>VXAV01001146.1:18010-38745 GCA_013399715.1 Alectura lathami
GGCTTTGTAAGATGCCCATCTCCCACTAGCCAGTAATTACTTGTTATTAAATGTATTTGTAATCTATTTCCAGGCAGTCCACCACATTGCTCCTGATATACAAACACTTACCATCTTTCTTTTTTTGTGCCAAAATGGTTACTTCTTCGCCTTTAGGGAGATCAAGCAAAAAAAGGACAGCTTCTTCTCTGATGATATTTGTGAAGTCTACGTTATTTACCTAGCATCAATGAAACAATCAGCTTGATTTAGCATACACTGTTATGACAGACAAGTAACTATATAACAGGTAATCTGCATCAGTTTATTGCTGGGGCTGTTTATTCACTTTAATATATACACACGAAGTGCATGCATCTCAAGAAGGCGCTTGAACCTCTCAATAATACTGCTTTTTGAATAAAAGGGCAACTTCTGGAACATTAGGCAGCTGCTCATTTTAACTTCTTTAGATCAATATTATGGAGTATCTATAAACAGCAGTAATATTAACTGTAATACACAGAAACCTATCTGAGAATCTAGTGGCCCACCTATACTAAACTCAGTTCAAAGTAAATTCCTATGATATTTGACGTAAAAGATACTGTGCTGTTTCTAGCAAAGTTTGTAAGAGGATGTTTTGCTGCTAGGTCATCTAACGAGCACATACAGAATTTATCTAAGAACTGTGAAGGCCATATATTAAATACTACAGAAAGAAGATTCACTTTTGTATGACAGAACACATGTAATGTTACTATTTTCAACATACCCTGAGAATCTGGTCTCCTTCCTCTAATCCTTCTTTCGCTGCAGGGCTGTCTTCCAGAACACCAGCTACAAATATCCCAACATCATTGCCACCAGCTAGCCGCAAACCCACGCTATCTCCTTTTCTGAATTTTACCAGTTTCATGCTTGGCCTAGAGATTTAGAACATATAAAATACTATATTCTGGTAACTGAGACTGATAATACACAAAGAATTAATTTGCCTATTGCTTCAACAAGACAATATTTCACTATGCACATCATTAATTGCTTATCAACAGTACTGTTATACAACAGACTCATCTGCAGCACTTAAAAATTACAAAAGAAAATTCTGAAAGAACGACTGGTTTGCTCAAGACCCAGGCAATCAGATTCAAATAGAATTTAGAGTTAGATTACCGAAGCATTCCATCTTCATGGGTTGAATTGGGTAAAGGACCATCAGATGGACTGACTGGTAAATCCACATCTGGCTGACCTCCTTGTGCATACACGGGCTTTGGCTCTATTAAAATACACAAGACATTTAATGTCCATTTGGTCAGTTGAAGATGAGAAAATAAGGCCAACTTAATTAAGAACTTCTTCAGTACCCACCCACCCACCTTACGCTAAAAATTGAATGTTGTAATCTTTGAACAACAGAAGACACTCTTATTCTGTTGTTCAAATCAGGGCAATTACTGACACAATGAGCGCTTCTGTAGAAATCCACACATTTTCTTTATACTTCAACATTGTAAAACTGCAAGAACTAACAGGTTTTATGCTCTCAAGACCACTTTCAATCCTGCTCTTTCCCACTTAGATGTGCCTAACATAACTCTCCTCCCTTAAAGAACTCTTTGCTTTTTGAAATTAAACTACCACAGAAACTAGAATTACTGCTTCACACCTTGAGGATGGCAGATTTCAGTGCGTGCTTTGGTGCAGTTGGCTCTTAAAAGATGCATACTTATGAAGGCTGCTGCATACATCCCCTGGAGTCTCTAGCATGAAACTATCACTGCGGTCTTTCTCCAGCAGTGGACACCATTAGCGTCTATTATCTGCCATATGGTTGCACAAATTACAAGAATTTGTGTTCAAAGCACTATCTTGATACACCTGAAAGAAGCTGATTTCAGCCTCATTTGAAGCCAAGGTAGTTTAATGCCCCTTCATTTAACTATGACATCTCCTTCCTTTCAAATCACTGAATGGATCAGTTTGAAAGAGGGAACTTGAGACAATTTGCTAATATACCTCCTGTAACATGATTTTTTGTCTTTACCATATAGTAGCATAGCATTTTTCCTTTAAGTCTTTAACGACTTGTTTCTAGCCTAAGCCTTTGACGATCCCTCTGAACAAATACTCTCCTTCTATCCATGCCTTGACTCAGCCATGACAATCTTCTTGCCCTCAGTCTGAGAAGCAGCCGTAGAATCCAACTACTTTTCTAACCAAATTTTCATTATAGTTCTTGAAAGAGCCTCATTTCCCTAGAGCTTTCTTTGATGCTACTAAATGATTATGCCCCTAATTACACCATTTCAGACCATATATTAAATCTAGTTAAAATTAACTCCAGACAAATTTAAATATTATTCTTGTGTACTGACTTTTTCAGGCATGTCCTTCCACCCAAATTGATTTTTGCCACACGCCTCTTCCCACTCACCCAGGAATAGAACATTTCTTTTCCCCCGCGAGCCAGAAACACCCCACAGCACTTATTACTTGTTTGCCCATCTCTCAAATCAGGGATTGATATGAATTGTTATGCTATTTCAGAATGAGAAACACCTTTAGGGACTCCTATTCTGGGTGATTTTGTATCATGCCAATTATTATTTTTCATTATATGATAGAAACACTCAATATTTTAAATCTTACTTCTAATATCCTTTTTCTACCTTGGCAAATTAAGATTTAACTTGCATCTTTTCATAATGCAATTGCAAAAGGTTACCTCTTCTGACAGTCTTTCTAATGGCCACTGCATCGGAAGGCCTACTGTTCTCATGTTCAAAAGCTTTCAGAGCCTATCAACATCATAACTCCTTCAATTCTTCAATGAGCAAATGAAGACTACATGCAATAGTCTCATTTCTCATCCTTCAAGTCCTCAAACATTTTCAAACTTGAATGTGCTTTTTCTCAAGTCTTTCAGGAGCAGCTCCCTTTCTATGACTATAGGCAGGTATTGCAGTACCAACACCTTTCAGAGTGATTTAAGTTCTCCTTGGAACAGTAGTTCTGAACAGGCTTAACCGCACCCTTGCTCAAATACACTCTGCTACCAGTGACCTATAACACCAGTCTACATCTTGGCAGAACAGATCTATTGGAACCTTGCTCTAGAGAAGAGGACAAGAAAACCTCTGTAACTAACACATACAGTTACAGCTGCAAACACTGAAGTTTGACCTCTTGGTTGAGGTTTTCCAGGACCAAAACTCTAAAATATGGACAGGCTTCACAAGTATTTGTTCTAAGACTTCAGTAATTATCCTGCAGTTATTCAAAAGGCATGAAATCTCTGCTGATCAACCATTCTCAGGAACACGTGTAATTCATACGTTTAACATTTTTACCTGGGAGCGGTGGTGTTTGTTTTTCAGTTCTTTCGACTGCCACCTCTTCCATAGTTTTAGAAATATCATCTGCATTCTTTACAGGTGTAGAGACAGCTCCTGGTTTAGTTATTCTTTCATCTTCTCTGCTTCGAAGACTATATTAGAAAAAAAAAAAATCCACTCTGCATATAGAACTCTATGACCTAACACTGCTAAAACCAAAGAACAAGCCTTTTCACACAAAAGTTCAGATTTGGTGGATGAGGAATTCAATTACAACATTTTGCTCTCCGAGGCCATTATGGTACCAGTATTTTTACCACTTCAAATTCTGAGCCCTTTGCCCCTAACTTTCTGTCAATAAAATAACCCTCCAGGATAAGGCTATTTTGAAAGAGGAAGGACATGGTAAAACAGGCTACTACACTTACTGCACCATGCTTCAAGCAAGCTGTACACGTGGGCTGTATATTCAAAGCTGTGCAAGAACCAGGGAAGCAAAGGAAATAAGGGGAGAAGAGCAGTTATGATCCTATCTCACCCCTCCCTGCAGAGGTCATGGATTTTCAGACAGGCTTTGCTGTGATCACACTAATCTATCCGCTCCTTTGTGTGGCAGCTGCCCTGGAATGCAGGTGCTGCTGCTGTGGCTCTTGGTAGAGCTTTGCAGAGATAAAGGTAGAACACAAACATCTCTCTGACTTCTCCTCCTTCTGAGAAGATGGGACCCTCAATCCACAGCTACCATGTATCTAATGTATTTAAAAGCAGAAGTGCTTCTCATACACTTAGCCATCCAGGTATTTTAGAAAAAAGACAACCGGCCTCTTATGCATTTCCCACATATGCTTACAGCATAAAACATATCCAAAAAGGAATGTATGACAAGTTAAAAGGGAAAAGTCTTTCATTTTTTTAAATGGAGAGAATACCTAAAACTCAAGTAACTTGATTTCTATTCTTTTAGCTCAGAAGGTCAGGTATGGTCGTATATCATTATAGAGGTTACTTTGCTACCAGCTGTACCATAACAAAACTAAACAGAATATATGCCGTATGTTGAAGCATTAGCTGTTACACTGCCATCTATTGAAAGTGAAGTAATTTAATAGGTTTAGAACAGAATTTTACTAAGCAGCTCGAAAAACAAAACTAGATCAGTATACTAAAGGGAATGGCCGTAATTCCAGACTATGTACGTTCTACACAAAAAAAAAAAAAAGAAGTCATGGGATGTTCTTCACATTAAATTTGTGAGAGTTTGCAACTAAGCACAGACAAGAAGTAGTTGAGTTGATCAACAACCATTTTTTTAGATAGTATCACACTTCATTGTCAAGAAGCAGAAGAAAGAAGCACCTTCACAAAGATACCAATACCTTGGTCGGCAGGTGCAAGTCCATCTCCTGCCATACAGGAAAGGTTAGGGCAGGCGGAAGTCAAGTGTGTCACTACTAACAGCTAGATAGTGCTACTGGGCAATAATGAGCATCAGTTTTCATCAAGTACAAACGTATCCAAAGAAATCCATTACACAGAAAAACAACTAACTGGAACCACTACTTCAGGAGTTAAAGTATGACTTGGCAATAAAAGCAAATTTCATTCAAGGTTTGTGTGCACGAATACAAGAAACTATATACCTAAACACAAGCAGAATATTTTTTCATGAACAAACATGAGGTTCGAAACATCAGAGACAAATCTTTGCAAATCACCTCACACATATTAAGACCTTTCACCATTTTCTTCTGCCAGATAGTTTTAAAATTTTGCCTGAAGGCAGCTGAGAAGTAAATAAAGAAAAAAAAAAAAACTGCAATCATTACAATGATTTAGGAAGACAAAGGCATCCTTCCACTGTAAAAAAAAAAAAAAAAAAGAAACAAAAAATTCCTTATAAACAGTTGATAAAACACAAGTACAGTGGTCTGAGATTTGAAAACCCTACTTGTGTTACTTTAACTCTGACAAATCCTTGTGGCACTTCTGGAGTTGATTAAAATGATGCCAAAACCATTTTGGCTAGACCATCAGGTCTAGCAAAATTAAACAAACATTGATTTTTCTTTCTCTTCCCTAATTTCACCTCTAAAAGATTTTGGTACTCATCTTTCCGACTTCCAGCATATACTCATTTGTACATAAAATTAAGTTCATATGTCAAAAGCAGTGTTTTACTTCCAGCACTAGACTAAAATAAGACTCAGCTCCTCATGCCCTTGAAAAAAGTTCACAGCTCATTAAAAACAGTCATTAACATTTGTTTCTTACAACGCATAAGCGTTTTATAAAGAAAACAGTAATATAAGCTACAACTAATTCCTCCCTCTCACCCAAAGATTTTTGGGTAATGAACACTAATGACTGTTACAGTAGACTTCCCCATAAGCCCTTTCTACCGGTTTCTCAGCATCTCCCACCACTTAATAAAAGCAAGTATCCCAAAACTGTTATTTGTTTTGCTTTGAAATCAAGGCAAAAAAAATATATACTGGAGTTACTACACATAGGCAAAGGTCATTTTACATTTCATCCTCACATAGCCCAGACGCACTAGTTTTATTGCGGCTTTTATATACCTGCTGTAAATGCCATTGTTCAGCACGTGTCACACCAAGGCCTCACCTCAACAACCTGGTATTTCCAACAGTAAGACTAGACAGATAAGAAAGAATATATGTTGCTTCCCCCAGGTACTCTCCAACTTAGGATGCTCATTCTGGCTTTTTTAGTACAGTTCTTAATATGTTGTACTGTACAAAGTTACCTTATGTTCTCTGAAATGTTTAAGACATATTTTTCCTCTACCTAAACAGTTCATAAAAGTTACGCTTCTAAAACTATACTCCACTGTTAAAACATGATATACTCAGAGTTTCTCCTCAAAGCCAGGAGATAATCATAGCTTATATTTCACTTAGTACCCAATTCATTATCAGCTGGCTAAAAATTCCACAAGTCTCCACAGCTACAAGCATTTGTCTGTATTTGAATATTTTTAAGTCCCTTTAACACAGAGGAACAACTAGCAAGTGAGTGATCAATCTAAAGCTACCTCAAAACAAATCTAAATCTAGCTTCTCTGTCTCCATATCTCTGAGTTTGCAAATCATTGCCTCCAAAGGTCAGTTCTGTGTTTGACAGTTCATTTAACATGAGTTTGCATACATGGGATAACGCTGTTATTTCAGCCAATCTGTACAGACCCAGATTTGACGGAATTACCACAGAACCCAACTGCTTTTCCTAAGAATCTACCACTCTCTGGGTCTTTTCCAAGACTTGACAACAGATAATTTGCAGTTCTCCAGAAGTGAAAAACAAAAGTACAGCTGGGCCATGTTCCAGAGTTTCAGAAAGATTGTTCAAAAAGAAGAGATCTCTGAGCTTCCTTTGGACTAAAGGAAACTAGACATGCTATTGTAATGCTTCAGCACAATGTTCAAGTAGAAATCATTATAAAACTTCTAAGCACAGGAAAACTGCAGGCACAGTAGTGTTCCCATCAGTATGAAATACTGAAAGGCCAAATATTGAAAGATGGACTGCATTCAAGACCCTGTCAGACACTCAAACAACACTGGAAGAAATCTACTGGCAGATGTCTGTGCTGTTACACACTTCTAAAGTGTTAGCCTGCAGTTAAGCTTGTGTGAAAGGACAGAGGATTCCTACAGAATTTCTCTGAACAATGAAACACTAGGCATAATGGAGTATCATTTCTAAAGAAAGACCATCTTCAATATATTTCTAATGTTCTCTAAGTTCAGTTTGACTTCTTTGCACTTTTCCTTCCTCAGCTTAGTCTCAAGCTTTCCTCCCTTAGTTTTTCCAGTGTTTTTAAAAATGAAGCAATATTGCAAGTAATGTGCTACTGCAACAAATCTGAAGTTGCATAAATAACTACTACAAGCAGCAGCTGCTTTTAACATGCTCTTTATGTGGCTCAGGGCCCAACAGATTTTCTGATCTTGAAAGGGACATGTCCAACAGGAAGTCAATCCATGCCAAGGTAGCTCCCGTTCATAAAGCAGATAACAGATGCATTCAGAGCTGAGATAACCTCAAAGTTTCTTCTCAGGAAGGATTTAATTCTGACAGTGTAGTCTGCAGAGAGGAAGTGACCATCTACCTAATAAAGCAGGAAAGCACTAACACAAGGGATAGTTCAGTTTTGATGGATCTTTCCTCTGTCCATCAGCCATCTTCACATCGCATTTGAAATGCATGTTAATAAATACCGGTTTCAGATCAGATAGGAGCGCGAGAACCCTCACAATCAAATTTTTCAAGATGCCTCCTCCTTCAAGGGTATATCCAAGAGGAAGGCAAAACTGTAAGATCAATTTTGTTGACACAGAACTATTCGACAGAACATTCCTATATGTTGATTTTATGCTTTAACTCAATCTTTCCTTCCTTCCTTGAAGGAATTCAGAAAAATCATTTCCAAACCTAAACGTTTCAACAATGAACAGCCACGTTTCTCCTTGTGATATGTTCTTAGACAGCCAAGCACGGCACAAGGAAGTAGAATCCTGAATTTCCCACACTGCCTTCAAAAACAAAGCTGTAAGGCTATGATCTCTCACTAAAAGAATACTTGAGTTGTTGGGTTGATTCATAGATATGTATATATTTAAAACATGAAGAAAGGAAAACAAAGCAAGAGCTCACTTGCATTTTTTCCTGGGACACCACAGGGAGAAAATCATCACTAAAGGACAAGGGACTCCCTACTTTCATTGTGTTTGTTCTTGCTTATGGAGCAGGAAGTCAATCCAGCTAGTCCAAGATGGAAAAAAATTATGGTTGAACTTGTATTCTAATTAATGGGATTCTACTAATTACTAACAGCAGCAAAGCCATCACAAAACTCTGGAATAATCACGTTTGTAGTTGTACCCACCCTTGATTATTAGGTCACAACTGAAACAAACTTCAAGATGTGAAGATAGCTGGTAACTACTGAGATAGCCCTCCCTGTATTCCAGCTGTTTTCATGGATATTTTATCAAGCATGAAGTGTGCACTTCATAAATCAAACACAGAATCATGGCATCCCTGAGTCTGAAACCCTGCTGTTAACTCTTCTCACCCATATGGAGCCCCTACTTGAAAATCAACTTCCATGCCTTGTGGCCTCTGCCAACAACAAACGAATATGTACACATGCATGTAAGATCTCCCTTGCAGATTTATCAACTCCTAGAAAATGCTAAAAATACTTGAAGGTTTGTGTGTTGTTTCTCCTCCTTTGCCAAACAAAAGGTATTAACAAACCATATTCAGAGGTATCTTAGTTTTAGCAGCAACTTGCTTTTCCGTTTACATAGTTTTAAAATATAGGCTCTGAATTTGACACTTGCAACAGTTTTTGCTCTGATATCTGTAAGTGCTAAAGGTGAAATTCTCTTACTATTAAAATACTTTTCTTTTAATTCCAAGATTTTTTAAAAAACTCTTTTGCTAATTAGATACCCATTTTTAAACCAAAATGGCACAAATGCAATAAAGTGACAGATTTGTTACCAACACTAACATTTCACATGGTAGAAGAAAATAGTCTAAACTGTACAATAAATCACCCATCTCTGAATTAATATACAAATAGACTTACCTACTTCAGAGTTACCACACAAATGCCCTAATAGGAATTCAAATTTTAAAAACTACATTCCAAAAACTACATCTGCTGAGCAAAACTTGTTATTCTGCAGGAATTAAACTTGTTTGGAAAGATACGGTCATTTTTAAAGAAGGATCCTGAGAAGAATAAAAAGCCTGTACTTAAATAAAGGAGATTTCAACAAATTTACCCAGGGTGGTCACTCAATAGGATTGTGCTACTAGCCAAGACAAGTATGATTGATGCAGTTAATTTCTTTGTGAAGCAAAATATAGTTGTGTATGCTTCAATAACATTTTTAACATTCAACTTGCAAGGCCATTCATACAGTCATGTTCTGAGAACAAGAACACCTTTTTTTTTTTTTTTTTTTTTTTAAAAAAAGACAGAAGTTTAAGCTTCCATTTCCCCTGAAGTCTCAAAATTTGGATCACAATCATCATGATCAGGTGCATCTCAAGCAAAAGAATTCCACGTTACTACTACCGTAATTCCGCATCACATTGGTCAACGTATAAACTCAATCACTCCTACCACTGAAACGTCACTTTAAATACTTGATTTAAAAGTAATACAATGCTGCCGTCACCTGCCGTTGCTGGGCTGCTGTGGAGAATGTCTGGAATGGTCTGAAGGCTCTGACCTCTGGTCAGGAGATCGTGAACGACTGCGGCGGGGCCTGTCATGTGATCGGTTGGAATGATCTGATGCCAGCGACTGAATTTCTGAAATGTCTGTTAAATAAAAGTTGTTTTTTCATGAAATGATTGTAATTAAAATGGTGGCATGACTTGCTCAAATGGAAATAAGCTTTCGCAGAGATTTTTTTCCATGGACATGTTAAAATCTGTTCATTATTTCAAAAACAATATTCCTGCAAGAACAATTGCAAGAAAAGCTGCTTTTTCGCCTTTTTTTTTTAAGATAGGGATTTCAATCACATTCAAGGGAATTCACCCACATGACAATTCTACTCCTATCATCCTCCCCACCCCCCTCTCATCCCAGTGAAGTATTTCACATCTTCACATCACAGGGAATTCTTTGCCTTGGAAAATCAAGTTCATACTTACCATCTCTTTCTGAAGCATTAGCAGAATGAATACTGTCAGAAAGATCAGGGACATTCAGCAGTGTAGCTCGTTCATCTCGCTGAACAACCATCTTCAACTTGCCTTTGGACCTTTCTATTAGTGTTTTTGCATCTGCTAAGGACATGTTTTCTGTCACTGTGCCATTTATCTGGAACAGTAAGAAGAGTGCAAATAGAAGCTCATTGAAAAACAGTGAATCTCCAGAGTAAAGACAGCGTGTTTCAGTCTGATGACATTTAGTAACGCCTAGAGATTTTTCAAACTGCCACAGTTTACTCTGAATGCTATAATGCAATGGAAAATTATGGGTCTTATCCAAAATAACATAATAGAAATTCACCTTCCAAAGACAAAACCTCTACCACCAATACAAAGTGTTTTTTTTTTTTTTTTTTTAAATACACTTATTCGAACTAGCATTACAGCAGAGTAAGGAATGGTATGTTATTCTGCACCAATATTTGTGGCAAAAGCTTACTACCATTTTCTTTTAAGATAGAAATTGCTGGGTATATGAATTTATTTCTTCCATTTTTAATTAAAATCACATTTAATGAAGGTAAGTTCTAGCATCATTCAACAACATAAATCCACAACACTATATGGTATACCTAAAAACCTAGGTCCAAAATTCCATACCATCTCAAATCCTTTTTTTTTTTTAATTACACATTTGAAGTGGGATTCTTTATTTATGTAAGTTTATTTACATAAGTAGTCTTTGACCAAGTAAGTTCTGTGGAATAATGCTCAACCAAAAAAAAAAAAAAAACCACCCTGCTTCATGACTTCACTTGAAGGGGATTTATGCTTAGTTATTGATCCTTGAAGTACTTTATTCACACACATTCTACTAACAATAATTACACCATAAAGAGAAAGTTGATTCTACAGATGATTACATCAATCAATTTTCCCTTTGAACAACCACCACCAGTTTACTGTACCTTCAGAACAACATCTCCTTCCTGAATATTGCCATCTCTTGCTGCAAGGCTATCCTGTGATATTTCTTTCACAAATATGTGGCTTGCCAACCGTAGACCATACTCTTGATACAATTAAAGAAGGAAAAGAAAACTGATGAAGTTACAGTAAAAAAAAAAAAAAAAAAAAAGGAAAAAAAGGGAGCTTTCTAAAGACTTACAACACTGCTTTACCAAAGATTTAAACTAAAGCACAAACAGAAGAGTCAACTTGACGCAAGAAGGGCTATGGTGGAATTCTCTTATGTGCTTAGCATTATACCAGCTACTATTCTGACTGTGCCTGTAATCATACCTACTTTTTAATAGCTCAGTTTATACGCTACCTACAATTTTGTCCTGCTTTCAAAGAAGAAGGACAAGGAAGACATCTAAAATATACAGAAGCTACATAGCCACTGACTACCAGATGTCAGATGCATAATTAAGATTTATTTACACTACGTAATACTTCGTTCAGTTAAGCACATATACATTGGAACATGAAAAATAATACTAGAAACACACCAGTAGTTTTCAGTTCTTCAGTTTGCTATTTGTAAAACTGCTAAGCAAATTGATGCAGTACTCTTCATGAAATCTTTACCACAACACTGATTGATGGATTCAGCCTTTAAAAAACAAGCAAAGGTCTTAGCAACAGAATTCTGCACAAGTTACCTTCATTCTTCCTTGATTTCACCAGTGTTACTTTGGTAGGTTTTGCAGGCTGACTGGAAGTAACTGATCTTCTGTCAGACCGTGGCGATAAGCTCCTCTCTCTGCTTGCACTTCGGTCTCTTACCCAGCTCTTCTCATGCCTTCTGTTGGCACTGGGAGCACCACGGCTGGTCCTCGGATCGCGTATCTCTTCATCATAGCTATCGTCCTCGTTTTCAGACACTGGCTCAGGTTCAGGTCGAGATACTGGAATCTGAATTTTCTTCATCCTTCGGATAGTCTATAACCAAACACTAGGTATCAGCTTCTGGCTGCATTTAAGCATGTCTCACATGCCACTTAGTCTTACATTATCACATCTAAATACATACTAATGTTGTTTATATGTATTTTTATTTATGGACACAATACATCTACATGACCAAGTTCTACAAGTGCAAATTATTTAGTGAATGGTGGGAGACAGTTAAAGGAATTAAGTTATGCAAAAAACATGAGTAAACTACATGCAGATCTCCTTACAGAAACAGGGGAGTAGGTGGGAAGGGACAGGACACAAGACCCAGGGAACAAAGAAGGCAGCAGCTGCAGTTAGGTTACAGTCTGTACTCCAAGATTCCTCTGTCCTGTACCTCAGGCAACTGCAGGTGTGGGTATGGGTAGTGAAGTGAATGAGCAGAAGCATGCAGCGCTACAAGTAGTCATCTGTGTAAGGAAAAACAGCTTCACCAGCTCTTCCAAATTTACTGTAGGACCCAACTGCAAGCTTCACTATGTATCACATCCTACAACCACTCTTGCAACAAACCCTTGGGAGCTCACCTACTGCTCAGGAAAACAGTTCTACAGAGGTAACTCACATAACACCACTGACATACATACCTGTGTTTAACAACGTAAGAGCTATACCTTAGTAGCAAGTTGCACATTATCAGTGGATAGTAAGAAAAATCTGTCACAGCTTCCAACAAAAGTTAAAGGTTAGACAAAATCAGGAAATCAAAAGTGTTGAGAGTCACTGTAATTTACAGAAAAAAAAACAACACTTTTCCAATCCTTTCAAGACAATTTTCTTAAAGTATTACAGTAATTTCTTGAAGATTAATGTATATAAAAAAATCATTCCTCTGTATATTGCAACTGTAGAGGGCAAGTTGCTTACAAAGTGCAAGACAACCATAATCAATTCCATATTTCAGAAACAATGTAGTCATTTAAACTCAGTTTATATGAATCTTCACAAGTTTTTGTTTGTGTCTGTGGTTATTTTTGTCTGGTTTCTGTTGTGCTTTTAGAAACAAAAAACCTTTTAGCAATGAAGATGGGCCTGAGTTTTCCTCAAGCCATAATCAACAGCTATGGAACAGATTCAACAAGCCTCTAATTCATCATATTTAAAGAATACTAAGTAAATGAATTGTTCACGATTCTTTGCCTACAGTTTCTGATGCCAACATGAAATTAATGCTAAAATTAGTTTCTCTCCCACAGCAGCAATTAAATACATGATGCAAGCTCTTTCCTCAGGAGCTTGAAAGCCACTACTGCTTTTCGCTTCCATTCACCTCCAATTAAAGTCAACACTTATAGTTAAAACATTTATGTTATCAGGAACTTTTCTATTTTAATATACAGGGATGCATAAAAACTTATCCTTAAAAACAAGATGAGGATGTATCTGGGAAGGAATATTTAGTTTCTTGACTGCTAACCCATTGGGACTGGTGAAAATGTGTAATGCTTGCCCATCCCTAGATTGATCATCGCAGGTTTGCAACAAAGAGAATCCTTTACACAGAGGGAAAGTTGCATAAGACTTAGAGATTCAAAATGATAGTGGTGACATCTGGCATAAGAACAAAGTGTAGGACATGTAGTTGGCCTTTAACAGAACAAATCTATATAACAGTTAGAAAACAGACACATTTCCCAGACTTCCCATCCTGCAGTTATGAGCTGTAGATTGGGACTATCCTGTGAAGGTGAGGTCTGTTAACATGTGAAGCCTATTAACAGCCACAAGAGAGATGAGCTTAGAGAACCAACCATCAGTGGCATTGAGCTGTGTCAGGGGAGCATCAGGCTGGGTGCTAGGAGGAGGTTCTGCACCAGAGAGAGATGGGCATGGAACAGGCTTCCAGGGCAGTGGGCACAGCCCCAAGCTGCTGGAGTTCAGGGAGCATTTGGACACCGCTCTCAGACACAGTGGTTGGGCGGTCCCAACCCAGGAGGAGCCAGCGGCTGGACTCTAATCCTTGCAGGTCCCTTTCGACTTGGGATATTCTATGATTTTACGTACACAGACTAAATCTACAGGAAAACATGACCAATTAAGTCTACTGAAGAATATTGTTGCAGAGAAAGAGAAATAGTCATGTCAGGTGAGACTATCATTACAAAGACACAAGCCTTTGAGGAATCTCTCTAACAAGGTCTCTTGAGAACCTGTTCAGATCTGGAAGGAAAAGTAACAAGCCCATGATGGAAGATGATTACCAATGAGCTCCAAAGAAAATCTTGCATTCTTTTGTCTCCAGGATCACACAGATGTATACTAGCCTAAATAAACACTAAAACCTCCAGCCTATACACCCTCCTTTAGTCAACAAAAATTGAAGAAAATCACAGCTCAAGAATTCCTTTCTTGGAGAGGAAGCGACTTCAGAACTGCATAAGAAGTCCAGAATAAATCCTTAAGATTGATTTACAGAATTTGCCTTTCAGATGTAACAGATTCCATGCTGTGTAATGCTAACAGTGTCACTAAATGTCAGAAGCCCAACTAATTCCAAAACTCAAAATACAGATGTACTCATGAATGCTCTGAATTCCTGGGTTCTTGCTATAAGATTCTATCCAGCTAAAATAGGAGACTCATCAACACAGACTACTAGAAACCTCAATTCTGAGCATTTGTTTTAGTCCTCTGCTAAAGTATATTAGTTATTTTCCTTTTGCACTAGGAGAAAAAAGGTAAGAATGATAGCCTTCGCAGCAGAACATAGTCTGTTCTCAGAGTTGCATATTTGAATGCCCTCTCTCCTTGCTTAAACCCACCAGTCAAGTCACTGGCACCGCTAAAAACTTTTTTGCTAACATGTAATCTATGTATACTCAGTGTGTTATTGACAGTAATTCTCCTCAACTCTGAAGCCTGCCAATATTAAACCTATGTTTATGTAAGCCACAGGGACAAGGGAACACTCCTGATAAGAGTTCAAAGTCAGTTTGCACTAATGCAGATGCTTGTTTCCAGACTAAAACCTGACTGTCTACAGGATTTAGTGCTGTAACACACCAAATAAACAAGTTATACAAATAAGTTCTATCACTAATTGATTTTCTCTGCATAAATGAAGAGAACACTGCATTTCTACCACCAAACAATACATCAATACTGAACGCGACACCAAATATTTGGGTACCAAAAACCCCCGCACAGCTTACCCTACATCGTATTTCTTCAGAGCCTTAAGTAATTCTACAACTAAATCTACAACTGCAAGACATGGCGTAATTTTGTGCAACTTTATTGAAGTACACAAGAGCACTTGAAATCTGTGAGCACAAAAGCTTTTTCTGCAAGTCCCTAAAGCCTGTTTTCCTAAATTCAGAAGTTAAACATTGTGATTTTTGCATTCTACTTTTTCGCAATATAAAACAGCTCTCAAACTTCTAGAGAAAGACAGATTACTACACTCTAGCAATGATCTGTTCTGTTTTGCAGAGTTCAAAAGCCAGCCAGGCACTTTGAATAATCCTACAAAATTATAGGAATTAAGGTAATTATACCTTACTTTAGCATACTGTTTGCTGAGCATAAGAACTACATAGTGTGTAAAGACCTTTAACATACATACAGCAGCCAGTGAAAGACTTGATAAAAGGGCACTCAGGAAAGCCAAGTAAGATTAAACAAAGCTGAGAACTGAACTTTTGGCAACTTGAGAACAACTCCGGCATACAGAAATCTGTACTATCGCCATGCTACCCAAATGTCATCGTTCAGATTTTAAGATACAACGCTTTGGGTGACTCATGTGATGACCATGTCATAACCACCCCTTAAACCCAAAGCATCATTTGGGTATTTAGGTAAGTACTATTCAAGTACCCTGCATCACGTATGTTTATCAGCAGAAGTTATGCCATTTCACTTCCAACGTAGCTTCTGAATTTAAGGATGCTTAAATCTTAAAGACATTCACTTACAATTTTGGCATTCTTCCCACTTTTCCTCAGCTGCTGAACAGCAAATGCATGCTCAACATTATCCATTGAAACTCCATTAACCATTGCAACACGGTCATTTTCTCTGAAAGGAAAAAAATATATATAGTACAAATACTTTATCAAGGGGAAAATACTGGGGGCTGAGCATTCCTGAACAAATTACACATATTATCGACCTAATACAAAAACAGTTATTGGTATCTTGAGAGCCAAACATTAGGAGGTTAATTAAGCTACCACCAAGACAAATGCCCCAAATTAGAATACAGTTGTAGTTTGGTACTTACTGTAGCAGTCCTTCTGCTGGGCCTCCCTTCAGCACATCAGAAATAACTATTGATGTCTCACCACTCTGAAAGTGAGGATTATCTCTTCCTCCAGATATTGCAATACCAAACCCAAATCCAGGGGCCTGTAAGGTAACAGGAGAAACAATTTTATTTTACTCACATGGTCACAATGCACATTACTGTGTCAAATGCTGAGAAGTCCTATGGAATGAACACAACTTTTTGGAAGAAAGCATTGCATGGTTCATTAATCTATGTAAGCCACAAAGAAGAAAATGATTAAAAAAAAAACAAGTACAACTCCACTTTTAGAAGGCAGAGAAAGTTTCAGACAAACTACCCAACATCCCAATAGAGCAAAATATTAAGAGTTCCCAATCACATTTCTACAGCCTAGGCCACAGGTGGTCACTGCTAGGGCCTCCATCTTCAGTAAGCACAACACTCCGTGCCACTGTGTTGAGACTGACACACAGCCATGTCACCGCTTCCTGCGACCCTTTCTTTGAGGTTTCACATTGTGGTATCTAACCAGTTTGACCTCACTTAGCTCAGGAAGTGACGGGACCACAACACAGATCAGTATGACTGCAGGCCCAGTTCTTAGGGATTCCACCAAAATCATTTGTACCATTAAATACATCAAAACCTCTTCAGCACTTGCAAATCACCTGCATCTTAACAGAAGTAATACGCTTCAATATTTTCCCTCTAGGGTCACCTGCCACTACAGCAAGGTCAACACCTATGGAAAGTTTCTCCTGTTACATATTTCTACATACAATGATGCTTACATTTCTGCCTGGAAGCAGAGACAGCGGGAAATAAGCTGTCTAGATAGAACTGATCTGCAAACTGCCTTGCTCTCCCATCATTGTCCAGAAAACAAACATTGTTAGAAGGCTACTTCCATTTAAATGCTGTACCCTGCTCAATAATTTATTTTGAAGTTTTATGTTATCCAGAATATAAAGTCACTGAACGGAAGTGAATGGGTTTCAGTCAGTTCCTCCTGTCCATTCCACACTAGCATACATTCCATAATGGCAAGCTTATCCTTCCCCCTCCCAGACTTCTGGATAAACATGACCCAGCTTAGGCAATGAGTTTTACAATCCTACACTGACAGCAGAAGCAACATGGCACAATGCCTCTGGCTGTAACCCATATACAACGTCCAGGTTTGCATATGGTAATTACTGCTCAAAAAATAGATTTGGAGATGCACTGTTCTGAAATGGATTTCAGTTAGCAAACACTGTTGCCATGTCTGAGTAAAATAACGTTGATCTAACATGCAATGGGGGGCCATACATCACAGCTTTCTTTTACATTCACTTTAATTCTTTCAAGGAAGACTGAACATCTTTTCAAACACATTCCAGCCAGATCAACCAGAAATCATGGCTGAGATTCAAGACTTACTAAGTGAAACCCTGTGCCATGCAAGAGGACAGGCTAAAGGATCATAATGACTACTTATGACCAGTGCTGAGGGTTGTTTTTTTAATTAGCTTTTAAACATCCCACAAAGCCGATGTATATAACAGCCTATGAAAACCCACAAAGAATTACTTTTCAGAACCAGTAACGTTTGCAAAGGAAACTTTTCTCCCCTTTCTCATGCTACTGTTTCACCTTTCAATTTTCCATTACTGTAAAAAACAGAATTCAGTCTGCACTGTAGCTGGGTGGAAAGGGAGACGCAGAAGAGAGATAATGAAGACATTCATGTAAAACTTTATTTAATAAAGAGAAAACCTACCACCTCTCCTTAAACCATAAACATACATACAAAAAAAATTCTCCACTCATGAAAATATCACAAATTCAGAAATGCAGAAACACACTGTATGCCTCATCTTGCTGCTTGTCCTTTTTTTCTTAGGGAAAATCCACAAACCAAACCATCAGAAGTAAGAAGACTGATTTCATACATTAACATTACAATGTTCTTCTCTTCAAGAGGCCCTGGAACAACACTGTCTCATACGCGGGCAGTAGTCAGAAAAGAGCACCAGTCTGCGAAAGGCTTTCTGACAACATAAATAGAAGGCTTCATTTGTTTCCCAATTGAAAAGCTCAAAACAAACCCTGAATTTTTTGAAAACATAAAAGCTCAAAGAAATAGTACCATTAACTTTTGCCTATCACTTTTCACATTATCCTCCTGCCAACCATCAACCTAGAGGTAAACAATAAACTGAACTGTAAAACTCCACCCAGCTCTTAAAAACCTCCTAGTTTAGCAGATGGAAATAACAAGATCATCACTGCATGTTACGTAAGATACTAACATGCATCTTAGCTAACTTCTTATTTTAAATCTGTCACCTCACGAACCCACATCAGATGATGTAACAGCAACACAGGAAAGGACTGTACACCATTTTGTTCTCCTGTAGTAAAGCAGCGTGGGAGAAGTAGAGAGTAATCTACATACCCAATTTCTGTTTTACAGTGGTGAAGAAACTAACCTAATACTGAAGCACAGAGAACGTGAGTTCCAAAGATGAGAAAATTCCACTTACAACACAAAGTGCATGGTTCTTCCATAAACTCACACTTAGGCATAAAAAAAATATAAACCTCTCAGTAAGAGATAAAAGCTGTAGCTACCCCGTAAGCTTCCACTGACTTTGAGGCTGACTCAGACTCATTAGAGCTATGTAATAGTCCATGAAGTTATAAGTGTAGTAATGTAACCAAGATTTTTTCTTCCCTTTCAAATTCAAGCTTCTTTTTCTCCCCCAAAAGAGTTCATAATACATCTTTTAACCATGGTGCTGGAATTCATGAACTGCTATGTTAAATAACAGCACAGTCAGATCCCTTCTACGCTCCATTACAGGTTCTGTATGATACCTGAAACAGCTGGATCAAAAAATTAAACAAATTAAACAACTCCTGTCTGAGCCACAACAGTGCCTGAACTGACACACTTATACCACAACTACTGGGATTAAAGTGTGCTCTGTCCCTAATTTGTAATGACATCTCTAGAAAGTAAAGGTCATAGGAAGAAACCTTACAAGCGGAAGTGAGCAAAGCGGTATTCTTCAGCAAGAGCTCCCTACGTGAAACCCTCTCTTCTCTTTAAGACTCATCCTCCAAAGACTAAAAAGAGTGTATGATGCCGGATAAAGAACCATTACAGGATCAAAACAACACCCTCAAAAAACAAAGTATGTATCCTCTCAAGGTATATAACCCTTCTGAACTGCCATTTATTGGTTTATAAGCAAGTACTACATACAATCAGTAGCTTCCCAATAAAAAAGCAGAAATTTTAAGATGTTTAATACCTCAGACACTGATAAATTAAAAAAGCCAATCAATCAAGAGCACACAGTTAGAGACCTCCTGATACAGTACTTGCTAATGGACTTTCCTCCCTTTTATTTTTCCTTAAAATGTATTGCAGGAAGAAGTACATATAAAAATGATACCTCATACTATAAGAATGTCAAAACAAAGTCCAAAACCTCACAAATATGCAGTCAAGTCTCCTGAAAAGACTCTTTGCAGTGCTGAGAATAAATTCTAATGTTCTATTTGTTTAACATTTGCCAGCTAAAACCAGAAGTCTATGTTAAGCTGTTTTTTAGATTTGTTAAATTCATGTAACCTAAGTTATTAATAGTACATGCCATCAGCTTTTGACACCTAAATGAGAAACATTCAGCTAAGAAAAAGGTTTAACCATCACAATTAGCAAGAGTTTGCCACATAATGTGTCACAATGAAAGTCATAATCAAATCAGTTTCATTTCCACATCAGGAATACTGACTTTGGTTACTGCAAGTAAAATGAAAGACATGACTTCCACCTCCAACTTACTATTTCCAAATTTGTTCAAGTTAACACCTATCACCATGTTTCATTACTCCTCTGTTTACTGACTGAACTTATTTTCAGGTTTCACTGAAGTTATTGCCTAGGTTAATCAGAATAATACCTCCTTTTAGAAAAACAACAGCATAACAACAAGTTTAAAAAAAATTAAATTTAGAGAGATTCAAGGAATGACTGTGCAGATTCTAGGAGACGAAAATAACAGCCATTACTTCCGGAAACAATAATTCTTTGGCCTGCATATTGTTGTAAACTTGAAGAATAGCCTAGAAAAGTATCACTACATGTTTTCATTTTTGTGTATTTACTAACTGCCTCTCTTGTACAGCTTTATGATAGCTACATAGAAAACTGGTTTAATTTAACAGTAACTCAAATAAGAGAAGAGCACGTCTAAATGGAAAAGCTATCTCCATGTACTGATCCCTAGTACACATTTTGCGTAACATGCATATTCTGACTACTAGTTTTGAAAAGTGATAATCAAATCAGTTTTGAACACATACATTCAACTTCTTCAACTACATTGTTTTAAGCCTCTGCAGCTCAAGTTTTCGAGCATTTAGTTTCAATACAACCTTCAATGCATGAATACTTTGGCTTCTAGCTACTTTCAGTTATGCACAGAAGTAATCTAAAGCTGTTTTTTTTTTTTTTTTTTTTTTTT
>VXAV01001146.1:38808-50580 GCA_013399715.1 Alectura lathami
TTTTTTTACTGGCATAGGTAGAACTACTATCAAATAGAACTTTTACAACACTTCTAAATTTAAAGAGAGGAATGACAGTTTTCTTTTACTTCCTAACATCTGGCTTTTTCCTATTGTTTTCAAAGCCTACCAGCATCCTGTTGGGCACATACAACTAATTGCATTAGCTTACCCTGTGAAGAGTCACCGTGTGTTGTTCCCATATAGCTGTTTCTTCCATTGTTGTGCTCTAAGGAGAGAGAAAAATGCAAAGATCAGATTTCACTGTCAATAGCCGCAATAACTGTACAGTAGCACAAATAGCAACTTGCTCTCAAAATGCATGTGATATCTGTAATGAACAGAGACAGAAAAGGGCTGGCTCATTTGCTAGATACTTCCTGCCTTTATGTCACAGCTGAACTTCCTGTGCTCTTGTTCAAAGGGACTGGGGGAGCAGAAGGTAGTAGACAAGACTTCTTTCTATATTTCATTAACTTCAAAATAAAGTTTAAAGGGAAGGACAAGAATCTTATGATGCAGGCTCTCTAGGTTGTTCATTAAGTGCACAATAAGTCAAGCAGGTCCACTGCCCGCTTTGAGTTTTCCTCTGATCACATGCATTAATACACTGACTGTCTTACTTCACACTGAACATTCTGCTTGTTCCAACTGTGCAGACTGCCATCAATTCACGAGCACCTAGCTATATGCTACAATGCCTGTGCTCCTGTATTATGCATACAGGTCACTTAACAGACTGCAGTTCAAAACACCATGGCACTGCAGAAATAAATAAGGTCTTAGAAAAGGAGCAAGATAAACAGTAACATTACAGCAATATTTACATACTTGCATTTCTGCTTAAAAGAGCAGACACTTGCATTAAATACGGCACAAGAAACAAACATTTCGAAAGGGGAAGATGGAATGTGGAATGAGGGAATTAAAACTGGAAGAGCCAAAGGCTTGAAAAGCAGCAGGAAATACACAGCAAACAGCACAAAACCTCCTGCTACCCCATTGCTGTTCTCCGCCTTTCCAGAGGGAGTGCCCAGTGTTTTGCTCCACAGCCTCCCTCTCACAGGCGCGCAATCCACTAACTGAAGCACAGAATCACAATATGAACATCTCTGAAGCCAATTAGAGAGAGGCATATTTTTTCAGAAAACACACCCACACTTACAGTAACTCAGCCACTACAACAAAAATGCTCCTAACTTTTAATCCAGCCCCATGTAATTACAGAACAGCAACAAGTGTTTACTCCCACAAAAAAAAAAAAAAAAACACTGAAAACTTCACCCGATTTTGTAACACCAGAATTTGCAACTGCATTTAGCAAGTGAGTTCTTCTCATGACCCTGAAAAGCTGTAGGTTTTTTCCTCCACACTTTGTGCTCCAATTTTGACTGTTAGGATGTGTTACATTACGATAAGTTCTCTTCCATGGTTCACTTCTCCTAAAAGTATCGGTGCAACTTAATTGGCAGACATTGCCTTCTGTCAGTTTCTCCTGCTCTCCCCCATTCAGCACTTTGTTATTCCTCTGCATTAGGAATCAACTCAACTGGAGACCAAAACTAGATTTTTTCTTTTCAACTAAGTATTTCAAAAGCAGATAGGACCTATTTCAGAACAGCAACAACTTACACGGTGCCATCTTTGAAAGAAAATAGAACGTTCTGCTTGCTGAACAGCTCATGAATACTGATTTTCTTCCATGTTGGGGATGCTCTCATTCTGTCTTGGTTTTGGCAAGAGTTTCTCAGGCTAAACGTCTCCTCAACAAGTGAAGAATTATAACCCTGCAAGCAAACTCCTACAAAAATGTTTTTAAGTAACTCCTATTCATTAAGAGGTGAAACAGGAGTACAAGAAAGGACTGCAAAGAGTTGCACTACATATTTTTGTCAAAATAGGCAGGCTCAGGTTAGCTCAGTGAGCAAAGGAATGAGCCTGACAGGCTCATTTACCACATCTGTCCTGGTGCACCACTCCATTTACAGTCAGAGGCATATGCTACAGGACAGCTTGAGCCACCTGGCTAACAAAAACCAGGCCCCAAAGGCTGCCAACTGCTGCTGCGTGTATTTGGAGCAGGGTGCCCAAGGGCACAGTGCGAACACACCACCTGGTCTGGATACGACAAAGGCCAGTAACACCCAACTATCAGCCAAGCACTGCTCCCACTGAAGTACCAGGGAGAACTGGTAATGCCAAAGTGGGAAGCGTATAAGACAGGTAAATAACGACTAAAACAGTAGTGGTCTACATCACATGCTTCTGAGAACTGACTTAATACCTCAAGGCAAAACAAAGCAACCCCCCAAGCCGTCACTCACTACCAGACACTTAAATTCACCAGTCTTTCTAGAAGTTTTCTAGAAGTGGGCAGGGTGCTCATTGGTCACACCCAGCTGCCATTTCCAATTTTTCTTTCAAATTCCATTTTCTTTTCTGTAACTCAGCCTTTCCACTTGATTGCTTGTTCTTCTCCGTTTTCTCACTCATAATCTCCTCATCTACTGCTACTACCTCCCCAGATTTTGCTGTTACATTCATTTCCAATTCACAAGACTTGGAAACATCAAATATCCATTAGTCAGATAGCAAACCAAAGTAATATATAATTTCCATTCTTTCTGCATGCCCAAACAGTCCAATCAAGAGCAGTGAAAACAGTTCAAAGGCAGCCTGAGGTGAGCTGCTGACTTCAACAGAATACTGCTTACGTGAGTTAGCCTCTTATCTGTGAGGAATTGCCTCCCCTCACAGAGGACCAAGAGGTGTGATGAAGACCTGTGAAGGTGCTCACCCTACCGGGCACTGACAATTGAGGCAGAACTAGCTCTTGTCTAAGAGCAGCATCTCAACAAGGACCTGGGCTGATGGAGACTGACAAGACCCACGCTGTGGGTATGCTAATGCTGTATTCTTCATGGAACATTTGAATCTCACAAATCTTGTAAGGACTTAAGTAGTTCCCAAGTCTGTAGAAAAGCCAAACACAGCTACTAATAATGGGTGGGGGCAGACAGTGTAGGTTTGCAGTGACAGTGCCAGTCCTGCTGCCTGCCAGTGTCGGCCTGGTACCCAAGACAATATTGCCAGCACTGATTTAGGGAAAACAAGATGACTCAGCAGAAAAGCAAATGCATGCCACCTAGAAACCAAGAACATGACAATGAGACGCTGCAGCTGGAGTAACTTAACAGAAACCATTAAGTTTCATTGAAATGCAAGAGGTCAAATAAATTTGTGTACTCATACCATATCTGTATTGCCTATGGTTCTCTCTATACAGTAAGAATATGAGAACTAGGAAGGGAAGGATGATTATCATGACTTCAGTGTTAAAACTAGTTTATTTTACGCTTTATTTAAATAAAGTTTTCTCGAGCCCACCTTAAGCACCTTTTCACAGAAAATTAGCAGCATTACCAGTTCTGTAGATGGCACTTGGATATGTACCTGTTTGTTTTAAAGAATAAAGATATACATGAGGTTGCAAGTCAGCAATAAGCAAATAATTCAAGTTCTTGATCTTTGATACTACCATGAGATGCAAGTATACCTAACTAGACACTTTTCCAAGCACGATTTTTGATCGATTCAAAAGCAGAGCTTTGTCTTATATGGTCTTTATATAAGATACACACCCTATCTCCAGGCTATCTTAGAGCTATTTAGCTCTAAAGAGGTACCTAGCTATTTCAAGCACTGGAAGCCAAGGACTAGAGCTAGTGTACTCAGAGAGGAAGGTAGCTCATGGGCAGAACAAGCACAACAAGCTGCACACTGCTGAAGCTTGCTGTTTGCACCCGTATGCATGGTATCTCTGTACTAGACTTGGCATGCAGGCTATATCCTTGATTCTTCACTTGATCATCATTACTTGATTGTTGCTGATGGATGCAATACATAAATCAGTACCCTCCTTCCAGAAGTTTTCAGACATCTGAGAAATCCCCAAACAAGAAAAGTACACAGAAATGGAGGAAATTGGTTAAAAAAAAAAAAAAAATCAAGATTGGATTAGAGATCCAGTTATATCCCAGTATTTACAGAAGTTGTTATGACACAGAGCCGCTGAATACTGTTATCCCTGAACAGGGGAAGGCTGACGCTCAGGAACCCTGTAACAAGGCAAAACATACCAGAACACAGAGACCCCACTGAAGATACATTTCAATGATCTTAGGTCAAGTTACTTCAGATGCTTAAGAGCAGCACTCAAACACCCTGGTAACAGTATCAGTCAGCAACCAAGCAAAGCTTACTGGTTTAGTGATCTCTAAGGCGTGGGAAAAGTGCTGTCGAAGTCGGGATCCTCATTTGTTTTGCTTCTTTCCATTCTGCTTTCCAGCTGGCAATGAAATTGTGTAGGATCACTAACTTCCAAGTGCTGGCAAGCAGCATTTCAAAGATCATGACTTCCAAGCTAGTGTGCTAGCCAAATGCAACCAAAATCACAACAGAAGTACAAAATAGGGCTTACCACCTTGACTCTGTTTTCAGAAACAAAGTCATTTCTCCATTATGCTGATCAAAGTCAGCATTCTTAGGATAAAGACTCCAAAAATTAGGATCTAGTTTTCAAATATCACTGAGAACATTTGTTTTCTTTAAATATTAGCTTTAGCTCAGATCTGAATTTTTTCAGATCACTTCAAAAGACAAGATCCTTGACAAACTCCATCTGATGTTTAACTCTTAAAAATTTTATGGCACAGCCTGAAAAGCACTTTTTCTTTTTAAGCACAAGTAACTGTTTAAGCAGCAGACATTGCCCTGGAACTTGTTTCCCTTCTCAAAAATAACCCTACACTCCACTCCCTCGTTACAATTCTGTATGTGCATGTGGCCACATGCAGCTGGTTCTACTTGTATTGGTTCCCCACCAGCTTGTCTCATCAGTATCAAGGAATACTAAAACACACCATACTGGTTTTATATAAGAAAACCTAAGCCAGGTTGATGTACCTGAACACTGTTTTTTAAGTAAAAAGTATGTGTACAAAGTGTGTGCAGCCACCAAAAAATACAAACATACAGCTGGAGATGAAAGCAGCCTGCGCAAGCACCTCACCTTAAGCAAGAATGCCCCTTACCTTGGCTTCTAGTCCAGAAAACCAGTACTTAGTTACCAAGGCCTCATGTGGTAAACATCAATTTTAGCTGTCTAGAGAGGCAACAGTATCCCCCTAAGGCACATTAGGGTTGTTTTTCCAAAATACTACTCAAAAGCTTTCTGGTATCACTCAGACCAAATAGACACTTAAGAGATTTGCTTGATAGTTCAAGTTACAGATGCTTTGCTGTCTTCAAGTCTGACATGTGAAATGACATGTAGGTTAATTTCTTTTTTTCTTTTTTTAAGCCTAAAGCTACTGAAAAAAAAAAAAAAAAGTTAATTTGCTACTTTTTTCTTAAATGGAGTTTTTAAATGCAACTATTCCAAACACACACTGCCTTTGCCTAGTAGAAGCAGTTGGCCGCTACTTTAGTAGCTGCAGAATTTCACTAGTTCCTGTTCTCCCCCCTTCAATCTCGATACAAAGAAATATATCACTGTGTGGTTATATATATATTTCTAACAGATAAAAAATTTCTTCCTCTGAATGTTATCTACCACTATTACCAAGTTTTGGGTTACGTGTCCTTTCCTACCTGCAACAACCAAGCACCCAGATGGCTCCTCAGCACCGCCAGGTTTGGGGAACACCCAGCTAAGATTCCATTTCAGCAGTCACAGGGCTAAAGCATCTGCAGCACACACTGTGATTCTAAGCTTACCTTAACTTTGCTCATTCAAAGGAGGTAAGTTAAGAGCCAAGGATACGAACGCAGGAGTTGAAAGAGGAGGAGATGGTGAATAAGTTAAAAGTTACAGCTTTTCAGTTAGAAAATTGTTAGTGACTTTGGAATAAGGAGTCAACCATTAACAAAAAAAAAAAAAAAAAAAAAGAGCAACAACTTCATTTTCCTCCTTTAAAGTGAGGTGTTTCTAAGTTGGGAGAGGAAGAAGAAAGTATGAGAAGTCAATGAGAGACGGAACGGGAGTGAGAGCAGCATCTCGATACTGCCCATCAGAGATGTGCATGGGCAGCACCACGCTGCTGCACTGCTCGCGTGGCCATCGGCAAGGCCAATACTGCTGTGCCCTCTTATCTTATCGGTGAGCATGGGAAGTGCAGAAAAACAGCGTTTTTCCTCATAAAAGAGGAACATTCTTATCCCACTACAAAAGCTCAGTTTCGCATGACTTCATAACACAAGTACTCCTTTACCTAGTTTTCCAAAATACATGCCCTGAAAAGGAGGAAGAGGTATCTTGCTTAAGCTGACACAGTCTAGTACTCTTCAACAACTCATTGCAATATAGTTGTTGCTCAGTCTCTCTATCCATACACACATCACCCATCTGCTAGCATTAAAAAGAAGGTTTTCAGGAAACACTATTCACTGAAGAATAAACTTAACATACTGTAGTTGTCCTTACATCTGATGACTAACAATATAGCAGTGATTCAATGCAAAATCAAGTAACATTACCAGTTTAAAGACATATAATGCAAAGAACTCATAGTATTAGTCCATACTACTAAATACTTAAATTCTGAACAAAACAGCACAGGAGAAGAGGAGAGCCCACCCCTCATTTGCAGCAAGCCACCGCGCTGTGCTCAGTAGCCTGAAGACCGACAGATCAACTCTGGCCTCCCAAGCAGCTTACTGCTGCAGCTTAAGCGCTTATCTTTTACCGGTCCCTTTTGTTTCATGTGTGCATAACAAATTGATTAAAAGTTACCTGCTACTATCAAGAGAAAAACAGAAGTGATTCTGAAAGTTCAGCTCCAACACACCTGGGGGAAGGGGCGAATGGGGTCTGAGAAGAGAAGGGACGGGCTGCGCAAAAACCATGCCAACCAGCGAGCGGGCGCCCAGCGCTGCTGCAGAGACAAGACACAGCAGCCACAGGGCTTCAAGCAAGCCTTCCTGTCAGAACCACCAGAACTGCAAACACAGCAACTGTGGGCTGCTGCTTAGGGTTCTGGAGAAGCAGCAACCCCATTTTAGGGCTGCCTGCATCCTCAGGGCAGACTCTCTTGTTTGCAAAGTTGTGTCAAGGAATCAGCTGGGGGCTGGTGAAGGCTTTCCTGAAGTGCAAAAGGAGCAGGCAGGCAGAGAAGCTAACAAGAGAGAAATGCAAGTCTTTTCTGGTGGGTTATTTGTTCACTACAAACACAGGAACGACACACGTGCACCAGCAGTCATTGCACTGGCTGCTTTAGAAGGGGCAAGATATGCTTTGCAGGTAGTGGGAAACGTGCAATTTTTTCCACAGCCAGTTCTAGGGTATTTACGGTATATGAAAAATATCGGTGTTTCTTTTCAGAAAGAAAAACAAGATTCATTGTTACCAAAAGTTTTACTAACATGTTTTTATGGAAAAAGAAGTGCATATTTTTCTACCTTCTGGTTTACTACTCTCATCCTCTCCTTTTTTTTTTTTTTTTTTTTTTTGAAACAAAGACGACACCACTTTTGCCTCCATCTCATCAGGCACCACAACCCCTAACAAGCACAAGACAAAAATAACAGCAGCCGCACAACGGTCAGCAAGCAAGGAAGAACAAGGAAAACATTTCCACATGTCCCTCCCTTCCCTTATAATCATATGCAAAATCAGCAGGGACACCCCGTCACCAAAACCAAGCCAGAAACACCACTCTAAGAATGGCGTAAGTTGTGCTGGGAATAATCAGCAGCAAAACCAATTCCACTGTGGAGCCAGGACTGAGCAAGAGGCAGTAAAGGCAGGCCTGAGCTACCGCCCAATGCACACAGCTGCCTGACTATAATCCTCCTCTTTTTTTCCTACTGGCAGCAATCCCGGCCTTGCCTTTCACTATACCAGCAGCTTACAACCTTCTCCAGTTTGCAGATCTCTTTAAAAAAAATAAGTTGGATGCAAGTCACCATATATGAAACATCAGATAAGAAAAGCAAGGTTTTTTGACAGCAGCACGTTCTTAGGTTTTTGGTTTTAGATTTTCTCCTTGTTGTGGACTGCATCCATACTTCCACACTGAATAACTGCGGACTACCACAAACGCCAGGCTGAAGAACTACCCCGGCCATTTTGTACCCAACCCGGGTAGGAGCTGGGTACAGTTTCTAGAACAAAATGACAGAGTAATTTGTGGACAAGAGGCTTTACACAGGCTTCAAATTAAACTCTGAATGTATTCAGATGTGCATAGCCATACTGTCTTTTCCCATCCCACCTCACAGACTCACAGTCAGGAGGTTTTCCTTCCTATTTGCACATCAAAGCAGAGGAAGGGAGCAGTGAATTAACTCAGGAGCATTCTTTGTTGACCAGATCAGAACTTCCTTGCAGCAGCTGACTTTGGTATACAAAACAAAACAGCACACTTCAAACCTGACAAAAAAAAGAGATCTCATCAAGTGCCATTTGGTAGCCTGTCAATTATTCTGACCATTGCAGTTCAATTCACACACCAAATTTTACGTACACAAGTCCAGAAAGCTTTGCAAGGAAGTACTGAAAATCAGTCTTTGTGATGAGATATCTTCAAGGTCTTTCTTTTGCAGCTTGAACTTTAACTTCCTTTTCCCAAATGGAGCATTTTAAGCTCTAACAAACAGTGTAATTAAATAGAAGTCACAATCCATTGTTTTTAAAATGTCACTTGCTTTAAGCCTAACATACTTAAAACCACCAGACCCCAAATGTTAAAATAGCTTTGAGACCACTTTTAATGGCTGCCAGAAATACAGAAGCAGACCGCACTGCTGCCTCCTACTTGTAGCAGCTTTAAGCAGACAGCACTGTAACTTCTCTCCCACAATTTCTGCATCTGCACAGTAGAACTGAGAGCATTTCAATGGTACAGGATTGTATTCTTGATCAAAACTGCACCATGCCCATTCATCATCATTTTGGAATGTATATTCCCAAATGGACAGAAAACTGCATGGGCAGAAATGACTGAAGCTACTTCAAAATATACATACATTCCGAATGCAACATTCCTAAGAGGACAACAAAAGGTCATAGACCAATGGAAATAACTATTGCAAGTTTAAGTTTAGCTTAAGAAAATACACATCTCTCTTATTCGCTACCTTTTCTCTTTAAGCCCCATGTTTTCAATGAAGTTAAAGCCTTAATTGACAGGAAAGTCAAAATTCATTTAAGAGTGACAAAATTCACAAGCAAGCATGAAAGAAAGAAAACAGAAACCCCATTTAGCTGTGTTTTTTTCCTCTGGATACATTTGTTCACACATTGTTACATATTACCTCCAATAGGTTAAAAAAAAAGTTACCAGTGCAGCAGTGCCTCCACAACTTAGCCACCCTCAAGTCAGCCCCATGACTGCTGAGGGGAAGGCGCACATCCAAACAATGCCATGTCCTTATCTGAAGGCTAAACTTTCAAGAGCAGAACCTCGCTCCATTTTGGGAGCTGTACCATGCTCTTGCCCTCGGGTGTTCCTCACCAACAGCAGCCCATGTTTTTGGTATCTGGAAGTCAAGCATCCAGAAGGTCACTCCTGTGACTACATGCTGTCTTTTCTGAGCTGTCATAAATCAGCAATGTAGTCTTAGGACTACTGAATGGCTTTTTGTTGTTGTTATTAAGGTGTTTAAAGACAAAACAGAAAAGTATACTTTTTCAGCACTCCAAGAAAAGAAGCATCCAACAAAGGTAACACTCAAAGAAATAAGCTTTGGTTGACCTCATACTCATTTTTGAAATTGACAAGTAGAAGATTTTTTTGTACTCCCTACAAACACTCATCTGAAAACAACCAAAATTACTGAAGATTAAAAGAAATGCAAATAAAACTCTAAATATAGGCATGAAAAGCTTCCAACAGGGAAAACACAGACATGTCAGCACTGTAAGTAACATTTAAGGCTTACTGTTGGCAGATCAAACAGCAAATAAAAGCACTTTTAGGAGACTGGTTGTTACAGTTTAAACTACCATGGGTCTCTCAGCACCATTTTTAAGGCAACAATGGTGTCAGTACCACCCATGACTACTGACACAATTTACAAGAGAAAGATTGTCTGTACCAGCTGGAAAAGGTACCTAGGTTGATAGCTTCATAACATCAGAGTGAAGCTACGTCATACAGAAACACATCACTGGAATTATTTTCTACTATAGTCAGCTTAATAACTTTTACAGGCATGCAAACAAAAGATTTACATCTAAGTGCTTTTTTAAAAGAAATCTGTAATTTTGCACAGATAAGACTCATGAAGTGAAAAAACCCCCCAAAAATCACTACAGAGACACTTCCATACAAGTAATAGTGGATGTCATGGCTTCAACTCTGCTTTGAGATAGCAATCAAACACGCAGTAAGTAACACAAGCAGATAAGCTACATACTCAAGAGACAGAACAGCTTCTCCGAAGTCCCTCTCATTTCACAAATACTCCTTAACTGCTAGCCAAGCTACACGAAGATGACGACGAGCATGTGAAGTATTTCACAACAGGAACTTTGCAAACAGACTATACATAACTACCCAGACAAACTACCCATCAAACCCATCTCTTGGCAACTATTTCCCATCTGTGCTTAATGGGCAGATGTCCGTTTAGTTTACTCAGCACATTTTTTGCAGTGAAAAAGCACGAGTGACATTCTAGCTGTTTATCCAACCAACTGGAGAAGAAACAGGATAAGCTCTTGGTTAACAGCTGAAATGCCTGTATGATTTTGGCCAATGACCTGTTTATCCTAGGTTACGGCCGCAGTTCATTCAACCGTTGCCCCAAAAGCTATCAAGTTTCACAACTGCAAGAAACAGACTGGGGAAGGGAGCAACTGAATCACCTAGAAACCTGCAAAATCAGCTAAATTTGAAAAGAAAAAGCACACCGAACATCTTTCCTAAATCAGAAAGAAACCTCAAGAGTTCAACTTTAGTACACCAGACAAGTCTGCTGGATGAGTCAGATCAATGGAAAATAATGTCAGAAGGCTGCCACTTGCAGAAGAAACACTGAGGGATTCCGAAATAATGTGAGAAGTTGATGACTTATCACAAAGTCCTGAGATTTCTGTCCCTAAGAGTGGTTTTAAAGAAGAGAATGGCCATGTGCACGGGCTGTGTTAAAAGATATATGTGTTATTAGATAGAAGAACTTAAAGGTCAAGTTTGAGAGAGGGGAAAAGCTTCTCTGCCATCACAATTTACAAATTTGGATATCGAATGATAGTACAGTGTAGGTACAGTAGAAGTTGTCACCTTAATCTTCAAGGCACAGCAAAACTTAAAATTCAATCATTCAAGTGATTATATAATCAGTCCAGTCCCTTTTCACTGGAGGAAAAGAATTCTTAGCTTCCCCACACCCAAGTTTTGTCTGGTTTTTAGTTTTTATTTATGTTTGGTTTTGTTTGTTTTTCTTTACACAGTTGGCTAGGAAAACACCTGCTATTTATAACACTGAGGGTTTTATTCCAAGATGTTTAAACCGTTGATAAAGCTATCTTTGCTGTACTTTCTTTCCTGCACACTTGGTAAGGGAGTGCAATAACTTTGTTACATGAACAGGACATTTGCCTTGTTATCTCCCATTACACAACAGCAGATAAATTAGAACATAACTAGAAAGGAATTTTATGAAGCTCTACCCTGCAACCTCTTTTTTTAGTCCCCTGCAAGCTGTGATCAGAGTCTTAACAAAAATCTGAAGATGTGACTGGCAACCGGTAAGCAAGCAGCGGCTTTG
>VXAV01001146.1:50601-66018 GCA_013399715.1 Alectura lathami
AGCGGCTTTGAGAAATACTGCTGTTTCAGTCTAACAGCTCCTCACCTCTTGCTCAAGATGTCAGAGCTGTACTGAGGTTAGAAAACCACTGAGAGAGGGAACTGGCCACAGGAACCTCCCCCATCAAACAGCCCTCAGACACACAAGTACACATACTGCTGGTTGTACACAACAGGAGTTAGCTGCCCTAACAGTTCACCAGCATCACAAGAGGTCCTACAGTTCTCAGAACTTTCTAGGAAACAATCCAGCTCCCTGAAAAAAAGAAAAAAAAAAGAAAAAAAGGGCCTTCTTCTGAGGTAGGGAGATGAACTGGCTCACCACATAATCAGACAGGCATGACTCAGTGCGCAAGGCAGCAGACCTCGAAGATTCAGGGAAGGAAGAATTTTTCTAGTACCAAGTAGTTACATCAGCCAACCATTTGCATAATCACATCACTTACAGAGGCAACTCCACAAGGACTTTATTTTTTAAAATACTTAAACAGAAGTGACCTAAGAAATACCTGTTCTTACTACCCCTTATTCCCAACCTATTTTTAATGCATTTAGAAAACAGAAGTTGCACTGAGGTCTCACCCTGAATTTTCTATAACAAACAAGAACCAGGGCAGTATTATGCTGCAGTCTCCCTGCTAACACATTGCATCAAGTAAATCGTTAGAAGTGGGACAACCCATTAAGAGAAAAATAACATTTATTACCCACCTTCTGAACAAGCCTTACTACTGAGGGTAGTCCACAAGCCAGTGGTGAGTAACTGCCTCCCTGCAGCCAAGTTCTCAGCTGCGCTGAAGACAAGGAAAAGAACCTGTCACCTCCTCTCACCCGAGGTAATTCATTTCTACCCCAACGTATGCAACATGCTGTCTTTCTGTAACAGATTAAGTTAAATTTACGGTACATAGAGAGATTTAGGAAGCTTCAAATACAGAACTGATGCCACACATCCTTCAGCAGACTCCTACAAAAAAATCCCCAGAGAAGTAAGCTGCTTTCAGACTACCTCAGTGATGTGTTCATGGGCAGAGGCAGTAAGAAGGCCAGGAGACAACCACTCATCAGGAAGGCTGGCCAGGAGGCTAACCTATGGTGTGAAGTCACAAGTCAAAAAGCTTCGGTGTGCAGGCTAAAGCCTCAAGAAGGCTGTTGCTCAGACATGAGTTGGCACACCAGATCTACTGTCTCAGCAATCAGCACTCTGAAGGAGACAACGCTTCCATGTACGCTATTTTATATCCTTTTTTAGCACTTGAGCTGCACTGTCTGACCCCCTCAGTCAGCTGGTTCACCTTAATCAAGCGAGAAGGGAAATAAACAGGAAAGAAGAGCACACACACGAAGAAATCCTGTTTGAACAACGGCAGGGACATGAAGTAGGCTCTTCAGAAATCAGACAAGGATGGGAGAGAAGAGGACATCCTTGTCACATCTCCCTTTTTGCTGCTGCATTTTATCTTGGCCAACAGCTTCTTTCATCAGAAAACAGAATTCACTCCTCTCAAAAAGAAAACAAAACCAAAACACTCCACAGGATAAAAAAAACACTTCAATTTATTTACAGTATTATAAGATAAGATACAGTGCAAAAAGGGAAAACATTTCAATAACACTGGAGCATAAGAGAAGCATTAGATTAAAATACAAACTAGGAAAATCAGTACATTTAAGCTATTCACACAATTTCACAGGCATTTAGAACACATTTTTTTCAGGACAGAGGCCTACCAACTGTTATGTTAAGATGTCAGACAATCACTTACACTGCCACTAATGTCAACAGGCAGCGTTATGCGGAACTCCCAGAATTACACCCTGGCCATAACATATTGGATCACTTTGCAAAGAAAAAAAAAATATTGTTTTGTTCTCTGTTCCTCCAGCCCAGCAGTTAATTCTTTCTTGAAGTATGTTTTTGTAATTATCAGAGCAAGTTGGCCTGCATTTTACATCCTTCATCCTTTCGCCAGTCACCTAACTATCAACAGATAAACAAAAAGTAAAACCTCATTTAAGATCTTTCTAAATCCATCTGTAGCAGAATCTTGTCTCACTTGCCAGTTTGTAATTCAGTATTAACAGAATCTCTTGTCATTTGTCCTAAGAATTACATTCTGCTAACTGTACTACAATACAGTCAACAGAAGTGGAAATAACAGCATTACACAACTACAGATCGGTGAACACAGGAACAGGGAGCAGTTTTACCTTTCAGGTACAGTTCTAGAATTGATATGGAATGTTAAGAGCTGCAGTACAGTTAGGATATAAGAAATTGAGACTGACAACATTAAAATAGATCGTTAAGTGCAAGTGATTCACATCAGAGGAATAAAATATTCTCCCAATACTGAATTTTACACTCCTCTCACAAATGAGAGAAAATATATTTAGGTGTACAGACGTTCAGTGTCTCTGGATCAAAGACATGGGTACTCCCATAGAGAGTGCCTGCATAATGCAGGATCCTACATCAGGAGAGACCTAAATGTGTTGTAGAAATCTGCAGAACTGCTGGCAGTTGTGATATAACCAAGACCCTTCCTATCTATATGTTTGAGTCAATTTAGACATGTGATCAAAATAACTTCTAAATAACATACTCCAGAGAAACTGCTTAATCCAGAAAAATCTTTGGAAAAAATCCTTCAGACTAAAAAGGTAAGGATGAAGGGCAGTGAAAGAGCTGGTCAGAAAAAAGGGATGACAAATTAAACAGTACTTCCCGTGACAATAGTTGTAGCTCAGTCCTTTCTTTAGTAGAACAGAACCAGAACTGAACACCAAAAAAGGCACTCTCGAAGTGTGATTGATTTATTATCATAACGTCATAGTCATGCAGGTCCTAATGAGTTATAGGAAGTTATGTACAGTGACAATACCTTATATTGGACTGCTTCTATCAATGTATCAACTACTTGCATCTTTTGGCAAAGTTTCAAAATCATTCACTGTAATGTTACCAACAGATTTATTAAACGCATTTTTTTGCTTCACTATGCCATGTAAAATGATCCAGATTAACAAACACTGAACCAAGTCCCACAACACATTTCTTCTACAGGTAGTACAACTACAAAGAAACAATTTGAATACTAGTAACAAACTTTCTTGCCCTACTAATCATTACAGAGTCCGCAGTATTTCCTTCCCCAGAAACCTACTGAAATACTCAATATAGAATTACACTTAGTTTCCTGCTGTAGATTAGTTGACAGTTCTGTTCTCTTTGTTGCATTTTCTATAGTAGGGAAAATAGATTATTTTACAATACTGAATTTAAACATTACTGAACACTTCAATATATACTACTGAGGCAAAGAGTAAAAGCAAATTTAAACACACCAGCTGTTTATTCCTGAATCTACACTACCACTTCGAGAGATACTTGGCACAGGTTGTGCATTTCTTACAGTTATGGCAAGGCAGTAAACATCAGGGAATACCTGTAGTCATCACCACCTTTCCAAGCAGACAAAGATGCCATGCTGCACAGAAGTTCAAGTCTCAAAATGACAAAACTTCCCTCAATGTACATATGCTGTATCAACAAAGTCTTACTACATTTTCTGCTTCTCAGTGGAAATTTTTTTTTTTTTTTTTAAAAAACCAAACCCACCGAATTCACACCTGAACAAGCTTCAAACCAAGGTGAAAGCAACCAGGAGGTTATGCTCAATGTAAGTTGAATCAGTAGAGCCAAAGGTTATATTGTAAATTGCTAAACTTTGCCCTTCACCAGTAATGGGCTGCTGTGCTTCTCATTGTACAGGCTCATTTGGATTAGACTTCCAATTCGTGCAAACATGCACCCTTACCTTCAGTAACAACATTAATTCTCTCAGTGACTTTAAGAAGCAGTTTATCCTTGTAACTCTCCAGTCAGGCTACTGGAATTAAAGAGTTTCTCATTTTCAAATTTTTTTCCCACTTCCCATGATCCTTGCAAGTCAGGAGCTACCTCACCTAACAATTATTGATTAAATAAAAAAGGCAAAGAGACCAAACAAAGTATCACATCAGTTCGGTTTCCTGTTCATGCTCAAGCCCTCTCTGTAATGCTGAAGAAGATACTGGCATTATTTACCACATACTATGGCCATTAAGCATCACACACAAAAGATAACGTTTACTTATCCGCTTCTTCCTCTTCATACCCGTTCAAGACAAGACACTGGATCTCAAACTTCTCCATGATCCATGCTCCATCTCAGGAAACCACTTCCCTCCACACTGGTCATCCTGAATAAAGAACCATTGTTTTTTAATCCCCTTCCCCCCCGCCTCTGCCCAGGCACACACACTCCCTTCCCCTAATCTTCCTACTCTTTAAAGCCACCACATCAACTTTTCAAGGCTGCTTGTTTGCAGAGGCTCTAAATAAACCATCCAAACGACTGTTTCTGAAGTGAAAATTAACAAAAATACTATTTAACTAGAGACAATTCAACAACTGGGCCTAGATGAGACCTGTGCACGTAGTAAGCAGGAAAGAAACGTTGTAATAGAACACAGAGATTAAAAGCATGGAATGAGAGACAGCTTTGTTCACATTCAGTAGCCTAAGTGCCTATCGGTCAGCAAAAGCATTTTTAAAACAGCTGCATCAAAGCTTTCTGCAAGTTAGCCAGCATGTGACAGGCCAGCACATCACAGCCATGGCCATCCCCACATAGCAGGAGTGCCCTGAGTGACCCCAAAGGTCAGCGCTTCCAGGCATCCCAGTAATCTGTGAATTGCCTTGGCTTATCGCTTGGGAGCGACAGAATTACACTGCTGGCGGGGCCAGGGCAGCAAAGGCAGACCCCAGGTATTCTGTTTTGGTCAGCTACAAACCTTGGTCTAGATTTTAGTCCGTATTTCCTGGATATGACTAATGTACAAATTAAAAAAATACGAGAACATAACAACAGGGAAAAATCCACTTTTCTGACAAAGAAAATGAATCTATTTACAAACTTCTGATACTGCCTACAGTATTTTCTTGAGTACAAGTAACTGAGTTATTTTTTTTAAGCAAGTGGTCCAAATAGTTAAAAAGTTTACAGAACACTGATTTTTCCAAAACAAAGAATGAGCTAGATTGACTGAATAAAGTAAAGGCCCTGTTCCAGAAGTTAAAAGATAGAGTAAAACCTGGTTTCACAGTAAGTTTCCAGCTCCTTTCAAAAAGCAGTCTTTTTTCCTGTAGGTAAAAAGATAAATGCTTACTGCCAGCTACAAAGATTCCAAGCAACTCACTCACGGCAAAGCAAGCCAGTCACTGGCTTTACTCAAAGGTTTCCCAGCAATAGAGGGGGGAGTGGCAGGGGAGACAGTGGATTCCCTTATCAGCCTGTCTACCCCAGAGACGGAACACTCAGACAGCAGCCCAGCTAGGACTGCAGCAAGACTCACGCTGTCCCGGCTCACTGTTTGATCCAGGTGTTTCCGTCCTGCTGCACCCCAGCCTGACGACAAGGCTCACTCCACAAGTATCCGTATGTGCAACTTGCCACATACAGTTTACTTCACCCTGTCCCGTGGAGCCCTTGTGCTACATAGCAGACTGTGCTCTTTAAGCACAGAGAAGGGAAAGAATAACAGCAAAAAATATAAAAAACACTATAAAAATTATCAGTTAATTCAGTTGCAGAGAAGGGAAAAGACGACCATACAAGATTTCCCTGACCACCTGCTTTCACTCCAGGCATTTTTTATTGTCAGCAGCTATTTAAGGTATGCTTGATTTGTGAAGAGGTGATTCATGTAATTAGAAGTTCAGATTTACAAAATGCATGCTGCAAAAATCTCCCATTCCAGAGACATCTCCTTTCTGCTTGCTTGCATTTAAAGCTAGGATGCAAGCACAGTTTGAAGTATAGCACACAGGTCCCACCCTGCTCTCAACAGAACCAGATTTACAGCCCAGAGACAGTACTAACATGAGCAGTAATCCAACAGTTTAAAAGGTATCCCCATAATGTTGGGGGGGGGGGGGGAAGCAAGAGCCAGAACACTGGCCATTCTGAAGGAACAATGACCTCAGCAACTGTCAGCAGCTGGCTTCTTCCTATTGTTTACACATCTTCCTGAGATAAAGAGGCATTTACAGATAGCAGACAATGCAACAAATAAGAAAACCTTTTAAGTCAGCATTGCTTTATTTCAAACAAATCACTTCTAACTTATATAACCTCAAAGGCAAAGAGATTTCTTTATTTCCAAAGATCCAAGCGTACACTTATGCCTATGCCAACTTTCACCTCAAAATTCCTCCTGACAGGCAGCTATCAGACAAGAATTACGAGATTTCATTCAGAACAAGGCATGTATTACTTCATCTTGCATCTCGGATGGCAAACGTAACTGAACAACACCCTGGATACAGAACAGGTTCCTGGGAACAGCACACCAGCAGAGAAACGGGGACTAGCATGTGTGAAGAATTAACCTGGCAAGAAGAGGTAGAAGGAAAAGGGATTTAGTAGACCTACATGCATTTCCAATCCTATTTGCAGCTCTTCTCAGCACATAATGCGCACACCTCAGCTCCTCCCCAGAAATAGNTTTTGTTTAAAAAAAGACATCCTCTAATTCCCACCCAAATAAAAACAAGTGGATTTTTTTTTTTTAGAGGGGGGGGGGGGGGGGGGGGGGGGGGGGGGAAGACATTTGAGGAAGCGAACACACACGGGCAAAGAAAAACCATGTTTCTAACGCTTGCTTACAAACACTGTCCTTATTCAGACAGGGTTTGAGGAAGCTCTCTGGGGTGGTGTTCCCTCTCATATGGGAGGGGAAGGGAAAGGTAGCGTGACAGTAAGCGCTTCTGACCACCCCCTTCCCATTCCAGCCATGGGGAAGAAAGACAACAGGACCTTCCATAAGTCAATGTCGTTTCTAAGAACAGTTTTTGAACCAACTCAAACTATCCATCTGCGCACAACTGTGAGCACTGAGTCACTGTCTCCTGCCCCTGAAACAGCGGGGTACTCTCAGCAAGCCGAGCCCTTCATTTTACCCTGTGTGCCATCTGGGTCCTACCCAAAGTAGCAGTTAGACCACCACAACCAAAGACATCCAGGTTACGCTTGCTTTGTTGGCTGTCTGCACAATACTCACAAAAAAATACATATATAGATACATATTTAAGAGGAATTAGCTTGATAAATTACCATTATACTCAAGGTATTGCCCTTTCACAGTCACCAGGGAATATTTTCAGATAAACACAACTGAAGAGGATCATCCAAACTGGTGTGTGTGACAATTTCCAGCATTTCCAAGCACAGTACAGAAAAGGATAGGCAGCAAATGCATTTCAGCATACATTTCACTGTTTCTGACACTACAGTTAAGTCCACCAAGGCCAATATGACATCGGAATGATCTCTCATCTGAGCTTTGCATACTTGTGCCTGGAATAGGTTCTGAAATACTCCCAGTTTGCTGTAGGAAGTCCTACTACCTAGAATTTTGTTTAGAATCCCACTGTCCTTCAAACTATCCTTTATCTGCTTTAACATTTGAAGGAGTTATGTTTTTTTTTTCTTCTCCCCATCCCCTGCCTCCAGCTCTCTTACAGAACGCAGTACTAAGTGGATGAGCCATCATGACAGACACAAGAAACAACACTGCTGCAATTTTAGCAATACACCTAAGCTCTTACTATGGTTCTTTCAGAGCCTGGGTCTGATACTATCATCTTCATTTTTTCATAGCAATCTTTGAATACAATTACTCAGTCTTGATTAGACAATTCTGTGCGAAAAGCTTGGTCATACAACAACAGCTTTCACAGCAGTTACTTGGAGAGTCCAGGCACCTTAGGTTTTGCACTAAGATTTTCACTTGCTGGGGAGGGTAGAGGCAAGAAACAGGAGTAACTCAGGATGAAAAGCCTCTCCTCACCTTGCCTTTGACACCTTTGTTCCTGTCTCTTCTCCCTCAAATAGAACCTATTATTTTTCTCCCTAACTATACTATTTCTACAGTTACCTCCCTTTCATAACATTTTTTTCTTTTGGCTTACCCAACAGAAGCTTGCGCAAAAATCCAGAAAGGGTAAGCAAATGCAATTAAGACATATCCAAAGACATGTCTGGCACATTACACACTCCACTGTGGTTAAAGCCCATTTGAGAAACCAGATGCCCACCTGGTATCATTCAGAAGATACTGGAATTACAACAGTATTAAGTACGGCAGAGACGTAGCTGATCCACCTACCCCCCTCTCAAGTCTTAAGGAACCACACACTGTTACAGTAGCCAGGAACGTTTGCCATTTATCATTTTCTGAATCCTCCTCATTTGTTAAGACCAACTTCATCCAGACACTCTTGGTACTGCCACTAAGCAGAACACACCAAGGCAGACACCTCTGAAACAAAAAATGTTTCTGAAACATCAAGTGGCAAAGGCAATATTCCACCAAGACATCATATCAGAAGAACCTGGCGAGGGTTAGAACCTGGAAATCATACAGTTTTTTTGCCATCAACTTCACAAGACATCATTGCATATGTCATCTTATCAGAAGATTTGAAGCTCTGCTGCTGACCGTACTGCAAACAAAATTCTGATGAAACTAGTGGTATAAGGTCAAGAAGCTTACTAACTGTCCCAACAAGATGATGATATTTAATGGCCCAGTAACAACTTTACAGATAAATGATACTTATTTTTCAGTCCCACCATGTGAGAAATGTAAAATTGGGTAAAATTGAGTAGCTGCTCAGTGAGTATGCTAGACAAAATTTTCAGAGTTACATACTGACAAGATATTTTTACAGATAGATCCCCTAATTCGAAACTCAGCTGTTCCCTTAGCAGCTCAAGGGGACATTTACCCTCTATCAACCAGCAGTACAACTACAGTAAGCTACAAGAATACAACTAGGAAAAATACACTGCCATTCCACAGAGTGCATCTACAGCACTGCGTCCAGATAAAACATGTTCTTGGTTCAAGTCATTACTAGGCTGGTTATAAACAGCAGACCTTTCTCGTTTCCTCTAGCTAAAGGCTCACCGTTTTGGGAGCATTAATCCACTCCACATCATCCACAGGGGGCAAAAGCAAACGAAGTGCACTTAATTCTCTCATGAGATTATGTCCAGGAATTTCCATTCCTACATAGCTGTGTTATTAACAGAGGATTTTATCCTGTATATGATGGCCAATCACTTTCTACACAGTAATTTTGATTTTGAAGGAAACAAATTCTTCTGTCAAAAAGCCATGCCTTCAAGCTCGGCTGAAGATTTTAATACCCACATAGTAATATTATTTCAAGGAATCCAAATTTACAGGCGTCTCCACTTAACACTCCTCTGGAAAACTACTTTATGCAGCGATATCATGTGCAAAACAATGCTGTTCCAAACAACACACAGAACAATGCTGGGTCAAGCGAGACACAGTGTTTAAACAAGCACCTGTGCCGACAGAGCTAACATGATCTGGCCTCCTCCCAGATATGGTTGTGGGGAAGCCAGCCATCAAAAATGAACATGACTTACAGATTTATTATGAGCCTTGGAATTTGTTCAGATAAACAATACTTGGCATACTTAGCCCCAGGTACTCTCCTGATTCCATATTAATTACAACTGACTAATTGTTTGTCAACACATTGTCAAGTAACACTTTTTAAAGTTACTTCTAAAGTTCTGCAGTTACAGTAATTTACATTGTTACATTCTATTACAGACAACTTAACCTTAAACAGCATGACTGAAGGCAATTATGTTTTCAGTATTTATTCAGTGAAGACAGGCACACTTATTTGAATTTCACCACAGAGAACTCCTCTACCGCACGTCCTATTCTACGGACTAGCTTATAAAGAAAGCCTGCTGAAAGAACAAGTATTAAACTAAAATATAGTAAATTCATACTAGTTGCCACTGCAAGTACCATCATTTCACAGTGCAAGTATGATGGCCCCATTCTGAAATACAAGCATTCACATGGAAAATGACCTTAAATCCTTACATGTTTTTAAATGCAGTTTGGACATTTCCTCTCCACAGTGTAAGTCCTACCCTGTGCAAGTAACGAAATGGGGCCATTAGTTAAATGGTTGCTGATCTGGTAGGGCAGAGGGAAGAAACACTGTTACTGGACCCCATTCAAACCAGGCAAGGAACAGGCTTCACAATCCCATGGGACTGTGAGTTGAAAACTAATTACTGCCTGGTTCAGGAGGGGTGAAGGGAAATATTTTGCAAGGAAGCCCCTAAGAAAAACTTCAAATGTGAAAGGGAGGAAGACAGAGAAACCACAAATCAAAGAAGCTGCCTATTTTTGCACAATTTCTGGTTTTAGCCAGTCAGTATTTAGTGTATTTAGTTAGCTGGCAGGGACAGGACTATCTGAGCAGTACTGAGGTTTGTCATGGCTTCCGCTGCTATGAAAAACTAACAAAACACATTATGGTGAATTATCCGGGCCAAAACGGGTAACAGTAGGCTTGCTGGCTTCTCCTAAGCCCACAAGCTCCTATCACAATGCTCCATACAGTTACCATGTCACTGAATTTAGGCTACCCTCCCCCACCACAAAAGGGCAGAACATCTGTTTGTAACAGATTAGGAAACAAGAATCCTGTTAGAGATTACTAAATACCCTTTAGAATATCAATACTTTTAAACAAAGTCAAGACTTAAATTTTTAGCACCTACAATGTATTTGATGTCTGTGAATATGTATAACCTAAACAAATCTTGATGGGCAAAGGCTACAAACAACTCTGAAGAATTACCAAAGATCCCACTGAGCTAGAAATAGCAGGTGTGAGCAAAGCACCCAGTCCTGGGCATGCTGGGGCAGTTCTCCAACCACAGGGCTCCCAGTCTAGGAGTTACCTACACCATGCAAGGAAAATCCACAGATAACAGAAGCAGACATCCCTGTCCCTGGACAAGTCACCTCGTGACCTTGGCAGCACTCACAGCTCCGCAGGATCCACAAGACCCAAACTGGACCTTCTAGCATTCAAATTAATGCTTTTCTCCATTTTATCAGCACAACAACCCCTTGAAGCAAGAACATTCCTATGTTTGTGAATACAGAGCACGTATTTGAACAACCTGCCCCTAAAATAGCATAATTATAAGACAAGACAACATTTTCATCTTGAGACATTTTGGACTCAACATACATAAACTGCATAGAATCGTGGAATTCATTTTGAGACTTCCCTATGGCTGTTTGCCTAATCAGTACATTCACTGAAGAAGTCATTAGCAGTATTATTTGCCTGAGAAAACATTGAACATAATTTGATATTATTTTTTCTTGCGTTTATACCATGACCAGAAAAAAAACGGGATACAAATGACTGATGTCTTTCTTAACCAGAGGGTAGTTTCAAGTACAGATTATGCAACTTCAAACATCCTTCAAACTAGAAACCAAGCCTTTGTTTCAAATACCACCCATTAACTCAGACATCCAGAACGTGACCTGCTGATCACAAACTGAACACGGAGACTGTAACTTACTATGACTTCCCATGAAGACCCCCGCACAGCTCTGCAGACCTCACACTGACTGTGATCAGCTTTCGCCCTCGCATGCCCCCCCCAGCACAGGCCAGACATCACCTTTCCTCTTAGTTCTGGAGGATGGCAGAACAAAACAGGAGAGAGGATTCTATTTCATACTGCCAGCCTATCAATACAGCCAGCAGCAAGACAGGCAAGCAGCTGGGTCCTTGGTCTGAACACCAGTGACCAACAGAAACTGGTTTTCGATGAGCGTTTAACCGATAGATGCTACCTTTTCGTTTTCTGAAACACTATATATTCTGCTTACAACTAAATATCTTACACTGAGGACCTTTTCTCATGCCTTTTGATGTGCCCTCGTATCAGAGGGTTTCAGCCACGATGGTACGTTTTAGTGTCTGCATGGACACGCGCTTCACCTTAGCGGCTACTCGTGACTTCAAGCACCAGTTCAAGACACTGTGCTCTGAGCCTCCCTTTGCACTCGCATAAGCCCAGGACCTACTCTCCTGGCACACAAGTAACAGAGCAGTATGTGCCTTACAGTACCTGTGAAGTAAAACTTAGTTCTAGATGTCTTCCTTCAAAGAAAGATTAGTTAGCTGCTCACTGGTAAGGTCTTACTGATTTTCCACTCTGTAAAGGTGAAAGCAGCTCCCAGGCACAGTCAGATAGCAACCTCTGTTCATGCTAATCCCTGTCCTGTGTTGAACTAGAAGCAAACTCCAGAACATACTTCATAGCAATGTACAGGCTATAGAGTTTAGAGCTCTTCTCACATCACCAGAACAGAATTCATACTGAAAAAAAAAAAACACCTCAACTACCATTTGATAGCTGAAGTTGCCAATCATCATAACTGTATGAGCTTGATTTAAAAAAAAAAAAATCAGGGTAATCTCTTTTCTGAAAGCAATACACAAATAAAAGTAATTTTTCAGGTCCAAACACAACTTAAAGGAACAGTAACAAAATTAAATGTAGTTATTTTACAGGTTTTTCAAGTAGAAGATGATTTCTGATGTTAAATTAACTCAGCTTATTTCTAGTACTTCATGCTATTCTTCACATGCATTTTCTATGTTTCCTTCTTTATTGTTACACTTGAAGAACCTCACCAACATTCAGAGAACTGATCTAACATTCTCATGTTCATACAGATTCAAAAGAGAACAAAATACTGTTCCAAAACCTACGTGTTTCATAGATTTCAGCACATTATAAAACACATGTGCATATACTCTCTATGAGTAAAGTCATTAGTGTCTTCAAGTATGATTTTGGATAGAATCCTAAGCTGTATTTTTATGCAAGTCATAGGTAACTCTCTCCAGCAGAGGAACCAAGGGCTCCTAGCAATACGTGAGTACTGAACTCTGCATGTGACCCATTTCTCCACTTCTCATTGAAGTAGCAGGTAATAGATACTTGCCTGGAGCTCGAGAGACAGAGCAAACAAGATCCAATTAATTACAGGACCGAGGCGAAGGAAAATGAAATTCTCTGTGCACATATTTAAAACTAGGAAGAACTTAAGTTCAAAATTCAAAAAAGGTCGAAGAATCAAGAAGTCCTGTCCTCATATTTACTACTACGAAACTTTTTCCCTTCTTTTTAAAAACTAGTGCAGACTGTATCTGAACCCTAAGCTTAAGGCTAGAAAGCTTTACATCTCATTACTAACATGCTGACACAATCATTCCCACAGCATCCACTAGTATTGTTCAAGACAACATGAGAAGAGATTAGGCCCCCTCCGTTCTGCAGTCACAGCCACTATTAGATTAGGCTGCAAGCAAGACTTCATGTCTCTCACCATTTTCTATTGTGTACTACCAACAGCTACAGCAAATACTTAAAACCCTAATAAAAGCACATTCTTTCCCAGCATATTTGGGAAAAAGTCAAGCAACCAAAACTGAGAGGGAGCAGAAGGCAGCAGAAACACTGCTGATAATAGGGCATAACACAGCAATACCAGCCAAGATTCCCACATGCACAAATCAAGAATTACTAAGCTAATGAAAAATTGTTTCAGCTCTCTTCTGGTCAAGCGTGCCAAGATAAACATGGACACAGACACAAACGTGGAGATGGACACAAAGCCTCAGAAGCTAACAAGTATGTTAAGTAAAACTTCTGTTAAGAGATAAATACTCACACCCTTTGTTTTAATGCACTACACCCCTCAAAATGAGAAACTGGATACTGTGTCTGAAGGGGTGACTGAAGGAAACAAGACCTGAAACTTGAATACAGGAGTCCTACAATATTCTAGTATTTCTGAAATATTTATAACCCCTCCCTCATCTCCTCCACAACTATTAAAACTACAAAGAGCAGCCCAGGACTTATTAGCTGAAGTAGAAATTGCTATACCCATCTGAAAGGAAATTTTGACAAGGAAATTCATGTGAACTGTGTTCATAAGATTCAAGCCTTGGAAGATATTATGTGACAACTTAAGAACAGAAAGACAGGAAATAACTTTGACATTAGACCATTATAGATTGTAAGATGTAAAAAAAAAAAAAAAAAAAAATTAAACTTGACGTTTTTCTAAGACAAATACCATTCCAAATACATTATTTTTATGAAGCCTGAAAATATACCAGTAAAGAGTTAAACCAGACGGAGGCTACATGTTGCAATACTCTTAAATTAACATAACTTCCAGCATAATTAGTTTGGCTGTTGTAAACATGTACACATGCTTGCAGGGCCAACATGATGAAGACCTGGAAGAAGTTTCAGGTGACTGCTATGGGAAGATGCATGCTGGTGTAAAACTGGAAGTTGCATGCACACTAGTCTAGAAATAAAGAGGTAATACCACCATATTTTAAAAGTTTAGGGAGTTCAGTTTTGTTTAACTTTTTAAGACAAGGCACACATACAGGAGATAGCATTTTTCCACAACCAGGGAAAATAGCTACATTTCAGGTCAACATTTTGTGCTACAGGTGGGAAACCCTAATTTTAAACAAGAGAATAATCTGCAAGATCTAAGCCCATGCAATTTCTCACATTGCAGAACCCTAACACTAAATTATTGTTTTTAGGGACAAACAACACTTACCTTCATTTTCATGCTTTCTATCAATAAAAATGCATTTAAACCGGGAAAAAAAAAGTCTGTTTTACCCATCCACCATGATACCCCCAGTCTGAAATATAATGCAAAATAAATTAGTTTTCTAACCGCATACATTTACTGCTGGTATTTTTGTGTACATATAGGTTAATATGTAATGAGAAATCTCTGAAAGCATACTTAGAAATCGGTATGCAACTGAGTAAATCAACAGCAGTACTCCAGTTTTAAAAAACGCACTGTGGGAACTGAAGTGGCCTTGAAGACACTTGCAGGGTAAGTTCGGGAGCCGAAGGCTGCAGAAGCCACCCCAGCTAACAACGTCTCCCACCCAGTAAGCTCACCCACAGCCCGCTGTCCCCAGCGTTTCGGAGGCTTTCGGCGGCACCCCTCGCAGCGGAGCGCCGGCCGCAGCGATCAGCCCTGAGTCAGTGCATTCCAGCAGGTGACATCAGACCGAAACCACACAGTTTCACTCGGGAGCCAACACTGCCGCGCCGAGCTGAGCAGCAGCAGCCCGCGCACGACGGGAACTTGTCACACTGAAGCCACGGCAGCTGCCTGGGAGTCACGGCTGAAAACCAGCTCGAAATTCAAATCCAAACCAGTTCCGAAGCGAGCCTTTAATTTCAGGCGGGGGAGCAGCAAGCCGCTGGGCGCTGCCGCTCCAGCCCAGCCCCTCGGGCGGCCCGGCGTTACTCACGGCGGGGGCAGGTCAGGGTACACGCCCGCGCCGTGCACCTGCGCCCACGCCCACCACCAGGTGCGGGCCGCCACTTCCCCGGGAGCAGTTTCTGCCGGCTGACCGCCACCCCGAGCGCTT
>VXAV01001146.1:69428-119439 GCA_013399715.1 Alectura lathami
CCCTTCCCTCCCCTTCCCTCCCCTTCCCTCCCCTTCCCTCTCTCCCTCCCCTCCTGCTTTCTTCTTCCTTCCAACAGCTGTGTACAGCTCCACCTCCACTGCTGGTACCAGTCTGAGGAGCCAGAAACGCCATCTCATTCTCTTAGCACTGGTAGAAGTTACACATTTGTTGGTGCCTGATAGATGCAAACTATTTTAATGAAATGGATTTTTGTTTTTAAACAAAGCAACCGCAGGAACATGCTCCAGCCATTTCAAACTCTTCTTCAGGAGAACTTCTTCATCTCTTCATTAATAAATAACTCACATGCAAAGCTACCATCACAATATTGAAGATGCCAAATCAAATGTTGGTAAAATGTTGGTCGAATAACCTAAACCATTATATGAAATAAAAGAAATCTTGACTGATTCTCCTATTTACCTTCTTTTATAAGTTCTTAATAAAGTATTACAAAATTCGTCTCTGAAATAAGAAAGTTATATTTTCTGAATAACATTGGGATTCCAGTGCATTCATGAATTCCCTAAAAAAAGGCTTTAAGAACCGCAGACACCTATCCATATACACACCTGTAGCGATACACAGCAGTAGGTAAATATACGTATCAAAGTTGATGCATATACACGCACCATGCAGAGAGAACACAGTCAGTGAGATGGATGGGTACCAAGCCCCATCTGTTAGAAGCAGCTGAAGAATCAGAACTTTAAATCGTATTTCTGGTACTGCCTTTTTAAGTCCTGAAAACAGGATGACATCCTTGTCTTTAGAGAGAAAACTGTCTGAAAAATCAAGTTGAAGAAGAGCAGTACTTTGCTCATCTTTAACTGTCGCTGAGAGATGCCTAAAAAAAGTGCTATTGCATTTTGTTGTTAAAAATAAAACCACTTTCAGTATAGTTCAGACCACCAAGCTGAATTGCTTCAAAGGACAAAGAAGGACAGTCAGATGTGTGAATCCCTGTTTCTATCTTACGGCATATGTATCTGCTATACTGCGAGAACAGGAAGTCTATTCTCTACTTTATGTTGATTTAACTTTTTAAGAAATGTTTTGATCACTTAAAGATGGGGAAGAAGGAAATTGCAGAACCACAGCCACTACCGAGACAACTTCCTGTGGTTTTTGTGGTGTATGTGGCTCAGAAAGAGAACAATTCATAGAAGATCTTTCAAAGATATTAGATGTTTTTGATGCCAGATGAGGCAGTCTTAGGAAAATTAGGTATAAACATGCCTATGTAGTATCTATGATGCCAAGCAGTTGAGTTGATATTGTATGTTCCCTATTTCTAATTGGCACTTGATTTCAGCTTTTCAGGAATGAAAATGGGAAGAGAAAATCAGAATTCACAGTGTAAACCACAAAAGAAGAAAGTACCATTTCATACCTCAAGAAATAAGAAAGTGATTTAAAGAAATCATTAGGAAATTCATGTGCTTAAAAATACATAATTTTTGTAGAGTCTTACTGAATCAAGTCCCTAGGGAAAAAAATTCATGTAGTAATGATGTCTAGTAATGACTCTTATCTTCCTCCCACTTCTCCGCAGTTAAAGCTTGCTTCCTACATAATTTTCCTCTTTAAAAGACTGTACGACTGCAGGCCCCTCTTCTAAAACACTGCAGACAACTGCTCCATATTACAGTGGGTAGAATCTTCCAATACCTCACTGCCTCTCACACACCAGAACTGTTAGACAAAGACAAAATCCCAAACATCTTTAATTTCTCTCTCATTAAAAGGTGAAAGCATGCGCCTCACATACACATCAGAGGCTGAATCCGCCCTGACTGGGAATAAACCCAACCTGTTTCACCAGTCAGGCAGTCCTAAGCACCTGACGTTGTATACTCATTGCTGTTTCTTCTTTATTGCTTTAAAAAGCATATTAGATTTAACACAGCGCAAGGCTTTTCTGTTCAGTCAGAACACCATTTCAGTTTTTAATCAAATGGCAAGCGTACAAATAGAATTAGAAGTAGGTTGCAGGGGCCGTCTCCTTGATTTTGGCCAGGTCTTAGAGAATCTGTAATCCCGATTATTATGTAAATTGACAAAATCTGGGAACATAAGACAATGTTACCAGCAAGTTTTAATCTTGGTTCATGATGGCAGAGCTAATTTGTTTCAGCAATGTTATGTAATAAGTACTGCTCCACGTCCCATCTCTGACGGATGCTTTGTGAATGGGACTGCACCTGATCAAGGCTGATTTTACAACACACCTCACTGTAAGTTGCCACTGGATAACTGAACACCAGACACACTTATTCTATACTGTTCTGCTTTCTCCAGCTTTATTTAGTTGGGAGGGGACAGTAAAAATAATCAAAGGCAGGTGCAAAACTTAAGCAGCCATTAATTCACTACTAATGTGGCTTCCTCCAGATAAACTGTTACACTGCAGGCAATGCCACCTGTGCTCCACTGGTCCAGAATTATTACTCTTTAGATCGGCTTTCAGAGAGCAGGATAAGGTGACTAGCTCATGTTTAAAAACGCATGCCCAGCCAAAAAGGGACACGTTCCAACGATTACCTGCACAGGTATCTTCAACGAATAAAAGCAAAGAACTAATACAAATCGGTACAAGGATCTTTGTCACCTACAAACTCCAAGTAATTTGGAAAGGCAGGCTAGGGATAGCTTAATAAAACTGTCTGATTTAATTAATTGCTGGCAAATTCCTCAGTATTGCAGAATTTTCCAGGAACCCTTGCACACAACGCTAAGTGACAAAGCTGTTTTCTGAAACCCAAAGAGAAATCCCCACCTTGGGACTGGTGAAGCTGCACGTGTGGGTTGTGCACGGGAGTGGTTTTCCAACCCAGATAGTTTTGAAAGGTGAGATCACATCTCTAGTTTCTTGAACACGAGTACCTCGCTTGCAATGAGCACCGCAGGAAAGCACTGCGACTCATTTTTGTTGATGAGAGGGCACGCATACAGAACAGGAAACTGTGTGCTGAAAACTGCTACACAACATAAAAACAGAACAGAAATTTTTTATACTCCTAACAAATTTTACAAATACTGCAAAAAGCTCGAGCTCATTTGCTTCTTAGTTCCTCATAGAAACAAATTACACTGTAATTGCAGAAATGTAGAAACTGAAATGACTGGACTTTAGAAGCTGTAACTCATTGTTACTGCCTCAGCTTTTGGCATTAGACTCTCTTCTCTTTTTATCCCCTAAATTTCCTTATTACAGCCGGTACAAGACTCCATCTATTCTCTTATCAAACACACGCACAACTCCATCAAGCCAAGGGACTAACCGCGTACTTAGAAGCAGGACTACCAGACGGCAGCCGGTAACGCCGGTGTAACCTTCACCTCAGCTGGTAGCTCTGCCCAGCAGCACCTGCTCTGCAAGAGAGACTGTCGCAAGGTTTAGAGGAGCTAGGTAAGGCGATCACGCTTCTGACAGTCACGCCCACAGGGTTATGAACCCTTCCCACCTTGGTATTTGTTTTTATTTCGACTTCCTGATACTAAAAACACTTCTAAAAGACTGCTGTTTGTGTCACTACAAGAAACTCAGGTTATCCTGCTTGTAACCCCGTGCAGCTCTCACCACTGCAGTGCAGGATGACTGCACAGCACAGCGGTGTCACAACTGGTCTGCGATGGTTTTCCTGGGGCTCCCATTCAAAGCCATTATCATTCTAAATACATTAAGCCTGATACATGAATGTCTCAAATATTATTTTGCTATAAAATACGACAGAAGAACACAGTTTTACATTTTTTAACTCCATGTTTCAGTAATTCACCCTCCACCAGAAATGTTCTCATTTAAGATACATTTACTGAGCATCACATACTTCTCATATTAAGAGTTTGGAGTGCTCTTCAGTCACTGCCAGCAACCAGGGGGACATCTGGTTATCTGTGAGGCTACATACTCTGTCTTCAGCTGTGTCTGCGATCAGCAGCAAGACCCAGCTCTCAGGGACAACATGCGGTTTCGCAGTACGCCCCGCCGGAACACTTCATCTGTGACTGTTAGGTTGTGGTTAATACTAATCTTTCTAATTGCACAAATAAAACTCACAAGTTTTTAAAAGAAGTTAGAATGTTTTCATTCTGTGTAATAGTTTCAAGATGCCAATATACAAGAGAGAATAACAGAAAGCACTTAGTATGGGAGGATATTGCATTATTTCCTGATCTGCTGTTGTCAGGAAAGAAAAAACGTCACAGGCTGACATTTGGGCTTTGGTATGTCACAGTACAAGAAATCATCAGGCAACATACACGGGTGTGACAGAAGCCCCGCTTTCTTCTGTTACTCGACCCCTCATTTCTGCCCTTGCACCTTGTTTTACCACCTTGATAGCTGCAGCAGGGTAACTGTGTAGGGGAGTAACTGAAACGATACTGGTTAAAAAATTGTTCTTGTAGAAGAGAGGCAGGAAAAACCGGCCAAAGATTGGGACTTTTTAAGCTGGTAACATGGTTATGCACCTACACTTGCATACAATTTACCTACACTTCCAGCATAAGGATCCCCTCACTTGCAGATTTCCAAACTGAAGTACAAAGGCAAACCTCTGCCTTGCAAAGGCAAGGCAACCTGCATCTCACCGGAGCTAAGATTGCTCACTTCACTTCTAGGATACATGCACTACATTTTCCAAGCGGTCCTGTAACACACGCACACCACCATGCAGGGGCAGGAAATCCTTAGATGCACACTTCCTCAGTTTGGAGATTTCCATAGTGTTGGCTGCATATAGACTCAGTGAAGCCGTTTGCTAGCAAGTCACTCAAAAGACTGCAGAAAACATGCTTTTTACACTTGGCCTCATTTGCTGCAATCTCTAATACATTTTCAGTTGTTTTTTTTTTTTTTTTTCCTACAAATAACTCAATACTGACTTAACTAAAGATTTTAAAAGATGACTTTTGATCACAGAGAAATACTGGATATGTTTAATGCAGTAAACAAGAGGCTCAAAGAGATGTGAAGTATTAAGTAAGCAACAGTTTTTATACGATTGCCTTGACAGTCATCACACTGCTTACGCTGACATCAAGTCGAAGTTTCACTCATTTCTCTCAGCCAGAGTTCCCTCAATGTGACCATCAGATTCAGTCCAGCTCTCAGACACTTGCCCTGCACATAGATCTGGAAACTGATTTACGTTTGCCAGACCAGGAGCTCTTCAGAGAATCTCACAGGTGGCATCTGTCTCCAGGCAGGAGCTCAATTCTGATCTCAGCAGGATAAAGCTGGTTGCATACTCGCTTACTGAGAAAACATTCGCACTTCACAAGACAAGCATATGTAACGAGGGGTACATCTCAATCTCCAACTTCAAACCTGAGAAGTAAAGCAGCCAGAATTTTTCCCGGTTCTGTTGCATTACCAGAGGAATCTTCCTCGTTGTTTAAGACCAGATGCCTCCACCTACATCATGGTGATGACAAGAGGCTCTAATCAGCGTGATGCTTTAATCTAGCTAAACATGTACAGAGAGCCCAGCAAGATTCACAGCAAAAACATTTACAGCGTGCAGCTAACTGCTCATGCTCCCTGTGCTTGCACTGGGGAAGGGCAGACACTCAACCACATCTGGAAGAGTGTTTCTCACCTCTTGCATTTCTAGGTTGTTAGGTAGCATTGGCTTCACTGAGAAGGGCCCATTATATCCATTTCATTAGCTAAACCTTCTCTTTACACATCCGTCAGCTCCATCCGGTGTGCAAGCTGAAAACCTGTAACTGCCATATCTTTTTTTAAACGTGTGAGATTTTAATCCTTGTGAAAGGTGCTAAAGCAAGAGCCTGGGGAATGAAATGCTTCTTGTTTTCAGAGCAGGTAAAGCAAGGACAAGCAATAAAGAAGGCTTCCCTGCTAAGTCCAGGCTGTGGCTGTTTGCAGTCCCTCAGTCCCTTTGCCTTTCACACATGCCTGAAAGCTTGCTTGTTACTTCCAGTGCTATGCTTTAATGTTATAAAGATACAGCTCTTGCCTGTAAATCTTGCTTCCTGACTAGCAAGTCCTTCCAAAAGCCTTTCTGAAATGGAGAGAAGTCAGTCTTGCCAAGTGTCAGAATCTTGGTGAGTCACCTAACTCCGGTACTTCTTGGCTTTGAGACTGTAACTGACAGCAAGATGCTTGATACGGCTGTGATTCATAGGGCTTCTTATCAGGAATGTAACATGTGTTTTGACAAAGTTCTTCCACAGATACTTTATTTAGACTTTTTTTCTCATGCTTTTCAAAAGCTCCAATTAGAAGGGGCAGCCCTTGGAACACTTCTTTTCCTCCTGAAGGCCCAGGTACAAATCTGGAGGCTGAAGCAAGCCCTGTGACTGTTTCCCGACAATGTGCCATGCTGACGTTTCTCAGACTATCAGACACTTGCACTGGTGCCATTCCGACATGCACTACTGCACTAATACTTCTTCTGAGGCTGTGTATCAGGATAACTATACTTTACTTGGACAACCAGGCATCTCTGTGCCAAGAGCATGCAGCAAACAGAACAAACCTAGTCCCTAAGTATCCCAAAACATTTTCCTCTTTTCCAATCTATAACTGTGTCAGCACCCTCAAAGACCCTAGTGGTGCTCAGTAATTGATTATAAAGGTAACTGTTCCTCTTTACAGGCCCTGTGGTCTGAAGGCAGCAGCTGGGGTTGGCTGGGATCTTCAGAGAGGAGGGCAGGAGGAGGCCATGTTCCTGCACGGCCGAGAGCAGAGAGCCCCAGAGCCAGTGTGAGGCTCTGCATCACCAGCAGCTCACTCACAGGAGTGATCTAGGGGATGATCGCTGCATGTTTGCATCATGTGGGAAAGTCAGTGAAATGATCTCTACCAACATAAACATATTTAATGAGGATTACTAATTATATGTGGTGCTCATTGTATTCGCAAGCGCTTGGGATAATGTAGCAGTTGTTGCCTTCAGTATATTAAAAACCACAGAAAATTCTGAGCTGTGCAAAATCTTTGTTCATATATATGCAGGGTCAGCTTTACCTACGCATGGCCACAAAAGGCCCAGAGACAAGGGTGTGAGCAGTGATGCCTCCCCGCAGCAGCACAAGCCCCATCTTGCACAACCTGCCCGAGAGGCAGGAGAGCGATGAGACAGATGCAGCGTCAGAATGTGTCACTGCACTCACACTCCACAATGCTACAGCACAAGTAATGAGACCTTACCTGAACAGAATTTCATGTTGTGACTCGGGCTGGATGCTGAGCACATGAATGTTGTTATTTGAACTACACATCCCAGCAAAAATTTCATTCTGTATTATGTTTCAATAAAAAATCAGTGTTTTGTTTCTAAGTGATCAGACGAGACTGTATAATCGAAAGATATCCAAATCATACCCCTTGTCACTGCAAACAGAATTCCAGTGATCTCGAGGCTCAGCTGGCTGAGGTCTCCCGAGTGCATCTGTGTTATATGCACTATCTCAGATAAAGTCCTCCTTGATTTTTTTTTTTTTTCCCCTGGACTTCAGCCTGGACAAATACAAAGCTTACACACCTGCCTCCAACTCCTCACATCACACCAATAGTGAAGACAGTCAGTGCTCCATCGATGCAGCCATCAGTGGAGCGCTGGCCAGCAAAGGAGAAAGGAACTGCCTCCAAGTGAGGAGCACCTGGACACAGCCTGCTTTACCAGTATTCACACTGTTATTTAGACAGTATGAAAAGCAATATCCTACAGCATCAGCATCCCCATTTTTAAAGAGGTGTTTCTTGAATTTGAAACTGAAATTTATTCAGCCAACACTTGCACTCTGTCCATAAAAATCTCTCTGAATATAAGGAAGCAAGGTGCATGTGCAAGCTCGTGCATGTGCAGCTGTTGGAAGCAGTCTGGGTTTGCTCAGTGCACAGGCTGTGCCCCCTCATCCAGCACGCTGGCTGCGGAGGACGGGGCAGCCGCGGGACAGAGGGCACAGCCCCGGACTGGCTGGGGACAAGGCAGCCTCCAGCCCTGCCGGAGGGCCCCGCCACCCGCTGGCAGTGGGACGCGGGGACGTTTCCCCTGTGGCACACTCGCGGGGGCCCGCCTGGGCCCGCTGCGCTCCCCTGCACCGCCACCGCCCAGCCCTGGCTCCCGGCTGCGGGCACCTCTCCGAGCTGAGCAGGGCCCAACGCTCCGTGTTTCTCATATTTTTAGCAATGACCCCGCTGCTGCAATGCATTACAGCTGAAACAAACGCACCATTATGTAACATTATTATGGCCGTACTGCAGTCCTTGCCTCAGAGAGACCAAGTGCAGCAGCTCTAAAGATTCAGCCGCGTTGAGGGGCAGAAGACAAGGCACAGCTGGACACTGAGTGCATTGTTATCTTGATTAAAAATAGGGGTATAACAGAGGGCTTGGACTGAGGATATCCCCTTACCCCATCAAAAAGTTATGCACGTATAAATCTTGAATGACTTGCAGCATGAAAACAAATTGCTGGGCCGCCAGCTGAGATTTCAACTCATCCTGAGCCTCTAATTATGCTTGAACAGCTCTTGAAAACACAGAAATCTGTTTCTGCCTGCATAGCAGAGCATGGAATGAGCAAGACAAATATTGTAGTAACCTTCATAAGCAATCCGATAGATATTGTGCAAACCGTCCTCTGCCGCTCTCCTCTTTGGTGAAGTTAGTACTGATTGCAGAAACAATAATAAAATGCTCCAATAATTGACCAAGTTTTCTATTTTTAATATTCACTACAATATTTTAAACAATTATTCGACGCAGGCTGTGACAGTATCTTTCCATTTCCATTCTCTGCTATATGGAAGAAGTATTTAATAAGACATACTTTGATGTAAGCACAGATCCACAGACAGATAATTTTCTTCTGAACAAACTCGTTTCTGTGAGCATAAATGCAATGCAAACGTAACTGGCACAGTCCTGTCTGTGGTAACAGCTGTAATTAAATCATACCTGCTTCCATTGTCAGGGCTGTTTATTAAATTCCACTTTGCAATGAAAGGGCAAACGAGTGTGACTACACCCATGCTTTAGCTGCAGCAGGATGCAGATGTTAAATTCTGGACTGCACTAGCCTCACATCCCTTCAGCTCTGCGACAAAACTGGTATTTTTCACTTCTCTTTCCTATTTTATGTGTTTCTGAATATGGAGAACATTTACTAGGCTCTTTGTTTAGCTATATTATATGTCTGAAGGAAAAAAAAGTGTAAAATGCATTGCATGATGTATGCTGCTTTCCAAAATCCCTTTTCCAAATATTTTCTGGAGTCTTTTTAGGAGGACATTTTCCTTGTTCACAGAGAATCCCCATGTGACATCAGCACTGCCGCCTGTCCTCGGGGGCCGCTGTGTCACAGGCAGCACCAACACCTGGCTCTGACCACCCACCTGCCGCGGGCATGCCCTCTGACCCTGGGTTAATCACTTAACTCCTCCAAGCATGAGTAAAACATCAACAGGGGGCTATGTGGGCTAATTAATAGCTTCGAGAAGCTTTCTATGTGCTTTAGAAATTAACTGGTGGCACATAAACATACAATACTGCTGCAGAATTGCAGTTGAAAATGACAAAATTAAGCTAACTGCTGGTAGTCATTCTTCAAATCTCAGGCAACGTGCACATCCAGTTGTTGCACATCCATGTTCAGTTTTTTCTCTCCTGCCAGAGTGCCTGTAAGTCCTTGTTACCACCACATGCCCGTGTAGCTCCTCACAGCAAGCTGTGGCCGCTCTGCTCCACAGCACTGCGTTTTGGCGTGTACAGGACGGACAGCTGGGCCTTTCTGAAGGCTGCACCGCACCGCAAAGGACAAACTGGTGCTTAACTTCTTCATATGACCACTGTAGTTTCTCCTTCAGCATTACAGCTGTGTAATCTTCATCCTTGGAGGGTTTCAAGATCAGAGTGGCTGAAGTCCTGAACTACCTGCCCTGAACTCCTCGACGAGCCAGCTTTGAACGGGAGGCTTGAGCATTCCTTCTGTCCCTCTTGACCTGAATTATGCCATGATCCCAACTCTACTGTTTCTTCCTAGCAAAAATTAGGATTTCCTAGGGTTTCCACCTCTGTATCAACTTTTTTTTTTTTTTTTTTTCCAATAGAATAGAATTTTAGGTTCTGTACATTTTCAGCCTTTCTGAAGTATTTTCTATCTCTGGTGGAGGTCACTTTTTCCAGCTTCTTATATAATCACAGTGAGCTTTATTATGCCTTTTTATTCCCCCTTCTACTGTTTGACAGGAGACATCACTGCCATTTGGCAAACTGTGTGCTTTTAGAGGTTTTTCCTTATTCCTTTCTCCAAGAGATATCATCTGAGTTCTAAAAAGCAGGTTAGCCTCATATACACCTGTATGAGAATTTCTACTGTCTTTAAAAGCTAAATAACATGGGAAAAAAAAAAAAAAAAAAAAAATACCAAACAGTAAAATGACTGCTGGAGTCAGGAACCAAAACGGAGAAGCTGTAAAATGAATAGCTAAGACACTCTTTTTCTAACTTCCAAATTCTCTATATTTAGGTTTCTCACAAACTTGTTGTCAGTATTTTATTTCCTTTAAGCATCATGCAATATCCAAGCATAGACCCTTTAAGTATTTTTGCTTTTATGGATTTATGATCTGAACTGCTAGAGCTAAATCTCTCTCTCTCTCTCTTTTTTTTTTTTTTTTTTTTTTCTTGCAAATACAAGCTGGTATAAATGGCGCCAGTGAGTAATTCTCCTTAAGGGCCACTACATAAGTCTGGCATATTTTCAGACTATCCACATCACTGAAGGTTGCTTACAGCTTTGAGCAAAACAGTGAACGTACTGCCATCCACATGACCCGGCATCCAAGGAGACAACAGTTTTGCTAGTTGGAGAAAAAAGGGCTCTCTGTTTGCACAAACACTTTCACACTTTCTGGTTTCTTCCTACAGCCTCTCCACACTCAGAGCTCCTGGTGGGCTGTGGACATGTGAGCAAAGCAATCGGCAGATGATTAGTAAGTCCACATGGCATGGTTGTCCTATGATTAAACCACTTGTGCTTCCCTTTGCTGTGGTCCCTCTGCTGACTGACTTACAGAGCTACTCTACAACACCCTGCTTGGAGATCTGTTGTTCTCCTCAGTACATGCGCCCAAGATTGCAGCACAGGGATTGTAGCACTGAGCACTACCGGAAGGCAATGAATCAAGATGCCCAACAGTAATTTCTAACTGTCTGCTCGTCCCCTCACCCAGCTCACCCAGGAGAGCCAGCAGCACCCTCCAGTTCTGGCAAGCCAGGAGGAAGCAGTGCTAAGTGTCCTGCTTTCAGCTGGGATTTTTCTCATAATGTCTGGTGCGATGCTATGTTTTAGCTTTAGGAGAAAAACAACGTTGGTAACACACAATCTTTCAGTTGTTGCTGAGCAGTGCTACACAGAGACAAGGACATTTCAGTTTCTCAGCTTCTTGCCAGCAAGGGGGGCCAAGAGGCCACAAGGAGCTGGGAGGGGACAGAACCAAGGCAGCTGACCTAAACTGGCCAAAGGAATCTTCCATACCATGTAACATCATGTGAAAAAACATTAAAACTGGAGGGGAGTTGGCCAGGGGGCTGCTGCTGCTCAGAGACTGGCTGGGCATCGTTTGGCAGGTGGTGAGCAATTGTGCTCTGCATCACTTGTTTCATATACATATATATATATAAAATTATCCTTACTATTATTATTTTTCTTTTCTCCCCCTTTTCTGTCTTAGAAAATAGTTTTTCATCTCAACCCATGAGCTCTATTTGTACTTTTTTCTGATTCTCTCCCATCCCGCAGAGTTGGGGGGGGAGTGAGCAAACGGCTGTGCAGTGCATAGCTGCTGCCAGGTTAATCCACAGCTCTTAGCCACACAAAGAAGCTGCTGCACATCTCAGAGTATAATGGCCACTCAGTACAGGAGAGCCAACAAACAGGTGATGCTAAAACGAGGGGCTGGAAGGTGGGAAACAGTTGTTTCAGGGACTGGAATGTACCTAGGTCTACTTTTGTCTACATAAAATTAACCCGCAGACCAAACTGAATCCACTACATCAGGAAAGTGGCAGATAATTTACAACAAAATACTGACACAGACAAGCTTTCTGGAAAAAGCCTCCCACAACTAAAACCAGAATGTAAACAATCTGTGAGACTCAGCCCCACATAGTGCTGGGAGGCAGCGTCGGTACGGACTGACAAGCAGAGCGACGTTCCAGCTCTGCCTCACGATCCCAGTAACGAGGACAGCCACGACAAGCCGCTTCTGCTCCCTGTACGAGATCCACAGCCCTCAGCCACATCCCCCAAGATTTCCATGCCTTAAAGACAAAAACTTACCAGCCAGAGACAGTTTTATCAAGTGTTTTAGGGGGTGCTTCTGCTTTCTTTCATATGGTACTGAGAGGTATTTTCTCATCATGGGTTGTGGACTGGTATCTACTTCAACACAGGCTGTGCAATCATGCAACAAAGCTGCCTGTTGCCTAAATGTGCATTTCATTTTTTTCTTCCTGATGCTTGTGAAATGGTGGTGGTTCTTAAAAGAACAATGCTGTCATGTAGAGAACTGAAGGAAATCTGTAATTTAACTGAAGAGCCCTAAAGCTGCCTCAGTTCAGACATGTTCCCAAAGAGAAAATTGCTGGGAGCCAACTACCACTGCTTCCTTCTTTGCTTTCTGTTGCTGGCAAGACTGAATCTATTTTTTACTGACATATCACTTATAATACGCTGTGAAATGCAGACAAAATGCAAAGAGAAACTGCTGTCTCGATAAACATTTGACATCAGTTTTCACTGCTGGGAAACAGTTTTGTGATGCTCCGAACTCAGGTAACACAGGGCGAAGAATACAGCAGGTCAGAACTTTCTTTGGAGGATTAGTTACACAGAAACTGTAGCTGTGGGACAACCAGCTACCTTATCGAAGAGTATTTTCTAGCATCCTTGTATTTAGACTGCTGCATATAGTGGCTTCTAATCCATACTTTGGCTGTGCTGCTGATGTCCTGTGTAACTGCCCAAGTCCCTTACTTCACTCAGTTTGATCACCTATAAAGTAGAACTAAAATATAAAAGCACCCTTGAAAACCACTTCAAGATCTTGTGATGGATATGTTATGTAAATGCTGTTTTTCACAGTAAACATTTCTTTGACACGAGCAATTTTCCCATCTATCTCCAAACAGAATTGGAAATATGTCTTGTTAACTCTTCACTGACATCCTTTACTCTGCAACTTTGATTTTAAACATGAATGTCCTCATCCGCTCAATCTACTTTTTCACTCTCCTTGTCTCTAACGCTTCTCCTGATCCCCAGATAGGATCTCATTTGTGCTGCTTTGGCAATCTCAAGCTCTCTGTCTCCATTTAACCTACTGAATCACTTCCTACCTTTACGTGATGGCTGTAAACTTCTCTTCACCTGATCTGAAGATTAGCACTTCAATCACATTTCTCTTCTCCACTGTGGCAAACTCACATGCTGGAACGAATGTTGCAAGCTAGTAATTTGTGCTGCATGTCAAATCCAGCTCGTCTTTCACCATCTGTGTGATTTCCCTTTTGTCTTGCTAAGAAACTTCCTGCACTGGCTTTGTCAAGAGTTTATACCTTTCTTTCTGTTTCTTTTTGTAAATTACTTTGAGCAGCAATAAAAATACTGTTATCTAAGGATGCAGGTACATTTACAAAATGTCACAAAAACATTTTCTTGGCAATAATCCCAGAGCAAAACAAAGATATTTCAGGAAGCCTTCAATATAAAAATAAATTCTATTCTAACCAAGGAGTCCCCATGCCTTTTCAGAGGAATGGATTCTGCCAGTTTTTTTGTAGCTGCTAGCCCCTTTCACACAGTGGATCCTCACCGAAATGAGTTGAGCCTTGGAGTTACAGGACTGTCCCAGACTTCCCTCACACCCCACAGAGCAAAGCATCCCTTGTGCCACCAATATCCCTCTGCCCAGTCTGTGGTGGTCTGGTAACCACAGCCATTACCTGAAAGGAGAAAGCTGTCAGGATGCTATTTAACCCATTTTTCACTGTCTTTTACAGGAGTTCACAGCTGGAAATAAAGGCAGGAGGCAGCAGCTGGTCATTCGTGCACTGCAAGAGGATACATGCACTGCGAGTGGATAACACCAGCTCAGCGGAAGAATCCGTGAAATTCGCTCACTAAGCACAGGAGCAGAACCAAAGAATTTCAAAGCTGCTCTTCCACCTTTGTCCCCAACTCACCAGGAGACCCTGAATAACTAAAATTAAGCTTTTACCGATCTGCACTTCCTTGGGCAGATGCTGTGCTTCATTTCAGATGAAAGATGGAGCCCAGGGGAAGGTGAAAATGGCTTCAAATCCCATCTGCACTGCCTGAACTCTGCCCGTGCCCAGGGTCACAGCAGCTCCCTGTATAAAGCAGCAGAACACTACACGCACACTTCGTCATGTCCTCAATGGACTTCCTATGATGGGAGCCACAAAACATGGGCCTCGTAACAGCAAGCATACCATGGGAATTCCTTCATGGCCTCTTGCAAGCCCTCTGAAATTTTCCGTGTCCCTGCAGCAGACAGGAAGACGAGAGGAAACTGGGCTCCCAGCTGGCCTATGTGAAAAACAGAACCAGCAGCCTCAGCCGCAACCCTAACTCATCAACAGAGCAATGTATTTCTTACACTGACTGACTTTAATTAGAAAAAACTGCAATAAAAATTACACTCAGAACCTGAAAAATATAAGAATGCATGGAGGAACAGAATGGGGCTGCATGCTGAGTGACAGGCTTACAAATCCTTTTGCACATCTGCTGCATGCGAAGATGCTGTGGTCTCAGGAAAAACCCAGCTGCTGCCCAGTCCACTGCAAGCTCTGCTCAATTTGTCACTACCCTGTCATTTTCCTAAGAATAACACTGATATTTTTAATGTTTCTACATCTGAAAGAGCTCATATAACACACTTCTGGTACCCTACAGACACTTCCAGACATACACAAGACACTATTACAATCTATTTGTATCATCCGTCTGAGCCATTTCTAGCCCTCATCTTTGGAGAGGCACTCAGCTGGATTCCAACAGTGCTGCTCTTCAGACTGCTTTCACTGCCGTGTGGGATGAGTGCATGCTACATATGGCTTTACAGTGTTCCCAGATTTCCACTCTGCAGATGGCCATGGCATTTTCCACGACTCCTACTGTAATACCAGAACCACATAAGTCATTTATAAGTAACTGATATGTTACGGCACCTTATCGTGTGCTGTGCAGCATTGAAAGTCGCACAGACAATGCAACAGAAACATTAACATGTCTCTGTGTTAACTTTATATACGCATCCCCAGAAAGTAGGAAAGCAGAACAAATACTGATGTGTTAGCACATGAAAATGTCAGAACTGCCATTAAATGCGATCATCTAAAATGAGATAATACCCACAGAAAATGAAAGGTTACTTGTGGTGTGGTCAAGGCACTGAAATTACTGTTACCATTGATCTGAATTCATGTGTATAAATGGTAATTACGTTGTTACTGGAGAAAGAAGGCATCTAATTGCTGAGACTGACCCTTCTGTCTTTGTTTTCCATTCTCTTTCCTCTCCTATTGGGCTAAAAAAATACACAACTTATTTTTGACTTCTACAATTATTGCAAGATAAAATAACTTTCAAAAAAGCTAGTAACAAAAAACAAACAATGAAAAATATCAAGGGATAAAAGGAAAACTGGTTTTGCTGCTAAGTGTATATAGGGTGAAGGACAAGATCCTACCAGCTTTGAACCTTGAAGAATTCAATGGGTTATCTAGAATTCTCTAGAAGAAGTAAAGATAACCATACAACAAAAACATCCCTATTGCTACCACAACTAAGTGTTCAGAACACACGGGTATCTATCTTCTTTAAATATTTTCTGTTTGTTCTAAACCTACTTCATTGCACTGCAAAGCTTCATAATTCACCATTTTCTTTGGACTCCTGGCAGTAACGTTCAGCTGCCCAAGTTCCAGGTGTTTCTGTCCCAGGCAGACCAAGACACAGCTTGCAGTAACCCTTCTCCTTTCAGCAGCAGCTGTATATTTAGCGCAAATCAACCTAAATAAGAGCAATACTGTACTCTACCTCTGAAGAAATGTATGGAAACATTTTTCTGAGAGACCTTAAGAAAACAGCTTTAGAGTGCACACAGACCAGCCAGAACAGCTACACCACTGAAACTGAAGGCGGGTGCCTGACATCACCTGCATGATGACAGTAACGATAACCAAATTACAATTTAAATCCAAATTGGCAATATGTTCCCTTTAGCAGGTCAGATACATCTCCACCGTGCCATGGTGCAAGACCAGCAGTCAGACATGAGAGCATTCGATCTCCTTCTGGAAATGCACAGGCCTGTGAGTGCCAGCTGCTTCCAGCCTGGCCGGAGCCAGTGCTCTGTGCCGAGGAGGGGCTGCAACACAGCTCTTTGTGGGGAAGCTAACACCGAAGCATCAACAATTGCTTGCACGCATAACGGAAGTGCTCAGTAACTGAGTGCGGATCCCTAAAAACGAAAGGATTTCTGGTGCTGTACGTGAGGGATACCCTAATGAGTTCACTCCAGTGCTGCACTTACTGCCTGGATGCCACCCAGCTGACAGCTGGAGTGCAGGCTCAGCGTGCAGGCACCCGCCATGCAGGCAGCTGTGCGGCTTCCAGGACTGCCTGCCAGCTGGGAAGCCCTGCGTGAGCAGCTCAGCCAGTCCTGACCCTGCATCGCCACCAGAGCACCCCAAGCCAGCCAGCCCAGGCGACTGCAGTGAGTGGGCTGTGCTGTTGAATATTACAAAATGTTTTCCTTTTTTTTTTTTTTAATCTGCTTATCAGTTTGGAAGACAGCACTTCTGAACACTAACACAGATAACTAAACGCCGATCTAGTAGCTCAGGTAGGCAGACACCTGTCTTCACAGAGCATGTGGCACTGGCTTACATCTCGTCACGACGGAGACAGGTTTGTACAGAAACACCATGAAGAAGGAAACATTCCTCTTTGATTATGCAAACTCCCACACACACTGTCATGAAGAATTTGTGTGGGAACTTATTTTCAAAAGTGGAACTCACTATCATTACACTGCACTGAAGCAAAAAAAAAACATAAAAATTAACATGCTGTAAGTCAAATGTCACAGCAGAATTTAATATGCTGGAATTCTTGGAAAGTGTTCTAATGCTTTCAGCTCAAAGAGCATGCATTGCTTTTTATAGCAAGGAATTTTAATTATTATTAGTTTCTGGCAATCCCCATAGTCTGCTGGCATTTTCTAACCCACAGAGTTTAAAACCTGAAGAGAACAGAAGGTAGGAGAAGAGGGAAGAACGCCTAATTCAAGACCTTAACATGTTTATCCACGACTTACTAAAACTACAGTGATATGCGAGCAAGAGTTCAAGGTTGAGACGTTACTCCCATTTTGTCCCCAAATGTGCCATTATCAATCAACTGGATTCTCATAAAAGCAAAAATAGGTCAGAGAGAAGTGGGGAAGTGGCTTAATCACATCAAGGCTGGCAGTGCCACTGCTGGACTGAGGAAGGACTGGCAAAGTGCGTTGTGTGGAGAGCAGAAAGAGCCTGGCAGGCTGCTGCTCCTACCAAAAGCAAGTCCCAGGGCCACGGCACGCGCATGTAAAGTAGTCCCAGTGGATTTATGGGTAGGCAAGTTCTGCCCTGCACTGCTTTCAGTTAGAAGGTGTTAACACTGCTGGGTTACCACAGCCTGCACCTCATTTCTTCTCCTTGTTGCTTCTCTACCCACACGCTCCCTCAGGAGGCAACACCACTCCGGTCCACCAGCTCCACTTCGCCCAGAGCCTGCGCTCTCCACACTGGCGCTTCGTTGTGGTTGCGGACAGCCACGGATAACACCAGCTTTGGACAGCCCCATGGCAATGCCTGGTCCCCTGCCCCCCTGTCCATAAGCCATGCCTGCCTGCTTCCACCACAATGCTCCTCACTTCAAAAATAAAGGAAAAAAAGGACATGATGCTAGAAAATATTGAGCACTTCCGATTATATTTGCTATTGATGATGGGAAGCTGTAGTATAAAGAGACAGTAATTCCCTGCTAGGTGGCTGCATTCAGAACTGGAGAGAATCTGGGTGTCCCTGCACTTGGGCATTTTATGAATCACGGCACTGCACTATTGTCTAAAGAAAAGGATTTGTGCAGCAGCCGCTCTACAGAAGATTTTCTTCACCTCCTTTTATGTCTGTCACTGATTCCCCAAGAGGGAAGATATTTGCATGAGACAAGAAGTTTCACAGTATAACCTTATCTGTCCTTCAGGATTTGTTGTATATCATACAAACAATAAAGCATTACACAACTTATAAAAACTACAGTATCCATGGATTTGCATCTCGTAAGTTTTATATAAAAGTAGAACCATGATTTTTTATGGCAAACCTCAGTTATTAACATTTATCGACATTCAACACTCAAAGGTAATCAGATGTCAGCGTTGTCCTTCTTAATCTCTTTCCCCTTGGAAATGTCTGAAGGACCTGTAGGCTGTTGCGTTAAGCTCCCCTTCAGTACACAAAATTCATCCAGATACCTACTGATGATAAGATTCCTATCCGATTGTTTTTGTTCCCCTTGAACTCCTTGCCTCCTAAGAGGCCACTCTGTAGTTACCAGCCAAACAAGCACTCATAGCAACGTCTTATCAATACCACTCTGGCCCTGCCCTTACTTTCCCAGGTCTCCTTGCAACCTCACCACTCGAAATGTAGTTACGCAAGAGGAATTTTAGCTGACCAATCAGGTTAGATGGTAAGGGAAACACTCATGCACATCTTTTTCTCTGTCACTTACTTTACTGTACCGTCATCACAGTACTTAAAATCTCCTCCAGAAAGGCTAAGAAGCTGCCTTCTGGTGGCAGAATAGCATCTCATCTCCTGAAGAACAGTAGAAGTATCTCTTACATGCTCCTTACCCTACAAAATCATGAAACCCGAGATGGTAACATACGATCTGTTACAAATCACCTTGCTCTTCTCCAGCCCCACCAGGCCAGGGCTATGCAAAAGTCTGCATCCATTGAAAGTTATTAAATTTTAATAATAAAGAAAATGTGACTAGGTGTTCTCAGCTATAACTTTCTATTTGCCACCTGCTATTTCTAGATACAGAAACCCACAGACAGGAGAGACTGCAGATCAGAAATGATAAACCTTGCCAACAGTGAGATACAGGAGTAACATGGCAGCAATTCAGTGTCTCAATTTCCCCCCAGTCCTGAATAATGGGCATTTTTTCTCTTTTTCTTTTACAGGGACTTCAGCACACAAAGTGCCATACATTATGCCCAGGACTATGAGTGTACCTACTTTGCTGCAGAATATAACAGAAGCCAGCGCTCAGCAGAAATGCAAAAGTGGAGCACTAAATGCAAAGAGCTGCAACAGTGGTGTGGGAAGACAGGAGCTGAGAGGCTTGATGTTCTTGAAACGATGGACCAAGCCCAATACAGAATTTCTACAGACCTCAGGCAATGGTGAGCATGGACAATCCCTGCTGGCGCTTGGTCGCAACCTGCGGAGCCCCAGTCGTTGTGTGGGGGCAACCTGTGGTGCCACGTCCCTTAGCAGCAGAAGGGGATGTGCAGGGACAAGGACACGCCTCTTCCTCCTGCAGGGGAGCCACCAGTCCTCTCCCTGCTCCCAGATGCAGGCTGCCCCATCCCCACCTCCAGCTGTGCAGAGCACCTTGTGAGATGGGGAAATGGCAGCATGTGCACAGCATGCCAAAGCTCCTGTCCCATGAGACAAAAAATCCTGCACCAAAACACTGCAAGAAGAGGCGGGAGGAAGGAAAAATAGAAGGAGCAGATGCAACTTCTATTTAAGATGACTGATTAGGGAAAAAAAAAAAAAAAGAAATAAAAAATCTGAGAGTTTGTACTTTTGGTTATATTTTAATTCCCTGCTGGCAGTAGCTAGTCTCATTTCATTGCCCTTAATTTCTCCTCAGGTCTATCTGCAAGTTTAATATAGGTCTTTGTGCATGCTCAGGACTTGTTCACTTAATTGAGTGAAACTAGAAGCCACAGTTATGCCAAAAGGTTTTATTAAGGTATTAAAGAATAATCAGCAATCTCTCCCCAACCTCTCCCCAATTAGACTGCACAAAGATTTAGCTGATGTTTTATTTAAGCACAGGCATCACACACTACCTAATGCAGTTGTTAAAATTAATCAGATATGAGAAACTTCACAATGTGCAGTTTCCTCACACAGGAACTTAAAGAAAAACATCAGTAACATCAGTACAGTGTACCCCACGAAATTCCCAGTCCACAAAGCAGTACGTGTATTTACAGCTGCTCCTGATGGGTCTTTGTCACAGATATGAAAAAAGGATAAACTAACACTCCTTGCAAGCTGTGATCCTGTACCCCACTACACACCGGGGTCTTTTTCACCTGTGTCAACCAGCTAAGAAGTCCACGCTAACTGAAATCTCTGCCTTCCAGGTATGTTGATTTTGTGCTCTGTGAAATGTTTTTCAGTCACAGGTGCAGTACCTGCAGCATTACTTCTGATCATTTTGAAAGCAGAGCTCTTTCTTTCAGCCTGCTGAACATGGACTTCACCCTCCATTTAGCACCTGAATAATTCCTGGCTCCATGTTGTCTGGGGGTTGGTTCCATAAATCCCATAAAGATAAATTTGGAAGGATGCATCACTGGCAGCTCTGACTTCCCTCCTTGCATTCTCCCCCTTTAACCAACATATCCCTTATGGTTTTCCCATTTCTCTGCCATCCTTTCATCCTGCCCCCACTCTGAACCTCTCTACCCAGTTACCTCCAGCGAGCCGCAGGACTCAGCGTGCTGGTGGTGTTCCAGTCCTCCCAAAGATCACTCAGGCAGAACAAAGTAAGCACATTTTAAGTACCGAAGGGAATGCTGAAGATAAGAAGCAGGGTGGAGGCCTGCACTGTTTTAGGAAAGGCTGCTGGAAACCAGGGGCAGAAAGCCCAGCTCCAGGGTACCTGAGTGGCTCGGGCCTGGACGAGGGGATGTGCTAACGGCGGCCTGCTCCCAACGGCCTGGCTGTCCCAGCCCTGCAGACCTAACGCCCCTTTCACAGCGCAAAGCAGAAAAGACTTCCCACAGCTGGCAATACGACTGATAAACCTCTCCACACCACTTTCCCTGACAGGCTCCCAGCTTCACTGGAGGCCACAATTCCCAATTCCCTGCACTAGAGCTAACTCCATGATGAGAAAAGGAAAACCAGGAGTCCTTGGCTACAGCTCAGCTTCCTCCTCAGAGCAGAGTTCAAAAACAGTTGCAGAACCATGTTCAGACACAGACCCACAAAGAATTTTCTCATATAGTCAAACTGGAAATGTAGCAGAGCCACAAGCGGACGTGACTGCACTCTATCAGACTTTACGCCAGTTCACAAACCTCAAAATCATTCATGCTGTGGTCCTGAAATCAAGCACTGCCATTAGGCAGCCCTGTCGTGCAGAATTTTTCTCCATTCACACACAGAGACACCACCAGAGAGGCTCTTCCTGTAATGTCTGATGTCCTTTGTAACACAACTTGCAATGACAGTGACCATTTTCTTACACTTTAGGTCAAAGAGAACTTCCTGGTTGGGATATATCGACTGTCTGCACACACAGCTGGCACAAACCAACATCTGAAAGCAGTAAAACTTGATCATTCTGCTGAAGTATTTCCAACCTGTTCTCTGCCTGCCAAAATGCAGCCCTGGAATGCAGACTCCATATGACTTGCCCCTCAACTATAGACGTTGTCAAGTTGTATTATCCGTGGTAACAGTAATATTTAAGAAATACCCTCTAGCAAAAAGCTTACACAGTGTTTTTTTAGCCTGAGCAGAATAAATACCATATATCAGCAGTACCACTCACAAATCTTAATTCTGATAAACAGCTCGAAGAGGGATTTTGTGTTAATAATTTCTTAAGTCTATTAATAATTTACATCTCATCTATAGTATACCTTTACGTTCATAAAAAAATTGTATTTGTAATATTAAAAAGATCTTGTGTTTAGTAGCAGCAAGTTGTAAGAAAGAAACTAATGAAAATTTTTAAAACGTAAACAGTACCAAAGGGCTATTTTTTTCTGCCATCAAAGTACAGTTATCATTTCTTTATTTCATCTTAAAAGACATTTTTGACTGCCACTGCCAACTCTTAGGTTAGTAGGATAAACCTGGCCACAAATCTTTGTAACTTAAATTAAAAAGCGATTCACTGTTTTTAATGACGAAGAGAACAAAATTGCAGTCTGGAAGGACACTTGGAAATCCACAATGTTAGCTGATTATCATGACAAATTGATCCTTCCAGATAAAGTAAAACCAAAACTTGACAAATTTATCTCCTGACTACTAACAGCCTTCAGTGAAATGATGACATGACTACACTGCTTCCTCTTACAGGCTCGTTTACAATATGCTTTGTTGATGATATTTAAACAATAGCTAGTGCCAAAGGGGATCGGAAATGCAGATTATTTTAATCAGTCTCCTTGTTCGAATTAAGAAAGTGTCTATTCATCATTTTCCGTGTTTCCTAGGAAAACAAACTTGTTTTATCATCTTGCCTACCTGCTATTCCTACCCAGCTGAGAGTAGATGGAAACAGTATGACTATTGAGGACAATAAGGCTGTGAACAGCAAATGGTTTAGAGGATATCTTTATGGGGAAAGACATTGCCGTAAGAGGTGTAGGGCATTCAGGCACTCTCTCACAGAACGTAGCAGATCAGTATTTCTGCTGCTCAAGGAGAAGATTTTTTCCACTGTCAAACTTTCAATAATATTTTGGTTTTATATACTCTTCTAGGGTCAATAACAACAAATATTTGTTGAATTCTTTTCCAGAAATGATGCAAACTGAAGTAGAAAGCTACACACATGCACTAGTGCAAACAAAACTGATGGACAGAAGAATTCTCCAGTTCAGGAACCCTGTTGCAGCTTGCACTTATTTCTGCTGCAAAGGACATAATCTAGTGTTAAGAATTAATGAAAAAAATGCTGTAGAATGAGAAATCATATTTTAACTGGAACCAGAGAAAAATGACTGCATCTGTATATAGATAATGTGAAATCTATTTTGTACTGCACAGGGTGAACTGACAGAAAATGTAATGTTCTGTATCAAAAGTCTGACATTGTTACCTTTAAATTTAAAAGCATTTTTCTGCTAGAAGTAGCTTCAAATGGGAACACACATACCTCGGTAAGTCAACATGAGGTTTATTGGTATGCTAGCCAAAACCGTCCCTGTAAGCACTCCACGCTAACTACAGCCAGAAATAACCTCTGCCTCGCTGTGCGCAGGTCCTTTGCTGGGCCAGGGAGCAAGAGCCATAAACTTGTGACCCGCCCGTAAATACCTCTCGGCAGCAGCAGCCAGGAAGGTGCAGCACGCAGCCACTGCGGACACGGCATTTCGTATTGCCTGGGAGTGGCGCAGCTCGCTTGCCTCCCACGCTCCTGTGCAGGGCCATGAACCTCCTGGCACGCACTAATGTACAGCATTCTCCACAGCGTGGTCTGTGATATCCTAACAATCAAATTTTTCTGCAAATAATGAAGAGTGATGTGAAGTGCATTCAATATATACAGTAGAAATCTAGGAGGTATCATTTACAGACATTTTTATGTTGTTACAGGCTCCAAAGATATGTAAAGCATCTTGCATTCACACTCTTGACATGACAAGGACAAAACCATGGTATTTTTGCCTGAAACTCTGCTAACGGCAGAGTTGACATCGTCTAAAAATATCCTTTCGAAGTAGTCTTTTGAAAAACAACAAATAGTCTGTGAAAAAAATTAATTTAGTAGCTCTATTATTTGAATAAATAACAGAGTAACTCAACATTAGGTGTGGCCTTCAGGTTACAAATGTCAATGACCATTATGAAAACATAACATTCAAGACAAAGCCTTGCAAGAAGGATGCGTAATTTTTTATGATAGAGAAGAAGGAGGGAATATCTTCCTGCTAATAAATCATTAGCACAAGCAAACAATGAATAAATCAGCATTGTTCAACTGTGAAGATCTTCAAATTACGTAACAGGAGTTTGCTTACATAGCTCAGTCAGTATAGAGTGAAGGAAAAATCTGCATGTCAAATAATTCAGCTGGACCTGCTCCTGCTGTTGCTGAAGCCAAAAGGAGTGTTGCCCTAGAATTCAGTAGTAGGACAGGATCCAGAGTGGTGCTGTGATCAGTTTTACTGTTTATGTTAGTGCTGCAGCTATAACTCTCCAGCTGGAGATGACGCTACTGATGGAAACGAGACTGATCAACACCAATTCCATCTGCAGCTCGGCCTTAGTACGAGGTGTCTCCAGCAGTGAAGTAATCTACATTCAGGCAAGTAAGGACTCAATTCACTAACCAGACTTTACCTTTTCTTCCTAGCAAAAAGTTTCCACCAACATTTTCTCTAATATGGTCCTAGAAACGTACTCACTGGAATTACCCTCTTAAATCATATATATATGTATATATTTAAACAATCATGGAAATCCCTCATCAAAGTGTTTGCCTCCTTTTGATTCCAGCCTGCCACACAGATGTAGGAGAAACAGAGATACTGCTTTCTAAGTTGTGCCAACATCATTATCATGACGCAATAATGACACAATGCATTAAAACAGTTTTGACCGGAGGAGGTAGTATTCTATCACCACTTTCCAGTTTCCCCTGGTGCACCTCAGCAGTTTTCACCCAGTACCCCTGCCTGTTCTGCAGACCAACCTCTCTAGCTAAGAGGACACACTGTTTCCAAAACAAAGCTATGCTTGCATAATAAGCTAACTTCTGAATTGTATGCAAATCACAGTGAGATAAACTGTTATTAAACTGTGGACTCAAACTCTCAGGGACCACGTAAGCCACTGTTACAAATGACTTATGCTCCAAGTTGCAACTGGCCTTGTGCGCCAAAGAGCGCTTCTGCTGGGAGCACGAGGTGCTACACGGACCTGCACAGCTAGTTCCCTCCACGGGATGAACGCATTTCTGCATGTAACCAGAAATGACTCTTGACCACACCCTGACTCCCACACAAAACACTTTCTTGACTGGCTTTGGGGAACACCAGGAGAAACACCTCTGGATGTTTTGATGTGCATAAATCTCACCTTGCCGCAAAACCTGTGTTTGGAACAAAAAAATACATAAATACACTTACACAGACTGCAAAGTGTTATTTCTGATTGTATTAAAATATCTCAAACATAACAGTTACACATTTTACAGGACTCCTACTCATCTCCTCAGCGCCACATGTATCCTTTCTGCCCGACTTCTTGGCAAACCACCCTTCCCAGCTAAGAGGACTTACTGTGTCTAAAACAAAACTATCTTTGTAAGCCACATAATAAACTAGCTTCTGAATTTGTACGAAAGTCATGCAGTTGACAACTTAGTGTTTAAATGATGGATTTTTATAATATTATGTAACTGTGGCCACAGAATGAAGCATTCATTCCGGGTATAATTTACAGAAGCATTAAATCAGTTAACATGTAAGTATACACTGAAAGCCTTGAGGACATAAAAGGGTAAAGAACATCACATTCTGCTCAGCTCCCAACTCCACCCCTTTGGCATTAACTGACAAGGAAGGTGTGATCTTTCTGAGTAAGTGAACTGGGGATTTCCCACTGACTGAGAAACACTGAGGTGCTGAAAAACTGTCACATATGTTTCATGCCACCACACCACGGCTTAGCAGACATGGAAAGCAGCAACCACAGGATGCAATCCACGTTAGAGAACCACATGGTGACCCTTCTTCAGATACAGTACAAGTACCAATGCACAAAGAAACATTTAGTTTGCAATTTTCACTCTTTTGACTTCTTTTTGCAGTTGATAACCATTTCTTACTGACTATGTATCCTCATGAATCAACACACAAAAAGGCTTACAAATATATAAATAAAGCTCACTGTTTTCCAAGACTGTGTTTTAGCCACTTGTCCTGGTTTAAAAAAAAAAAAGAAAAAGAAAAAAAAAGTCAAATGCCACAAGTAAATGACTGTTTTGCAGCCCATTTTCACTTGTCTGATTTGTCTGTGAGATTTACTCTCTCCAAGAACAGAAAATAGATAAATGTTTTTCAGTAGAATGCCAGAAAACAGGAATTGTGGTCTGCTGGTACCAAACATACATCAGGGACCTCATGAGCACAAATGATATCATCTCACTCTTCTCCAAAAGCTCTTCCCTTCCAAGGTTTTCTGTGCACAGGAAAGGCCTCATTTCTAAGGCAATTAATTTGTGTGTGTGTTTAATTACGCTAAAAGCAAATCTGTGACTGCTGTTGTCTACACCATCTTCAATTTCGACTTGATATCCCTAGTCTCAATGATTTCTTAATTGAAGGAAGTCAGCATTGCATTTTACTTTGAGCCTCAGAAACATTCCTGGGAGCACCAAGTTGCTGCTGTGGTCACAGAGGCTGGCCGCTGCAATCTCCAGGAGCTGCAGGGGAGCAACAGCTTCGGGTAAGATTATATAAGCTTCAAAAACTAAGGACAGCACTGCCTGCAAAACCTGCCTTCTGATAAGGACTTCTGTTCATTTCTCCCTGACTCCACATGGGTTGCCCTTTTGTGTTTAATAACTAGCAAGAGAGCAAAATATACAATTTCAATGACCTTACTAATAATTTGAAATTCATACAACATTAGAAAAACAATAATCAGAATATTAAATTACAGTGTTTGTGAAAATATATCAAAAAGTGAATTACAAGACCCTCTAAAGAAACCGAAAAGCAGATTAAATGGAAGAGTGGGAAACACTAAGCCAACAGTTCCTTGCATGCTGAAAATGTTTTTTTACTTTTGGACTGTTCAATCCAAATGACAAAATCTAACAAAAAAGAAATGTGTGAGACTTGCAGTCACACTGCATAAGTTGATAGAAGTCAAACTTTCTTTTTAGCAGTCAAGCATCCTGTCTTAATTCCATGAAGCTGGACTGAATTCTCTCTGATTATCAGCAGTTCCCATGAATATGTCTCAATAGCTACTTACACGTCTGTATACTTGCTCAGATGCTTGAAGAATCACTGCAGGTGTTACCTGAGCAGGCCTTAGAGGAGTGTTACTCAGGCCTCAAGAGAGTTACTCAGGTTACTACTGTATTCAATATTATTCTTAACTCCCAGCAGCCTCATGGTCCAATACGAGAGAATACAAGAATTTACAAAGAGGCTGTAGAGAGTCAGAATTCCTTAAATTCTCTTGTAATGCTGCAAAGAAACCTGCTGAGTGTACATGCCTGATTAACTCACCAGTAAGGTATGGTAACAGTGATGGGTGAGATTTGACTACGTAATACATAATGAAGTCAGAATGTGGAAATGTAGGCAACAGAAGTCCGCTTAACTCAGTTGGGTCAGCCAGGAATTAATTCTATACCTAGACCATTTAATGTCGATTGCTGGAACAAGCAGGAAGCCACACCAGGACCCCCAGAGAGGAATGTTTTGTACATATCCAGAAGACTATTAGCTTTGGAGGATCCTACAATCTGTCTTATTTTGCCAGCTGCAGAGTATAAGCAAAAAAAAAAAGAAGCATGAAAACCCTTCAGCAAGTAGAGAAAAGGGGAGTGCCAGTTTTCAGGGGCTGCCTGGGGAACAGCTAAAAGAGAGCAGCTCTGCAGAGCCATCTGGAGAAGCTGGACATACCAGACTGACATGTGAATGAAATAACATTTTCCCATCTACAGACTGATATCCAGATCCTCCTTCCTTGTGCTTTTGCTTATATAAATGAAAAAGCAAGTCCGTTTTGTCCCCATGCACACGCGTGTAAATTACAGCATACAGCATATGAAACACAACGCACTTCACAATTACTGTCTTATTTTGCCATCAAAGGGGAGGACCATCACTACAGCTACTCAGACACACCTGTCCCTCATATGACACTTGGACCAATACACTTATTTGCACTGATAGTATTAAAAGGTCTAAAACTGTAGTAAAAATCAAGCTTGCCCCAAACAGCCTACCATCTAAATAAGGAAGAACAGAACAAAAAATTAGAAAGAGGTAATTTGAACAAGCTGCATAGAAGGCAACAAGCTCAGAAGCAAAAATGTGTGGTTTTTTTACTCTCAATACCTTCACCTGGGTTATACTTCCTCATATTTAAATGATCTTCCTTTAAAGCCTGATATCATGCAGGAAAGCCAGAGCTAGCTTTCAGCAAAGCTATTTCATCTCAAACAGGGCCACTGCCTGGCTTGAAGCTATGCGGCTGAGCAGTCTTTAAATATGGAACGAGTTGCATGCCCTAACTAGAAATAGAAGCAGAAGAAATCTAATGAAAGTGTGAAATATTCATCAGGGAAATTTGGAAAAGCTATCATAGCAGTTTCTTTAAATGGCTTTGTGAGTTTTATTCTTAAAGATCAATGAAATGAATTACTTAGTAAACTTAACAATGGCTATAAAAATAGCCAATAGAGAAATCAGAAACCCTTATTTTTTTATCGTATTTTTATTTTATTTTTTTTAATATAAAATCATTTTACAAGCTTTTTTTAGGTATCAATTACTTGCTATGCCCCAGGATTTGTTCTGCTTTCCTTCCACCGGTGCTGGCTACTAGCAGTGCCTCAGCGGTGCCCGAGTCACCCTGCTGGGAGCAGGCCGCAGCCCTGCAGCCTGCCCGAAGGCCCCAGCCAGGCCTACACAGAGCACTCCTGTCCCCCAGGTGTGTGCCCCAGCCGCGGCAAAGCACAGGCACCAACGTGCTAAAGGACAACCGCGTGCCGGTCTGCTTTGTGGGATCAATCGTAAGAGTGCTGACACCCTCACTGCTGCAGTTTCATGGACTTGGCTGCCAGAGCAAAGTGTTACTTTTACCTGGAGTAAACAGGAAAAGAATAAGGATGTAGGTGAAACTGAAGACTCAGAGGAATATCACCCTGCCAACATAGTAAGTTGCTGCCAGCTACAACAACCTTTATGTGAGGCTTACAGATCAGAATCTTTGCTACAATACTGTGGCAAAGACAAAAAAGATGCATGATTTTTGAAGCATTGACTGACTTGGCAAAGGGGAAAATACCCAGATTTAGTTCACAGTATGGTGTTTTTCAGTTTGAACAGCAAGAAGGAATATGCTTGAAAAGCATGGGAGCTTTAATGCTGAAAAACATGAAGTCTACAGTAAACTCGTCTTTGTCCCAGGGTCAGTTTAGGGACGTTCCCTGTAATTTGAACTTTCATTTCTCCTAGATAAACAAGCCTAATTATTTCTCCCCTTCAGGATATATCGAGGGAATGATGGTACTTAATTTAAAGCTACTGTTTCATCTTAATAGTCCTTCAGTATGAAAAGACTTCAAAATTCTTAATTTCTAGATTGTTAATAAGTCAAAGGCTTCCTCAGACCTTAACGGCAGCAATCATTGTTTCTCGTGGTATTTCAAAAGCCAAACCAGCAGTGAGTAGTTTAAATTCGATACGCCCTGTGGAATAACCTCTTTCATCTCTGCTATGATCCGAGTAGCTCTGCTATTACAAGCTACTCAAAGTAGCTTTTGTAAGTGAGAGCACTTCACAAATACCAGGTTTAGTAGAATCCTGACCTGCCACCATTTGTTTTCCCAGTTATTGAGTTTTGTTCTTGCTAAACTAAAAGCACTATAAAGCATTTTCAGAAAAAAAAAAAAAAAAAACTATTTGCCTCTTGCAGATATTTAGAAATAAATTACCATCTCTTTGAAGTCTGCTATATTACTAGGGGTTTCATTGCAATATCTTACTGTATAAATCCCATTGTTCTTAATGCAAAATGAATTTAACCACGTGTTACCTATACAGCCAGTTCCTCTACAGGCAGCAGGAAAGGATTCTCCCTTCTATTTGCTCAGGAAGTGTGAATGAATGATCTCACACAGTCATAAGTGCTCCTCACCGTAACCTTGCCCTTGGCTGGCCAGCCAGCTCACTGTGAAGTTAACGTAGGCACCGCTGCATGTAGAGCACATCCCTTCCTAGGTGCACAATAATGAGCTCAGCAAAATAGAGACAGAAAGCAACCCTGCTGCAAACACTTGGAAGTCAGATTTCACATGATCACAGATCGGGCGGGTCAAAGCCTATTTCTTATGTACTCCCATTTGGAAAGGATTGTTTAGAGGTGATATTCCAGTTTATGATCTAGCCGAAGAGTTGTTCGAGAGAGAAAATGCAAAATCTCTATATCAAAATGCAAAATCAAATGACTAAACCAAACTCCAAAGCCTTTCTTAGCCTTTCCAAAATACAGATCTGAGGCTAAAACATGAATGGAGTATTTCACCCCAGACGGGTAGATTTTGAAAGTAACTTAAGCTTGAGTTCTTATTAATGCAGCTTTAACCAGGTCCATGGTAACCTGCACACATTAACAGCTTCATCGGCACCTAAACAATGCTAAATCACATCTATATTATAAATGTTTAAAAGTCATAAATTAAAGAGTATTGTCTGAGCATTTTAAATACAATGTCATCACAATCTTAAGTAACTGAGTAGACACCTCAAAATCTGATTTTAAACAAAATTGTCTAATTTGTGTGACTACCAAAACTACTCACTCATGTTCTTTGCATTGATAATGATGAGTGTAAAGTCCCAAAGTACATGACAGCTAACTTAAATATCTATTGAAAACATACTAAGGTTATGCCAGTGCTTGCATGTCTTTTTTATTTATAGTTATATACAAAAGAGTCACATGCACCATCTGAAAAAACAACAGTGTTGATAAATCCCCAGTTGTGCGTACGAGAAGAATAGCTCTTGGTCTGGTTTGGCATTTAAAGTCTGACTCCTTTTCACATGCCCCAAACCCCACACACATTCTACTGCTAACACCCAACACAATAGCACTAATACCAGCTGATTAGAACATGCTTCAATAGCATAATTCTCCACAGAGAATGAATATCCTATAAGATAAATGATGACACTAGGTTATGTGAAATCCTAACTAGGTCAGCAGAAAAGAAGAAAGACTTCAGAGGTACAAAACTGTCAAAGCATACAGTTCATAAAGGGGCATGATTTCCTCTTGGCCTCTTTTTCATATTTTTAAAATAGCTTCCTAAACTCATGTTCGCAAACACTTCTGTTTCTGTACAGAGAACGGCTACTTCCAGGCTGGAGCGCTCGCTCAGCTGATGGCGCAATGGATGTCTACCAGCCTCACAAGCACCGTAAGTCATGTTCTAGTTTTGAGCCTTCTAGCCACGTAGTCCCTGGGTTAAATCAGTGACAATGCTATGGCACCATATTTACACAGTTTTTCAACAAAGATCAAAACTACTTTTCCCCAGCGAAGTTAAGGGAACCTTTGGAAGACATTAACTCATGTTTGTTAATTAAAATTTCATTTGGGGCTACTGTTTTATAATAGTGTCTGCTGTGTGCACTCTTTGCTACTTTACAAAGTGCAAGTCTGACTTCTGAGCATGCAGTACTGACGTGTGCAATTTCCTGTCCTTTGTAAAAAGTGCTTCCGAGTCCGAAAAGTATTGTGGGTTGGACTGTGCCTGCAGATTGAGATGCAGGCAATGTCAGCTGAACGGGACAGTCTGCTGCTGTCTCCTCTGTCTCCCCCTCCACTTCTGCAGTCTGGGGAATGAACTGAGACTGGAGGAGGCAGATGGAAGGGCCATCCAAGGTGTACTTTGTAACCCTGTGGAAGTTACCTGGAAGTTACAGCATAATTTATGACTGCACTAACCTATTCAAACTAGCGATCTACCTCTTTATAACAACAGATACGAGGAAAAGAATAAAACTCTTCTTGCTCGAAGATCTGTCAAATATGTGAATTTATAGCTTTATATGAAAGGTCATGTGTGTGTGCAGATGACTGTGTACTGGACATGAAAAGCAAAGCAGTGCAAATAAGGAGTCTATGCATTCACGTGGCCATGCTGGCCGCCCCTCTTGGGGAGATGAAGCTTGTGAATTGAATCTGTGACACCAGTGATTTGAACTGGCAATTCCCTGGCTGCGGCAATTCCCTAGCTGCGGCTCTTTCTCCCTCTCGGCACAGTCAAGCTGTTCAAAATCACTGCACTTACAGAACAGAAGCTTAACTTGTTCACATGTTTTGCGTTTGCAAAGAAGAATTTTAGAAGCAGAAGAAATTTTTCAAAGGAATGGTGACTTGAAGCCACTTCTGTTAAAACTGTTTCACAGAGAACAGCCAGCAACAAACGAGAGGAAGTAAAGCAAAAGAAGGGGCACGTAAGAGTCTCTGGCCATAACTTATTCTGCTACTTCTTTGTTTAATTGTAATTCCAAGTGGCGGAAGCGGGTGTAGCAGGAAAAGCAAATAACAAGAAGCTGAATGACAGATTCAAGTCCCTTCTAATTTAGACTTAAAGTTTGACCAAACTATCACAGAAAACGCTGTTGCACTTCCCATTATTTTTAATGCAAATTTTCCCAGCCTGTGGTTAGCAAAATTATCATTTTGAGAATACAGGTCAGGGATAGCTGTGGTACCCTTCCAATTTTGCATTACCACTGTCAGAGACAATTTTCTGAATAGTCACACACCAAACTGTGAAGAAAGGAATGAAAAGGAGCAGAAAGGAAAAGAAAGGGAAAAAAAAGGAAGAGAAATACATGAAAAATCACACAGAATTGCAATTATATTTCTGTCTTGAAGTGCTACAGCACTTCAAAATCACTAACAGGAGATAGGCAGTAAAGCAGTAATTGTATGTTCAAAGAGTCTTTCAGATATTTTTAAAATCATAGTATTAAAGAAAAAACCCTGTTCCTCTCTATATTCTTACCTCAACAGTCACTTCAGATATCATGTATCAAAAAGAGTTTCTCCTCTGATTTTAGACAAGTCAGGATGATCTGAGTAATACTGAAAACTGAATAAGAGCAGAATCTTTCTGATGATGTCACTGGCAATGCAAAATTCGTATCTCAGCCTGCCTTCTTACTGGGCCCCCGCCAAACTGTGTTTATGTTGGCATAAATGAAAAATGACTTCACTGATGCCAGTGCAATTAAAGCCATGTAAAACCCTGATGAGGTCTTTCCATAGCTATTCCTGTGTCGTGAGTCAACCTACTGTCAAGAACACAAAGTAATAATCACAAATTAATTTGAATGCTCACCATTTGACTCCCGAAGAGAAAACACTTCCTCTTACTCTGGGCTGGAAACCTTCACATGAATTCTGCCACTGGCTAGAGAGAACGCAGCCCTTGGGGCACTGCCATGATGCAGGACTTCCCTGGTGGGCTCAGCAGCTGGAAAGCACCCTGCAGAAGCAAACCTCTCTTCTCTTGTTTGTATGTGATGCCCATGAAAAGTGTGAGCAAAATAAATGCAACATCATCTGTAAACAGAGCTACATTGTGTCTCTGCAGAATCCTGGACCAAGATCTCCAGAACATAAAATGCATTCTTTCAACATGAAACAGCATGTACAGATTTGTCAGCTTGACTGAATTTTAAGTAGCTATATAAATGAAAGAGATCAGTTTCCCTAAGTAAGGATGATGATGACAGCGAGGTTGAAACATGTCCCTAGCAGACGCTACCACCAGAATTGTGCCTGCATCAGCACAAGCACGGGCAGCCTGCTTTCAGTCCCAGCACAGCTTCATTTTAAATGCATTGTTACCTAATCATTGTGGAAATAAATCTCATAAAATACTCTCATAAATTCTCTATAAACTTTGCATTGGAAAATACTGCGCAGCAGTGAGAATCAGGGTAAGGACACACAGAAGGTTTAGAAAGAGAGATTGTTGCCACTATTGAGAAAAATGTAGAAAAAGCAACACAGAGTAACAGTGAGTTCACACACTCTCAAAGCTGCTGATCAGAGAAACTGTCAAACTCATCTTTTGTTCATGTAAACAGAGGAAGACTGTTCCTATAACAAACTTGCCCCAATGTGTCCTGCAGGGATTCACGCTGCAATCCTATATCAATTCCTGTCAGGCATTATTCTGCCAGCTTGTAATCCTATAGCAGAAGTCTGCATTAAAAAGTGCTCAGGAAAGAAAAAGTACAACAGCTCGTCTTTCTCCATGCCAGACATGCCAAAGCCCTGAGAAAGCACTTTGCAAACATGCAAATGATAATATGGCAGAAGCTGATTTTTTATTTTTACTTTTTGATGACTGTAATACATACCACAGGCTGGGTTTGGAGCCTTCCAGAACCCTGCTTGCACACTTCTGGGCAATGTGCTGGTTACTGCGTGTCACTACGGGCAGAGCCACAGGAGCTGGCAGCGCTCTGGAGGGAGCTGTGCAAGAGCAGCCGTGTGGGTCTGCAGGCTGACAGAGGCTGCAGATGGGGGGGACACTTGCATTTCTCAGCTTCCTGAGAAGCACATTCATTCTTTAGGCACTGCAGATGAACTTGCTATAGCAGATGCGATTATATACTACAAATGCACATAAATTCTGTCATGCATTTCAACTCCTTGGAAGGTAAACCTTCCTGCTTTCACATGCACATGTGCATCCACCCAGCTGTGCATTTCTCAACGTGGCCTGAGGTCGCTCCGCTATGAGAAACACCACGTGCTCTGAGCAAAATGGGTGAGAGGGAATTCTGCAAGTCAGTTGAACTCCAGCAAAAATTCTCTGTGCCAGTAATCTTACAGAATAGCAGGTTGTTTTTGTAAGTTCACTGAAGGAATTAGAGTGAAAAGTATGCATTTCCTGTTCATACATTTAGAACATTTCAAGACAGATTTTTTTCCCTCTAAGGTCAATCCAGTACAGCGTCTACACAGAGTGGAATCTCAAATCTGGCTGTCCTGATCAAACCTGTATCAGAAACTCCAAAAGACAGCCAGCAATGACAGCACTTACAGTTATATATTTCACTGCATTGTATATTGTATAGACGTGTTTACTCTGTCAGAAGGAATGACCAAGACTTCTTAAACCATGCATCTTCAAATGCATATTAAAACCTCTAAAATCAAGTATTTTGCAGGTCTGACAGTACAACAGAGAGATATTTAGCGAGAGCATCTGACTACTGGAACTAAGCCTCACTAGACAAGCTGCAGGCTACCATTCTCTATGGCCTGCATGTATAGGAACAAGCTGTCCTGTGAACCGGTTAGCGCCTAACACCTCCACTTAGAGATTAAAGATGTGCCATCAGTTCATCCTGTAACGGCATCTGCAAACTCTTCCATCTCCCATCAGGCCTTGTGCAAAGAAATCATTACCAGGATTGCAGGAAACCTTGTACAGCATTTAACCTCAAGGGAATCTGGAGGAAGGGACAAAGCAGTAATTTTATCGTACTTACACAGAGAATGGAAAGCGAACGCAGCAATTCAGCGGTTCTGAAAATGCTGGCCTATGGCACAGCCAGCACAGCCTTCAGATTTTTATGGTCCAGGAAGCCACATGTTTGGGGAACTGTGTGGGATGTGGGTATGTAAATGCAGGATAATGCAATGAAAATACAGAGGGGAACAGGAGGGGACAGGGCAGAGGGCAAAGGGGAGAGGAGTCCATCGAAACCTCCTGCTACTCCTGAACTGGGATAGTTCAACTCAAAAAAAAAAAAACATTTCTGCAGGCCAGAGATAAAGGATGAATTAATTATTTCCAACATGTGAATTACTTCCATACATGTGAATTGATATTCATCAGCCAGAATGAAGGCAAGTAAAGGAGATATACTGCTTTTCACTTTGTTCAATGAACTGGAGGGTTAGATCCATCTCTTCCTTCTACAACATTGAGTACTTTCTACTTTTATGTAAGTAGAAAAGGCAGTTACATTAAAATATCATTCCCACCCAAGTTCAAGCCACAAGACCCAAATGTTTGCCAATTTTTTTGTGTATTGCTAGAAAACAGTACTGCATTATTTTCCAGGGTTGGTCTGCCACTCCTATGTACTCTTCTCTGTTCAAATATTTTCCCAGAAATTCCTTTGTTACAGAATTTTTACCTCCTTCTGAGTGGGGAAAGTTTATTCTGCAGAGGACTAACTCAGGCTCTGTTTAACTGCACAATTTATTTCCTGAGCATAAATGCTGCTGCTATTGTTTGCAGTTGAAGACATAAATAATGCAAAAAANCTACTAAGTATGCATAAAGTTTGATCCCCTATGCCCAAAAGATTTTAAATTTTCATAAATCAAAGCAAATATATTTTTCCAGTCAGAGCTGCTGGAAAAGTAGTTCACTGGTCGCTTCAAACTAGCAAGGATGTGCCTGGCTATCTGTGTAAAAGATCAGGAGGGAGAAGGTGCAGGGATTATTAGAACTGCTCACAGAGATCACTTAGTAAGCCAGTTTTTCCCTCAAGTATCCATGGGATAGGACACTAAGGTACTGTTTTCAATCAGATCAAGCATAAAACGCCTTGAAAATGCATGGACATGTAAAGCAATGCATACGTGGTCTGTGTTCCCGTGCACACAACGCAGAGTGTTAGTAGCCAGGTCATTTTTGAAAAATGAATAGCTATCTTATGCTTAATATTTTCCTGAAGTCATAAGTGCTCTATATAGCTGTCCTGCATCATTAAACAGTGACAATATTGCAGCCTAGAGGTAGCTTCTTTTCACTGATGGGTGAAGAGATTTTTGTGCTTTTCCCTTGTATAATTCATAAGTTAGCAAGGCCACATTTTTGAATTGCAAAAGTAGGACATCTGTCACCATGGGGAAGCAATGGGGGAGTATACAGCATGCTTCTGACAGCTGTGGGCTTGTGGTCAGTAGAAAGGTACCTACTTGATTTTCTTTCCACTTTAGCATTCCAGCCTTTTGGCTCTGTCATCTTACAGATTTCTTCTCCAGAGTATAACCTTCTTCCTCACGTCTAGCCTCTCATATTCTTTCCTAGGTTGTCCACTACTTCTTCAAGTTACTGGGACCCACCTGAGCATCCCGAGCCCTTCTCCTAGTTATTCTGGTGGAGTGGATCAGGCAGCATCTCAAATTACACAACCACTGCAGAGGGCAGGGACTGGTTCACATGATTTGGAGAAGGATGGACTCTGAGTCTGCTGCTGACCCAGGTGAAGACAGGCTCAGCTGCAGTCTCACCAGAGAAAATAAATATGAAGGCATAAAGGAAAGCACTGCACAGGACAGAGTAATCAGAGGCATCCAGCCAGATGAAAAGAAATAAAATCCTGCATGCAGTAGAATTAGGCAGATTTCTTCAAGTAAGTAGTTACCACAGGGATATCCTGCTACTTCCATTACTTCTGTCTGAGATTTCTTGGTGCAATCAAGAGAAGTTGCTATGCAGATTTAATTAACTACAAACATGTATCTTCTGGGGTTCTTTTGAAGATTGTGTCTTACTACTGCAAACCGCTTTTTGGCTCTGCAGATGTAGCGGGAAACAATGACTGCATCTTCCTTCCTTCCTGGAGGACAGGAACGTCCATGTTTGCAGCTCAGTGCTGCTACACTCCCTGGCTGTGGTGCAGTTCCCCATGAGCACCAGGACCAACGGGCTCCAGCCCAGGAAACACTTGCTTCCTCAGCTGATGCGACAGCTCAGTTCTGCAACCACAGACAGTAACACTAGCTTCTCACCTAGCTTCCAGGGCCATCCAGAACACACCGAGCTGCATGGGATTGCTGAAGGATTTGCGCAGGATGACTGTTCTCTGGCACAGGAACACACCACAGGGCCGGTGCTGGAAGCTGCAGCAGGGCCTTCACTCTGCTTCGTTCCTCCACAGGGCTGGCAGGTCTATGGCAGGACAATGCTTTTAAGAGTATCTTGTGAGCAGTTGTCTCCAGCTCTCCAGGATTTTTACCCCTTAAGACTTGAGCTAGCAACTAGAAACACCTGGTATTAAAGAATACACAACAGAAACTGGAAAATCCTCTCAACACTGGGGAAAACAGCTCAGCATGCAAAGAACTTCTTAATGATGTTTTCCATTTTCCAGAATAATTACATACCTCCCTCTAGGGCAATCCTAATTACTCTGCCTCCTCTAAACTAAAAGCCCTTTTGCTTTGAATAGTACATGACTAGGGAAGCACACTGTCCCAGGGAGACGCAGCGTGCCCACGTGCCATAATGAAGTCATGCTCTAAGAGCATCTCCCAGCTCCTCAGCCTGTGACCTCTGACAACGCTCGCCCTCTCCTCAAAATATTCTACACTGGAAGTTTGAAAACAAACACCCTATCGTCTTGTTTACTGTAAAACACTGGATGATAAAGAAGCCTTAATGACTTGTAGGAAAAAGCTACTCGTCCTTGCTTGAAATGCCTGCTTGCCACTGTGATAACCAAGAATATTTCCACAATGTAGCTAGACAGGGAAGACATGATATTCACATTATTCACATGTGAGCGTTCAACTCACCTATTTTAGCCCAGTATACTCAAGAAACGAGCCGCCAAGGATAAGCTTGCCCCCTGATGGCTTATCTATACATCTGCTGGGATGCTAAGCATTCAGGAATGCAGCTAACATGCACATTGGCCCTGGTGAATTAAGATGTGCGTGGTTGGTACCAATGGACCAATGGATGTTCTGCATGGACTCCGTACCCCTACCGTAGGTGGCCCTAAGACTCTCTAACAGTCTGAATGAGCAGGGAGAGCCCTGCCAGGGTGCACAGCTGCGTGACCAGCCCTCCTGAAGCCCGCTGCCCTGACAGAAAGCCACAGCTCAGGGGTCTGCACCATCCAGCCCCCTTCTGCATGCAGCAGCCTGTAAGTGGTTCTACCAAAACATCAATTTCAGACATTATTGTAAGTCAGCCATTAAAAATGGATAGGTAAGGTCACAATTTGCCTTAAGCTACAGCATGATTTTTTTTTTCATACTATGGAAAACATGTAGGTAAGAGCTTTAATTAGCTTACCATACAAACTCATATTTGACAGATGTTTACCTCACCAATGATAATAATATAACTTTATTTATATTCTAAACTTCTCCAAGTTTAAAAAAATCTTTTCTGTTTTAGAGAAACATATGAGTACACATGAAAAATTATTTTAACCATGATACTGACAAAATGTTCTTTCTCCCTAACAAGTAGTGACCAGCTACATGGTTATCACCCACAGGAAACCACCAGACCATAACCATTCAGTCAATGAACCATAAAAAGTCTAAATAGGACTTGCTGTTCTAGCCAGTAAGTTTGCTGACAGAACATGACATTTAACTGATCAGAAGATCGCAGGACGACAGACTGCAAGGGACACTGAGAGACCCTCTGGCCGTCCGAGGGCCCTTCCTCCAGGCCAAGACCAGTGCCCACCCGGAGCCGACAGGCGCAAGCTGTGAGTCGCAGGGATGGCTCCGAGGTGCTCAGCAGATCACAGCACACATCTGGTAATTACGGCTGTACTGCAAGGATCAGCAGAGACCCTACTGTAAAACCCAGCTTTTACCTCATTAAAATATTCTGTCTGATTTAGCCCACACCCACCTTGTGAGTTAGGACAAGCACAACTAAACCTCCTACAGGTGTTTGTCAAACATGGTCTGCATGTGTGCACCTCAGCACAAATATTTTAAGACAAAACGATGGATTTTAAATATTTTAAGACAAAATGATGACACCAAGCTGAGTGGTGCAGTTGATACCCCTGAAGGAAGGGATGCCATCCAGAGGGACCTGGACAGGCTGGAGAAGTGGGCCCACGAGAACCTGATGAGGTTCAACAAGGCCAAGTGCAAGGTGTTGCACTTGGGTCGGGGCAATCCCAGGTGTGTGTACAGACTGGGAGAAGAACTCCTTGAGAGTTGAGAGTTGAGTACTGCAGAGAACGACTTGGGCGTCGTGATTGACGAAAAGCTGGCCACGAGCTGGCAGTGCGCTCTCGCAGCCAGGAAGGCCAACGGCATCCTGGGCTGCATCAAGAGAGGGGTGGCCAGCAGGGAGAGGGAGGGGATCGTCCCCCTCTACTCTGCCCTTGCAAGGCCTCACCTGGAGTGCTGTGTCCAGGCCTGGGGCCCCCAGCACAGAGGGGATGTGGAGCTGTTGGAGCGGGTCCAGAGGAGGGCCACCAAAATGATCAGAGGGCTGGAGCACCTCTCCTGTGAGGAAAGGTTGAGGGAGTTGGGACTGTTCCGCTTGGAAAAGAGAAGGCTCCGGGGAGACCTCACTGCGGCCTTCCAGTACTTGAAAGGAGCTTACAGGCAGGAGGGGGACCGACTTTTGACACAGGTGGATAATGGTAGGACAAGGGGGAATGGGCTAAAACTGAAAGAGGAGAGGTTTAGGTTGGCCATCAGGAAGAAATTCTTCCCTGAGAGAGTGGTGAGGCGCTGGCACAGGCTGCCCAGAGAAGCTGTGGCTGCCCCATCCCTGGCTGTGTCCAAGGCCAGGCTGGATGGGTTCCTGGGCAGTTTGATGTAGTGAGCTAGTGGCTGGCAGCCCTGTCCACGGCAGGGGGGTGGAACTAGATGGTCTCTGAGGTCCCTTCCAACCTAAGCCATTCTACAATTCTATGATTCTATGATTTTGCACTGACCTGTGTTTGTCATTTTTGCTAGAAACAAAGGCCTTTAGATCCCCGATCCTGATCTGCTTTTGCCCTCACTGAATTACATCTTGCTGATCTCAGGTCATTTCTTCAATTATTCAAGATCATTCCAAATTCCAACCTGCCCTTCAAAGGATTTAGAAGCAGTTTCCGTTTGGAAACATCTGGGCACTTTAGAAGCATACTCTGCTCTCTCACACAAACTTCCATTATAGCCATACAAAGGATGGAAATGCAAACACTTGCTGAACTCCACCTGAACCAGCTGCCCTTTCTGACAGCAAATGGGTGTACAGCAATGTACTGAGCATGTGGTTTGGAAAACTTTTATACTGGATTTCTACTTCTACCTCATTAGACTGCTAATCAAAATGCTGTATTTTGGACAATGGAGTTGTGTTCAAAGCCTTGCTCAAGTCCAATAGGTAACACCATGTGGACCAGGCTACCTACCTGGTCACAAGAAGTAACTGGGCTTGATATGACTTGTACATCACAAAGGTGCGTGCAAGGTGTTCACCACCTTCCTATCCTCAAGAATTTTAAAAACTGATTGTTAAACAGAGAGCCTAGAATAATCTTGCTGATTTTAGCAATGCTCCTTTGCCTGCGATGCCTCACCTCTTTTTCTGCTGTTTAAAGAGACATCGCATAATACCATGTGCATCTCCAGCCCCCAGGGATCTCTCCCCATCATCCTCCATGGGTTTTCAGTGATAATTGCTAATGCTTCACAGACTGCTTCAGCTACTTCTGTAAGTAGTCGAGGATGAATTCCATCAGGAACTGCCAACCTGAATATATCCAGCATAGCTAAACAGAGTTTAACTCGTCCCCCTCCTGTTCTGAACTGCCTTTCATCTTTTGCTAGAACCCTGCAGCCCGCCTTGCATCGGTCCCTTGTGCTCCTGCTGATGACTACGGCCACGTTAAACTCCATGTAATAGTAACTGAAATGTCTGAGTTTTGCGTTTTAAATTGAACCCTTAAAATGAATACTCAAGAACTCCAAGCAGAAGAATTAACTCTACTGTTCTGCATCTACAGCTGTATTTTCTAAATAAATATATTTCAAAATAGTTTAGAAGCTTTTTTCCTGTTTTTTTTTCCCAAGTATAGTCTTCCAAATATTGTATAACTTCCAAATACTGTCAGATGTGGAGATTTCCACGGTTAAATAATCTCACGTACATAAAGCTATATTGTACACTTCATATCAGTATAGCATTTCTACCATTCAGCTCCATTTCTACAAATACTTTGAAAAGAAACAGTATACTGTCACTGAGGTTTTTTTTTACTTATGTACTATTTCATTTCTAATTTTAATTTTGAGATATTATTTACTGTAGATTTATCTTACTAAATAACTGGGTAATAAAAGACAATACCTTTTTAACCACTATGGTAGCATCTCTTTGTAGCATGCATTTAAAATCCCTCATTTGGCAGACTCTTATTTTTTCAAAAGAGAGCTGCACTTCAGAACTTTCAGTTGGAATTGTTAAAGCAGTTCTTTAGCAGACAGTCTTACAATTCAGATTAAACACTAAAAAAATGCTAAGGACAAACTTCAGTTCACACACACACACTACCTATTTTGATTCAGATGTATATCAGAGAAAAGAGTTGTCTCAGAACATGATTCTTCATTTTAACAACTTTTTTGTTGATATTTGATGTAATTACACGGCATGCCTCTCTGAATTAATGCAGGAATTATCACATTTCAATTGTATTTACTGCTGGTTTGCAAACTGTTTACAAGCATGAAGTCCCAGGGCCAAATCCTATACTTAGAATTCTCAACACATACACTCTGGAACTGCTTAGTGCAATAACAAAATGCAGTATGCCATTAATCTAAAAAATATTTATGATTATTTCTTCAGTTTTTCACTGATTACAGCTCTTACTTGCCAAACTATAAAACCCATCATAAAGAAAAACAAATCATAGAAGAATTTGAGTTGATCAGAAGTTCCAAATTCTTCCTGTTACCAAAGAACAAACCGCTGATGGCATCTGCATACTGAGATAACAATGTCTATAAGCCACATGGAAGTTTATGTGTATTCTCCTCTTCAAAAATTAATATAAAGAAATTAACATTCATCCAGAATCAACAAACAGACAAAAATATAGAAAGACAGGAAGAGTTATTATGAAGAAAGTCCTGTGCATTTATACAATACAGGTTATGTGAATTAAAAAAAAAAAAAAGGAAAGAAAAAGTGTATTTTTTCATGTTTCTCAATGTCTTGTCTATAGGGATTGTCCACCTCTACCTTTATTTGATGAACAAACTATTCAAACTTCTGTAATGTGGAAACTTAGCAATTTGCCTCCTCTCCCAAGAGCCAACTGCAGTCTCCCCTTTGCTTTCTCTCTCTCTCTGAGTTTGCATGAATGACTTCTCAACCAACTTTCTACTGATTTCTAATGTCACAGGCAATGAAGTGATCACCTGGGAACTGCAGTCACGATGCAGCGTCAGCACTTCAGTGCAAGCCCCCAGTGTGCTGAGCCAGCAGGGCCCAGCTGTCCCTTATCACTGCGATGTCTGCTTGCCTTCAGCTAACATGCTGTGCATCCAGATGTGTCAAAACGTCTCTCAGAGCAAATCCTGTACTTAAACGAGGGAGAACTCTGGACAAGCATCTTTCAAGAGTATTACATATTTTATTTATCAAAATGTTGCTTTAGAAATCATTTACCATCACGCAGGACTCAGAAGAAATAGCAGAGAGAAGCATCCATCTATCTGCTGTCTCTGCTCAAGTGAAGTTGCATGCATCTTACGGTTGCCAAAAGGCAGCAATACTCGTTCTGTGGTGCATGGACTACACTTATCTGCAGCATACATGCTGATCATCTGTAAGGACATGGAGAACTACAAAATTCTCATCTTTTTCTGCTGTTTCCAGCAGTAAAATGGTAATTATGGAAGCTTGGATTCTATATAATGATTTCTTGGTATAACCTTCACCATTGAAATTTAAGTCTATGTTACTGGATAATGAATGAGAAATCCTGGCAATACAGAGAGAATATGCACTCTGCAGAGATGTGCCCTGAAGAAGCTGAGAATGATGCCAGGTGTAAGAAGGGTCAAAACATATGAAGATGACATCCTCTCTCAAATGCATGATTTCACACAAAATTCATCGAAGGGGTATTAAGCAAGAAACATTTCTGAGGGAGGGTAGAGTTCATTTTCTTTGGCAATTACCATGCACTTGGTAGAAGATCACTGCCCAAACAAAGTTTGCTAAATGGTCCATTTCATTTTGAAGCTTTCCTTCCAATATTGCTACACTTGAACAAACAGAATGTGAAACGTGACCCTGGAAGCATCCCACACACTCCTTGTACATCCATGTTCTTCGCACTGTTAATTATATCTTCTAAGCCACTTGACAACCAAGTAAGTTTAATCCTGAATTTTAGTTATTTAAGAACAGAAGAAAGGGAAAATTCAGTCGGCACCCTGAATATGACAAGCAAATATTACTCAAACTGAGTAATTCCCCACAGGCTCTGAACAAAATTCCTTTCAAAAAAATCAGAACTAAAAGCAACTGTATCAGCTACCAATCCCAAAACAGGGCTGTTTATTAGTGAGGGATAAAACTACATCCCCATCTACCGTATATACATGCAAGCCGTTATTCTGCCATCTGGAGGATTTTCCTAATGTTTCATAAAGCTCCGTCCAAACACCATCTACTCTGGTGTGCATTTAAAAGACAATGCTCATTCAAGTTTCTGAACAAGAAATGTTAATTTATGTTAACAATGTATTTCTCCCCTGTATATTGGATTTTTCAGGAGTTTCACATACTGGTAGAAAATTTCTATTTATCAGTCTGTACCAATGGCAGATAGACTAACATCTCTGTGTCCTGTGTAGCACAAAATGTATCTGGTGCTGTTGGATGAGTACATGATGTTCATAAACCTACCAAAACCTTGCTTACATTCCATTACTACTCTCAGTTAACCACTTCAGATTTTCAAACTGAATACTAATTAGACCAGTTAGCACAAACAGTGCTAAGTTTGCTTGTCCTGATGATTCTTTGGTTATTTTTTTGAAGAACGTCAAGGACCCTACCTGCTTTTTCCTTGCTATTATATATACCATAGGGCACACAGAAATCACCACGAATTAACTCCAGGAGATGCATTTGGAAAGCCAGAGACACTCTGTCTCAAGCTGTCTAAAATAGCTAGCAAAATCCTCTACAGCTAGTAATAGCTAGTAAAATCCTTTACATTTGTATATTTTCCCTCTCCAAATAAAAGAGCATTTTTACTCTTAAAACATTTTTTTCCCGAGAAACTGTCATTTCATGTACAGACTGCTGGCCTGGAGGTCAGGAGATGGATGCCTCTCCTACCTTTCTGGCTGCCCTGGTCTGCTTGCTTCCTTGCTTTGCTTTGTCTCTCTTTTATATTTACCAATGTAAAACTCTTCAGGGCAGGAACTGCCTCTTGCATACGATTAGAGCTCTCAGCACAACCAGACCCCAGCTCCAGCTGAGGTCTCCCAGTGCTATCAGCGCAAATAAGAGTAAACACTGTTAAGCTGGGCATTGCTAGATGGCACTGTAGCACTCAGTTTCATCAGTGTTTTTCCTTAACATACAGCTATTTGCCAGTCTCTGAAGACTGCTGTTGATGAGGCAAGTTGGTTTCATGCACACAAAGGTGCCTGCTTTCTCCGTTTCTGTGTCTATGTTGATTTTGGTGGAGTTTTTCCCGGATTATCGATACCTGAGCTGAAGGAGACTACATGTTTACCATCTATGGATAGCTTTGTTCAGGATAAAGAGGACTGATTGGTAGGTACAGAAGGCACCTTCAGAAAGTATGCTGCAGTCCTAGTCATGACTTTTTTCCTCCAGTGGAAAAACAAATGGAAAGGTTTCAAATGCTGAGAGTGTTCAATAAGGAAGGAACTACATGAACTGAACGGGATTATTTCCTATTGTTCCTTGATGAAAACTGTGGAGTAATCCCACAACAGGAGTAGTCAACTGAAAGACAAACCATACAAAAAAAATTAGATGCTAGCTGATTTTTCTTCCAGCTAACTGCAGTGCATGTATGACCGTTGTGACATGTTACTTTGTAATCTTCTCTGAAATCAACATATAATGTAAAAATCGGTTCCCAAAAATCTAATGAGGAGTGCAGGAACCCTGTCTCCTATATTTTACATTTAAAGGCATGCTGAAATAAGGGCATACCAATTTTGAAAATGTTAAAATGCTTACCTAGCATACACAACTTGCTATGTTTTATATGACGGGAATGCAAATTCTGCTTCCTGTGCAAGACTGGAAAGCATAACACTTCATGCCAGAGCATCACTGTGTGAGCAGCAAATACATTTCTAAAAACTCTGTTCTTTTATGTGACTACAGAACATCAGTGGGAGGTGTTTGCGAACTGAGACACAGCTGCAACTCAAGCGAATAAAGGAATGACAAGACAAAAAGCAGAGACATCAGTAAAAGATCTTGCTTGGCCCATTTTAAGATGCAGACATACTTTGAGAAGACTACAAGAAAACAACCAGTAATAGCATAATTTTCCCACTGACCTGTGGAACTGTGACTATATCATCATGTCGTCCTTATAGAGTGGAACAAACTCCCTTGCAACACTCCTTGAGTTCTGCTGAAATTTATGGCAGTTAATTTGGCCCTTTCTATTTTACATCTTTGGAATTGATTTAAACACTAATGAGTCATGCTGAAATACAACCTGCAAGACACTAATGGGAGGCAGGATATTTACTCTGCTAGTGGAATCACCTTGCCTCTAAATGTTAAAGGAACATGTACTATTATTCCCACAACCCCACCCTTTCCTATGGGAATAATAAAAGGAAAGCAAAAGTCATCTTTCTGTTCTCCCTGGACTTGTTTACCTTCCCTTACTAGGACTCATTCTGGCAGGCGGTAAAAACTTCACTGTTCTAGGAGCCATCCCTGGGGGAGACATTTTCGGCACGCAGCTCCTTCGGTACAGGAAGTCTTGTGAGAAGAGACACGCTCGCTGCCTGACCGAGCTCCCAGGGACACTGCAGCACTAACGCAGGGAGAATGCCAGGAATGCCTGGCACGTCTTGGTTTGCATAATGGTTCTCCTTAAGGAGAGCCTTCAATATAATTGTTTGTAAATGGGATTTCTACCATTTTCGTGTATTAAGATGGATAAAGACTTGCTGCAAGGAAGTACTTTCTGGCTTGTTTTCAGCAGATACTTCTGCACTGCTCAACCAAAGTCATTTCCACAAGACAGAAAGGTCATTTCTTCTCCCACGCTTTCTTTAATACAGGCCCATCTTCTCCTACAGCGCCAGGAGGCACTCCAGAGCGCAGCACCTCTCTGAGGATCCGGCTGCACATCGGAGGCCCAGCTTGCAGGGGGCTGCTGTGATCGCAGATTTCCTTCTGTCAGTATCTGAACAGCATGTGTAAATTGTACACACATGCACAACACTGCAGTGCCAGGGCAGGGGCAGCAGTTGGTCTCTGCATCACATGTTCAGCACAGTAGACGTTCTTGTCAAGGAGGACACGTTCAACGAGAACAAATCTCCCTGTAAGGCAGCTAGGATCAGGGCTGCTTTCTGAAAAGTGGCTCTTCTTGGTTTTCAGTCTGTTTAGTCACTTCTCAATGTTTCAGTGTTATTGCTGCAAGCACTGTTCTATTACCTGTCTAAATTTAGAGTCTATTTCTCTGTACTGTCTCATGTCAGAGAATATTTTCTTAGCCCTTGATTATCTTCCTGCTTTTTAAAAACCTTTTTCCCCAATATACCATATGGATAACTAATGTCTTATACTTCCTGGATACTTCACTCAACTGCAGTCAAATAAAGAAGAATATTTTCTAGCTGATAAAATGTCACAAGTGAAAAGGTACCAAGCCACACCATCAGCAAGATCTTTGCCTCATGTGCTAAAATGACCTAGTAAAAAATCACCCACTACGTAGTTACCAGCCACCAGATCCAACAGAGTCTACTTCTAAGGGTGGCATCTTGCCTTTTAGCAAGAATTTTAATTTTTGAATTCATGTACGTTGCTGATATAAGTAAGAAGGGTGATGATTAAAAGCAGATCAAAAGTAGAAATGGAAGCAGACGAGTTCACTAAGCACTACTCTGCTGCCACCAAGGGAGAAGAATCTCTTCCAGCGCTCTATTTCCCTGCTGAAAACAAACAACAGGGAATGTTTACGTCCTTCACTAACAGCACACTTTATAACTCACCCCTCACTCACCTCAAAGGGGTGTGTTTCAAAATTATCTGCACCTTATTTCTTGGTGAGTTTACATGGAAGAAAAATGTAGTGGAAATACATACTTGGACTCAACAGACAAAAATAAAATACACATGAAATTTTTAAAACTTTTGAAAATCCCATTCTGTGGTTCAATAGTTTCATAACATGCAACACATGCATAGCCTAACTTTCAGCTCACTGTCTACTGCCATGTTCCTTTTCTCAGAGAACAATTTTGGCTCCTGTTTGAAATGTGAACGCAGTCAGAACTGCTTATTCAGTGTGGGCAGTATATGCCCTCAAACACATCCATCACAGAATCCCTTCTTTACGTAAAGTATAAATCCTATGTTCCATCAGCCTGCTGCAGCCATTTGTCCTCTCTGTTTTTTAAAGAAAATCTAAATGGAGTTGGCACATATCATAAAATGTTTACAGCCTTTGTGGGTGCCAATGGCATGTTCTTCCACCGGGGCTCATTCTGTCATATCTATAAACTTTATCTGTAGCCATTGGCAAAACATCTTGGTTTAAAAGACCAGTCTTACTACCAGTATTTCACTTTTCTGTTGGCAAGTTTAGATACTGTTACTTAACCGAAATTTCCTAGGGATACCACCAGTTCATCAACACTGCTGTAAGTACTCTACACTCCTCATGTATAAATTAAAAAACAATTCTATAAATATGAATACAGAGACTCGCCTTGATTTACATGTGTGTTAGGTAGTCTTTCAAACCCAGACAAGGAACAGCTATCGTACCGCCAGAAGGGAGTTGAAGAGACGCATTAATTTGTTGTGCACAAATGAAGAAGCGGTGCAGGTGGCAAGTAAGGGGCATCTCTCTCCGTTTCCACTGGAGGGACAAAACTCTTCCTCGCCTTCTGGTACCAAAGATCACTGGCTTTTGTTTCTACTATCACGCAGTAGGAACTACTCACTTATCATGGTAGTCTAGCAGAACACAGGAATCAAGTTTTAAATTAGGAGTACAAATCTATTTTTCTCAAGATTCTAATTTCCATTCCCAAGAGGTAGATGAAATTTCCAACCCAGGAGCTAATGCAGCAGTAATGAAAGAATGTTCTGCGTGTTGATTACTTCAGAGATAGCAAAAAGCCTGTGTAGATGGATACACTTAATAGATCAATAGTGGATACAGGTTCTTCAGATGAATGGATTGCCTCCTTATGAACAACTGCTGTCACTCGTGCAGTACTGAAATCTTAGTCACAATTTCTAGATCAGGACAGGAATGTCTCTGATTACTCTGAAATCTACTTGACACTGTTTTGGGGAGGATGTCTGTAGAATGAAAGAAGCTGCTCCTGCAGTCATGCACAAAGTTTGAAAAAGCACTCCAGCTGGAATTGATCCTACACTGCTTCCAAGACAGCTCACACAGAAGTACCCGCTATGGCTGTACATGTGAATTATGCTGCTGTAGTGTTCTAAATTAATTAAACTGCTTTCATATCCACTTTAATATAGACACACATCAATTTAAATAACACTCTGAGGAATTAGATTCATCCATTAATTCATTAAATTAAATTAAAACTGTATAAGTGCAGCTGAAACAATTTCAAGTGCATCCACAATAACTAAATCAATCCCATTACATGAGTGTAAATTATTAACCTAATGAAGCTGTTAGTGATTGCTATCGATTTGTTTACTAGTAAAATAACTATTTTTACACTGGCACGCGGAGCCCATCCGCATGACCTCCTGTTTCCACGCATGCACACACACATTCCAAATAGATATGTGCACCCATATACATAACCTTTAGCTAAGCACCTTGTTCTGCTGAGGAAGCTTATTCTGAGATGGACAGCACCTTAAACACGGGTTTGTCTATCAAATGATTGACTGATATATAGATTGATACCTTAGCCTCCTGCACCTAGCCTAAGCATGCAATATTAGAAATTCAAATGATTTCCGACATTTTCACATTGTCAGACATCACAGACTTACAACAGCCCAGTGCAACTTCCTACATGTGATTTGTTGGCAGAGATTCTGCAGCTTCTTTTCATCCTGGACACTGAGCTCCGATCTCTGGCCCAGCAGAGATGCTCAGAGTCAGCTCGTGCAGCTTTCCAAGCCCACAGAGAGAAAC
>VXAV01001146.1:128755-143636 GCA_013399715.1 Alectura lathami
CTCCGCGCCCCGCCCGCCCGGGGCTGGCCTCCAGGTTCCTCTCCCTCGTCCACAGGAGGCGCAGCCCCTGCCAGCTCCGTGCTGCTGGCCCTGCTCCCGGGCCTTCTGCCCCCTGATTAAAGGATGGAAAAGCGGCAAAAGAGATCACACGATCTTTACATAATCTGTTTAATAACACTTTGCACATAACTCAAAGCTAACTCTCGCTCCTGAAAAGATCTCAAAAGGACTCGAACGATTCAGAAGACTAACATTTGTACTGCATTACTGAATACAAAAGACGATGAAACCCACCATTGCGGGCTTCCGCAAACGCACGAATGCTGCCGAGTTCAGTCTGTCAAAATCGTGGGCCATACGTGACTTAGAAGGCATGGGCTTTGGGTGCTTCGGCTTCTTTCAGCCTTTTTCAAGACTGACCGTTTTTCATGTCCGTTCTTCCTTCAGCTTTTGGTACAGACTGCAACCAGACCTAAAGCCACGGTTAGGAGGAAGGGGATCAATGGCAATCTTCCCTGCGAGGCAGACTTAACACCCCACATTCACCAAAACGTGTGGACTGAAACTACAGCAAATGGCAACACCGCATCTCCGTGCAGCCCAACTGTGCACCCTGCTGGTGCTTTCCCACAATGACTATGCAAACGCCCCGTGGTAACCCAGAGGAAGGTTTTGTGAGCTCCATGGCTTCCAGCCCATCCCACTCATCCATTTGGTCAAAAGCATCTCGATTACATACAGCTCCCTTCCTCATTTTTATGCCTGCTGTAAGACAGATGATTTTTCCTCTGAATACAATTAGAAACAAACTAATTCATCTGCAGGAGGAGTGATCACAGTAAGAGCTATAACCAATTATTATTATTTAATAATAAAACTTAAATACCTGTACCTTATTTTTCAGATCTTCCATACTGCTGACATGTACTCTGACCAACAGCTGCCACAGAAGACTTCCAAGTCACCTCACAGAAACAATTACTTGCACTTGATCCTTCATCGTTCAGTTTGAAGCACTAAACCTAGAAACGTCGTGGGCTGCTCAGTGCAAGAGAAAGTAGAGCAAGCGCAAGGGAGAGCAAGCAACGACTGGCGGACTGGAGCACAGTGTATTAGGGTAGGGTGAGCAAAGGAGGGTTCAAAAAAATGAGGCTACATGGAGATCCTAGGGCTGTCTTCAGCTGCCTAATGGGACTGGAAGGATGGAGCCAGACTTCTTGGGAGAACACAGTGACACAAGCAACAGACAAATCACAACTCAAAAAACTCTAATCAGATACAAGGAAAAATGTCCACAGGAGGGTGGTCAAACACAGGAACAGGCTGCCCAGAAAGCTGTGGAGCCTCTGCTCTCAGAAATCCTCAAAAAGGAGCAGGAAAGGCCCTGAGCACCCTGATCCAAGTTGCTCCTGTTCTGAGCAGAAGGCATGGAGTACCTGATCTCTGCAGGGACCTTCCAGCCTAACTCAGCCTATGATTCCAATATTCCATGAAGGTTGTATGGCACGTAGTCTGCATTAGGATGTGGAAAAACCTAGGACAAGGAGTAACTTTTATAAATGGTCCTGAATGGGGGAAGGAAATTCTCCTTCTTTTAAAGACATCTGTTAAAAATGTAATTCTTGATTGACCCTGAAAAACAATTCTCTTGTTTACTGAAGATAGAACAGTGAGAACTGTCAACACCTTTCCTACTTTCTGTTAAGCTTGACCAGGATTTGGATTGCAACCCTTACTAAAGCCTCTCAAATCATTTGATTCAGAGGGAAAAGGCATCTATAATTACTTGTAATCACATCTGAGCTATGTATGTATTACATCTGGGTACTGGCAAAAGAACTGTCCTCCTGAGATCATTTAGTTTTAAAGACTTAGAACATATTCTTTATGAGAAAATGCTATAACAAATCAACTGCAATGATTTTATATGGTTATGCTCTTCTTTGTAGACTAAGGGCTAAAGTGGAACTAAAAATAAACGCTATCCCTGATAAGGTTAATGGCATTGCTTTATTAAAAGTCAAGTAGATTTCCACCAATGCATCAATTTGTTATTGGTTTTTTTCCTCTGATACTTTTTCATCCTACCTTCTTTATCACATTCAGGCTTGCATTCACTGCATTTTTTAGGTCACATCCATTCTTTCTCCCACGTCTGTATTTCTTACTGTTCTACACTGCACCTTTTTTAACCTACAAGACAGTTTACACAGCGCATTTTTTTCAGTGCCAGGTAAACTTCAGTAGAATTCCAACATATGCCTTGGTTTTGGTCTGTGTTCCTTCCACATCTTCATTGGGAAAGGCCCCAAGGCCTTTTCTGGTACGAATGTGTTTGCTTTCTTGCTCCCAAACCTCCCCAAGAATATCCAATAATAATAATTGCTACAATAACTAACAACTCTTACTAATGTTGAGCATCTCTAGGGGTAATGTTCAGATGCAATTATCTTTATTTAAGCAGCACCCTAAAGCACCAGGAAAATCAGGCTCATTCACTAATCAGGGTGCACAAAAACTATCCATTAATGGGTCTCATCCTTCTCTTGGTCATCCCCCTTATCAGCAAGGAACTGTCTGATAACACCTCTGTTCACTCACAAAAACAGGGAGAGATGCATTTAATCTGTGGCCAGTTCTGTTATCAGATGTTCTGTTGAAATTTGCTTGCTTTCTCTGCACCATTACAAGTGAACACAGTGTTTGTCTGAGATTTAGGATTCCCATGATGATCTCAAAATAAAATGCTCTCCTCTCTTCACATTATGAAACATGACCAAAATGTTAACAAGTAACATTCTCAGAATTTTAATCTTTTTTTTTTTTTTTTCCAAAAGAAAACTTTGCTTTGCTTTTTTTTTTTAAGAGCTATTACTCTCAGTTCTCTTCATGTGAAATGAACTTTGTTTCACTCAGGGTGTTTCCTCCGTGATATTTCTATTAGGTATAAATGGCCTTTAAACAAACATTCTAGACCACCTCCTTTGGGTGAAAATGTGCTGCTTGACTTTCCTCCCATGTGTTCCCCTACAGCATGTTTTTTTTTTCAGTCCCACATTTTTTCTACTCATTCTGGTTTGCCAGCACTTCCATTTTATCCTGCCATTCCGCCTCCCCAACCCCTGCGCTTCCATGAGCTCCACTATAATAACCTTATATATCCTTATACGTGGCTTTCCCCATTGACGAGATGCTGAGCGTCCAATCTTAATTAAAGCAGCCACAGAAAGGCAGCATGGGTGTCCATGCTTTAACACCATAGCAACTACAGGCTCTGACAAAAAGGAACTTCAGGACAAATCCAGCTCAATTTGATGAATATTTAATATTTAAGAATGTATGAAAGTAAGAGGTAGAAAAACAAATGCTTACATGCAGTTCCTTACATGCAGATAAAATTATGGGAATCAAAACTATCGCTATGGTGATAAGCCATCTGTCCCTTATTAATTTTAATTGATCTATCTGCAATATCCTTTTTTAAACATGTTTTTAATATATCTAATATTTAAAGAACTGAATCTTCTTCTATGTCCATATAAGACCTGGTAAAGTGGGACTCTGATGCTAACAGGGTGCTCTAAATACTACTGTACTATAAATAACAAGAGCCATGAAAGATGAAGATGAAAACAATAAAGAGAAGACAAGATGTGGTAATGTTAATGTGGCAGCCACTGCAATCACTAAGTAAAGAAAACACTATGAAGGGACAAAACACAACTGCAGATCTTCTTTTTGGATCTCTTGAAGTGAGTCTCATCTAGTGAAGGACACCTAAAGTCTAATCCCAAATGTGCACAGTGTGTTGGTCCCAGCACTTTACTGAAGATCCTTTTTAAAGGTATGGTCTGAAAAGAACACAACCTCCATACTGAAAATCCCAGGCTATCATCAGAATCAGAAAGTTTGTAAGAAAGACTTCTGCTGGCAGGGAGCTACTCACACTGCCTCGCTGTTACCCTGCACACCGCGCTTTTGGTGCCCGTGTCAGTACATACCACCTTCAGAAGACAGTTTGTACCAGCAGAAGATGTAAAATGCTGCAAATCGTGCCTTGCTACTTTGTGAGCGTTCCAGAGAATGCAGGCACCCCTCTGAGATCTATCTTACACTGGAAAGTTTGTAGTGGTAAAAGAGAAATGAAACTACTGTCAGGGAATTTTAGGCATTTGGGATCAAGTCCAAGAAATCTTCCTGACTCATCCATGATCCTGACTGAAGCTTGATTTAAGCCTACATTACCTTCTAGATAGAGACAGGAAAAGAGAAAGGTTATGGAAACACCAGTAGCTAATAAAGTAAGTTTAACTGGGTTGATATGGTCATCCAAATTTTGCAGGAATCACACATTTAAGAATAAAAGAATACAGGCTGCACATCTGGTTATAAACTGTGAGAAGCTTTCCTGCATCTCTGGATGGGCTGTTAATTGGGAGAGCACATCCTATTGTGCTAGAGTAAATGAATCACTGTTCCACAAAGCACTGTTCAACTGTTCACATATAAAAACCACACCTGAGAAAAAGTGCAGGCGAAGTGCTGCCTGGGCACTTCACTTTGATGTACAAGAGTATAATAATCCCAGCAATCTTATTCTAGGTTCACCACAGTTAGGTCAAAGAATAAGACACACTGGCTTCCTAAGAGAGGGAGGAAATCAGCTGGGCTTGTATTTGTTTTGCTGAATGCTGTCTGCCTTACACTGGAGTGCTTGACTTCATTTTCCTTCATCTGCAGAACACCTCCCTGGGAAACACATCCCTCAGCCCAGAGCATTGTATTTTTTAAGAGCAAGCTCAGAAGGCACCCTCTGGTTTCTGAACATCTGAGCAGCTCCAAAAGAAGGTTTTGTTGTTGTTTTTTCCCTTTCTTTGTCATTAACAACCTGCCAGTATGTGCTGCCTGGACAGTCCTCAAGGGCAATGAAGACAGTTGCAGGAAGTCAGTTGACACCAAAAGTTAAATGTCAAATCTTCATAAAAATACAAACACTTCTTATTTGCTTCTTACTCATGCAGTGGCACTCACCATGGTGAGAATAGGAGATGTACTTCTCAGATTCTCTAGCTCTGAGGGGTGCTAGATAAGTATGATGATAGTGCAGCCAAGATTGCTAAATTTATTACAGCAGCCTGTGATCCCGATAGTATATTGCTAATAACAGTGCCAAATATCCAAAGGCAGCTGCTCTTTAGAGGTTATCCAGTCCTGCGCGCTTCCTCACGGAATACTGCAGAGCTATCAGCAAAGGCGTATTGTACCAGTGGGAGAAGCAAGCTGCTCTTCTTAGATATAGATGGGCAACAAACATCCAATATTTCTTTGAAAAATCAAGTCAAACTGTGCCAGAGGACAAAGAGGACATCTGTGCCAAAAGCAACCAGAACCTCTGCAGACCAGAAGTGTCTTTGTTGCTGCAGCCCCCACTAGCTGCCCTAGCCCACTAACACATTCTAACACTTTTTTTTCACTCTAAGAACAGAATATAAACAATTTGATTTGCGTTCACTCTAAGCACAGAATATAAACAATTTGATTTGTGTTCAGAGCCTAAGACATCAAAATTAAAAAATAAAAATAAAAATAAACTTTATACTAAAAAAATCACTTTCTCCTAAAAGTTTGCTAAGAGATTTTTGCAAATTCATGCAGTCTGAATTCCAAGGTGCTTACAATCAATCTTTTTTATTTTATTCTGCATTTAGGTCAAAGACTTAGGTGTTGGGTGGAATGTACTTTGCTTTCAACTTTCAGCGCATAGAATTATATTTCCGTTATTTCAACAACATTTCCTTTCTTTTTCATCGTTTTCCAGTGACTGCAGCAAAACCTTATGCTACAGTACATACATCAAAATGTTTTCTGACTGCTGAGAGCATCCTGCCAGTTCCTCTACATTAGTACTGGTACATCCTCTTAAAATAAACCATCTGCTAAAGGCAAATTCCTTTGCTCCCTGCCTAGGCACACTTGTCAGCCATTTGGATGACAAAGATTAGGAGAGGGCTGGACAGAGAAGCGCTTGGAATGATGAGGAATGTTTTAAAAAGCAATACTTTACTTGAGTGATAAATGACACATTCCTGAGCACCCACAGGGACTTTGAGAGAGCAAAGATAAAAAGTTGGAGGGAACCTTGGCAGGGTGAGGAAGACATTTCTCAGCTGCTGCTGAAGGTCTGCTCGCTTAGGGTCAGGCCCTGTGCTGGAGGTACCGGCTACCGGCGGAGATGGAATGATCTGACCGGCAGAGCTCAGCCAACAAAACTCTAAAACCCATGTGGAGGGCATGCTGACAGAAAGTGAGCCTAACCAGGACAATGGTGTACATTAAATGCAGTGTGCATGCATCCGCACTATGCAGATATATTGTATGTGTCTATTTTTATATGATTTATATAGACAGATGTATGACAGTAGCTAGATTGTAGCAGATAACCTGGAGCATGGCTGAGTTTAAAGGAGGTGTTCTGCTGCTGACTAGGAACTCACACTATCTTCCCATCTCCCTGTGGATCCAAAATGTCCTTCTTCAAAGTGTAAAGAAAGAAATATAACCCAGTGCTGTGAAATATCCACTGTGAGAGTGTTCTGGCAGCAACTGGATGGAGTACCTAAGTCATGGTTATCTAACAGTTTGATTAATATTTCTTCCATTGTAACTCAAGAAAGACAATTTCAAAGACCTTTTAATGAGGTCAAATGTTGTATTTCAAGATCTTGAAAGCCCCACAAATTATATCTCGAGGCTGACTGAACCTGCACTACAGTGCATATTATTTCCATGAGATTATTGCATCTTTGCAGACTGGCCAATAGTGTCCACGTTTGGACATGTATCTCATGACAGAAAATTCCAACCAGCTTTTACAAATAAGAACAACTCATACACGTCCATTTTCAAATAATAATAAATAAATTATAAAGACTGCTAGGATTACTTGCTCACAAATTCTAATCTCCAAGTGGAAATTATTCCAGTAAGGCCAAAACACACAAAAAAAATATCAACCCAAGCCAAGAAAAAAAAAAGAAAAAAAGAAAAAAAAAAAGAAAAAAACTCAAGTCTAATAAAAATATTAAAACAGACATGCTACTAGAATTTTCAGCATACATATTCTAGTGAAATACTTGAAAAGCCATTCATACTGACACTCCTGTTATTTGCTATTTTTAAGCACAAGGCTGAGAGTCTGCAACAGAAATTGTTACTGTCTTCGCTTCCTCATATATATAAAGCAGTCTGCCTCCCTTCAAACACTATGGTGGAGAAAGGTCAAATAAATAAACCTATTAATAACTGGGAAATAGACTGAGCAATAGAATGTTAACTGCTACTCTACAACTGAATCAGTGAAGAATTTCTGGCATGAAAGATAAATGTATTTAGACTCAAAACCAGTATAAATCCACTCACACTACATTCTTCTGGAGAGAAGCAATTATTTACCACATAAAAGCAGCTAACAAAACGCTAAGATATCCAGTTTGTTTAACAATGAAGATCAAGAAACCTTGATTTTCCGGAAAAGAAAATTAGATTAGCTGTTACTTAAAGAAGCTTAAACTTATGTGGAAGTTATTATTTTCCCTGAGTCATCCTATCAGATGACTTTAATACAAAGTTGGTCTTCATATGGATGCATACAGAATCCAGTGCAGAAATGAAGACACTAAAGGGTGCTCTCAGAGGCACCTCAAAACCAGATAAAATGGCCATCCTCTGTCACCCTTCCGCTGCCCTGGATCCCTATGCTAGCTGGAGCACAAGGAATTGGACCTTCACCCTGCCTGGGGCCTCAGCTGGCTGGAAGGTAACCGCGTGTGCGCTGAGATACTGAGACCGAAGGAAGTCAGGATGCCAGCATCCCATACAGCCACATGCCAGGGGCCTGATGTTATATAATTTCAAGACAGCCTACATGATGGCCTGGATATCTTTTGACATTTTCTTAGGAAAGGAGAGACCTGACAAGTCACAATTGTCAAATTATGCTGGTACTGAAATAATCAGCAAGGTATTGCTTTAACAGATGCCTATTTCAATACAGCTCTGTCTGCCCATTTCATGGCATCCTCAGAAGAAATAATAACTAAAAAATATACTTGCTCAAAAGTACATTTCTAATTAAACTCAGCTGTAAATCCAGCCACTAGTATAATGGCAGTTATGAAGTTAATATTCTTGGCAGATAGAAAATGGAGTGCTGAATTTATTCAGAAGCATAAAGCAATAGAAACATAAATCAGTCACACTTTAAAATCTAGCAAATTAAATTACTTGTTCTTATGGTTAACATCCTTAATCATAAGGCTGCATAAGTTTCACCTAACATGATGTTTAAGACTCAATAATTTGCCTTGACATTTAGAATACTTCTTGTATAAAACTTTGGATTCAGATGTTAAACAAAAAGCAAGATGAGAGAAATAAACAATGCCAAAAATATACTCCTTTCTCCCACAGGAATCATAATACTGGATCCAAAGCCTGCAGTATTTTCTCTTCTAGTCAGCACTGTATTTCAAAGGCTGCTCCAGTCAAAATCAGTTTAAAAAAAGTTATCTCTATTAATAAATATTTATATATACACTAAAAAAAAAGTCTTTTTCCCACAGTTTTTTCTATATAACCTACCAATGAAACACAAAATAAAGACTTAAATTACTTTAATTTCAGTAATTGTAAAATGTGTTAAGTGGTGGAATAAATCAATTTTATTTTTAATCATTTAAACTATCTTAGGTGAAACAAACTGCCTAAAACTGTCTATACTGTATAAGATCAGAACTGTTTTCACGTTTCCATCAATAGATGAAATTATTATCCTAATAAATGAGTCACTTTTGCATGAGATTTGTCTTGTACAACAACACTACTGTAAAGCAAGTCTAAGCTACTACAGAGGATTTAATCCTCACACAAACAGCTGCAGAACAACCACAGTTCTCTGAACAGGAACAAATTAAGGGCATCTACAAGACTCCAGCTGTGCTAATGAATCCTTCCTTCCACATCTACAAACAAGGCTAAAATACCTGCAGGACTTTTTAAAGAATGTCAGTATTCGTATGTCTCCATCCTAAGAAATAACTCAGGTACATATCTGTATCGTTCTTCGCTTACCATTGCAGTTTTACAGGTACATATTCAAATTAAAATACCCTGCAGTAAAAATCAAGCCAAATGAAAGTATAAAAATATAACAATTTTATCTCAAGTTAAATTACAGAATATTATCTAACATCTCAGAAGCCAATTGTAAGATGACTCAAAAGGAAGAGGAGTTTGGATTAGATTGAGTAAAACAGAAATTGCAACAAATCCATGCTTTTCAGTACAGATCGGATTGCTTTACTCAGCAGTACACTCACCCTCTGAACTAACAGAGCAGCGTAGTACAGAATCCTGTTTTAATCACTGCATTTTTTCACTTGGGGAATAGGGCTAATCACAGCAACAATGTCTCGGTAAGGACATTTCAAACAAGGAACAGATTCTTCAGCCTGCCCTATGCTTTAAAAATCTACGAAAGAGACTGGGGAAGTGAAATAAGGATGTCATCACAAACATCCATGCAAGTGAATGTCTAAAGCCCCTAAAAAACAGCCTTAAAACGTCATTCCAAATCACAAGGAAGCGCAACTCCCAGCAGCAGCACCCTGTGCCCAAACCGCAGCGCAGCCACTCCAAGCACCCGGTACCCGCAGAACGCCAGGCACATACAGTCCTGCCAAGCGCGTGTGGGGTCAGCCCTGCAACGGCAGGTGGGCATGGGGCGACACACAGCTCCTGTATCTCCTCTGCAAGGTGCCATGCCCCATCAGTGGCATAATGCTTGCTACTGTGAACTAAAAACTAATGTCACAGGTGAACACGTGCATTCCCTGTCTAAAAAGGGCAATCAATAATGTGTTAGCTAATTCTCACTTTGTGATGATCTCCTCCTTTGTTGCCTCTTCCATTTCCTCCAGCATTCCACAGTGCTTTATTCAGACTGCCCTTTGTGTTTAGTGGCCTCTCTTTTCTCCTCTTTCCGGTAATCTCCCACCCTACTGTGTTACTTTTCTATTGTGCATGCTGACATCCACTGACCTCTGAAGTGCCAGCACAAATGATCGGAGCCAACTTCACTTTATTGCCAGTACACGATGAGAGGAGACAAAGCAATGCATCTGAAAAAGGTAAGACCAGAAAAGAATGGAAAAATGAAAGCAAGACGCAGTCCTTCTATAACATTTTGCAGAATTCTTCCTTGGAATTTCACCCTTGATGCAAGTGGAAGCACACCGGAGATTTATCTGCCTGCCCATGACACCTTGCTGTGTGCATATTTACTGAGAGCAGGCTAGCATCAGCTGCCTCCTGAAAATATGCAGAGCTGGGCTTGTTCACATTGAAAATAACTGCAGTGCTCCGATTTCTGAGAAAAGCTCCTTCCACAAGGGCTGATTTTAGTACGAAAGTGTTATGGCTGTATTCCTTCAGACACAGAGTTCTTAAGACAATGATTTGGTAACTTCTCAAGTCTGACCAGAAAGCTACAGTACTAAAAACAAGAAAGAAGGTATCTCAGACGTTCCACCCCCATTAAGGTTCATGAGATGAGCTCCCTACACCCACTCCCAGCAATGCCCCTTTCCATCATTCCCACAGAACACCACTGCCGTCTCACGGGGAAAGGCAGGAACAGCTTTCCAGTGCCTGCGCCCTGCAGGGGCGGTCAGCGCGTGACGCTGCGAGCCACACACACAGCCTGCCCTGAGGCCAGCAGCCACCAGTCCCATTCACCTCGAGGCTCTGTAACAAAGACTTAAAAACGGATGTAGCGAACATCAGTATAACCAGCTCATTCCACAAGGGAAGATGTATGTCACATCTCTCTGAGAACTGATAATCCCATTCTTTCTCTAGTTCAAATCTTTCTGCAGTGTAGAATAGGAGTTACACAACATTTCTGGACTACAGATAACCATTTACCAACATTCAACACAAATACAGATTTTTGCTATGTAGCACTAAAGCTGAGCGTTTCCGGGACTAACATCTGGGGAAGCACTGCATGGCAATACTCCTTAACGGAGATCTGAGAGACAACAAAACAGTTTTACCCAGTTTGGGGGAACCAGGCCCTAATCAGACCAAGTGGTAGCAGTACTACACGGAGAGGATATAGAAAAGAAAAAGGATGAAAGAAGTTCAAGGCATTTTAAAGGAGCTGCTGTCCCATCTTTCTGTGGCTTATCTCACTGCTTTACCTTCCTGCTCACTGTCAGCAAAATGGCAATGAGATGCATGACTGTTACCAGCCCCAGCACAACCCACTTCGGACAGCAGAGGTATCACAAAAACAAACCCCAGACCTTTGTCAGCAATCCTGCAGAATCCGATCACTCACAATAGCGAAGAATTTATACCTCCTAACAGGATGTTAAGGTTGCTAGAGCGTGAGGCAGCTCCTGGCTGACACCAAGGGTATGCAAGGCAGCAGCCAGGAGCCTCGCACAGACACCCGAGGCTCGCAGTAAAGCGCTGGAGTTGCAGATCAGGAAGTTTCATAGGCAAAGACCCCTCCAGCATTTTTAGGTATGTCATCCACAGTAAGAGCCGCAGGTATAACAAAGCCATGAACATCACTGACTGCAGGCATCGTGTGGCAAACGAGGAGCGCGGCAGCTTCACCTCGTCTCCGACAGCCCTCTGGAGGAGCCTGTGGTATTCCCACCCAGCCACTCTTTGGCCTCTGCTGAAACTCTACAGGCGCAGTAGGCTCTCTTCTGGTCGTCCTTTCCCCTGTCAAGAACAGCCACGTTTTTCAAGGAGCCTCCCAGCTTAACGCTGCTCCCACTGCTCGTGCTCCGCCATGGCTGAAGTCACAGTGAAGCGCTAAACACAGAGTACTCATGCACTGCATTCCCATGTGTACATATTGCTTGGAAATCCTGCTCTTTCCCACTGGGCACATATCTCTTCACGCTTGGAGAAAATGAAGCATACAGCATACAATTTTTTTTTTTAGGTCTTCCTGTTGTCAAGATGCGCGCTCAATAAGAATTTGCTTAGAGATGAGGAACAAAAGGTTTACAAAAATGTCCATTTGGGATGCACATAGGCATGGAAATTCTCTAACCGTCAGAATTATTAATAGAGCTTAATCTCATTATATGATGAAGAAAAGCAACACTTCACAGGATCCTCCAGTTATTTTGAGTTTGTCAGCATGTAAATCATATACATCTTGGTTGTGCATAAAAGCAATATACTACAACACAGAGCAGTTCTAAAGAGAATGCTTTAAAAAGACCTTTCAATCATTGTGTAAAATTATTTCTCACTTCTGCTAAATCTTTTATTTTTAATGTTATTCTATCTGCCAGCGCCTCAGCCTTCCCACTAGAAAAAGATGCATAACATATAACACATTCAGTTCTGGGAGCACTTTGGGAAGATTTAGGCATACTAATTCCCTCGATTATTTCTTTAGATCTATTTTTAATCACAATTTTAAAACAATATAACTACCATTGTACAATTTAAAGAAATGTTTCAGTGTGATTCTAAATTAATTATGCAGCAGCAAGAAAAACCATATTTACAACTCTGTTTCCACGCTTAGCTATTTAAACTTGTATCATCCTTTAACACGAAACCTCGGAATAAACAACGGTCTTCCTTTCGTGATCCTAATTATCAATACCTTGCTATTAATAGATGAACTTCATACAGATAAATGTACGTACTCTATACATTTGCACACTTCAGATACAGGCATGACCCATTACTATGCGTCTCAAATCTCTTTGCAAAGGTTCTATGGCATGCAAGATACTCTTTTTACCGTTGGCTATGATCCCTTTTTCTTTGAAGGCCCCAAGAGTAGAGATTTAGATAAAACTCCTTAATAGGACCACACAGATGAAGACCCACATAGCACAAGCTAAAATTATTGTTTTAGCAATCTTATTCCCAAAGAGAATTTTTACCCTTCAGTAAGGTAATGATTACACCAACATCACTTCATGACAACAGTTTGCACAGACTCTCCAGAACTACCTCTAAATCAGCTGTGAGACTTGGTTTTGCAGTACCTGTGTGCTAAAAGTATCTGGACATCACAGAACACATTAAACCACAAATCCTTGCTACTCGTTTCATTATTCCCTTAAACAGCAAACAAGCTCTTTGTTCCAAAGATAGCTCTACAAGACCTTGTAATTGGAAGCAAAACAGCCCCGAGAAAAAATACCATTGATGCTATTGGCATCAGCTGTAACAAAACAAAGCAAACAAAACGCTGCAGGTACTCTGTTCTGTTGCTTTAGATATAGCTGTTTCCCCTAATTACATCTGAACATTTCAATTATGTTATTTGTATTACCATGTAGTCAGGACAATGCAATGTCTCCCCACATTACTATTGATCTGTTCGTCATTGTAAAGGCAGCACTTATTTCCTACTCACTTCTTTCATTCTCATACTAAGCAATTGGTTTATAATTCAACATATTCTTTACCATTATGTTAGTATTTCATAACTACATTGTATTCGTTTGACAGAGTATAATTTCTTTTGACCAAATTCCCCCCAAGTCACTTGAAAGGTATAGCTTACACCGGTTTTGCAGTGAAGGACTTCTGAAAACAAACCGTGGCTTCTTAGGGCTAACTCTAATCTCTTCTAAACATAATAAACTGCAGGAAATCCACTCCTATACCCCATATCCATTCATATTAACATTTTCTTTTGTTATTTGAATGTAAACATCTCCTAAATTAAAAGTTTTGCATGTTCCAATTGCACAGTTTTTTCTCTTAATTCTGTTAAATCTCTAAAGCATAAGCTATAGAAATTCCTCAAAACCACGATCACCATAAATTTTCTTAAACTATAAAACAAACATATCTGAACTGCAACCAAAGAGAAGCAAATAAGTACACATCAGTACTGCTTAAGTAAGATATCATCTGTCATACTAGCTTTTAGGTACTATAAGCACACAGAGAATCTATATGCATTTCTTTCTTTCTCTAGCACTCTACTACAGTTGCATACAATCAAAATAATTTTGAGGATTGTCTGAAAAATAAGCTATTTTACTGTGAATACAACTTCCACATCCTAAACATGAAAACAGATTTTGAAAACCTGATTATTTTTTCATATTTACTCAATTTCCAGTTAATTCATGCATCTTGTTATGCATGAGGCAATATCAAAATCTGAAATCAAAATATGTTTACCCAAGAATAAAAATGTAGGTATGCATCACTAATTACATAGGAAATACCACTTTTACTACATTTGTCAGTGCAGAAATGCAACTACAACATTATTAAGTACAGTATCCTTTCCAGTTCTAACAAAGAGATAAACCAAATGCAACGGGGACACCTGCTTCATTAGCAAGATTCTCATAACATGAGAAGGATAAATATAAAAGATAAGGTACTCACAGTGAATTCACAGAAATCAATGCTATCAAGACTTTTGCTTCTATGTATTCTCCCTTTTATTCTTCTTAAAGAAGGCTTTCCCTGACTTACACTACAGGTAGCACCATTGGGATTTTCGGAAGACGGAGTTACCCTGCCAAACAAAAAGAGCCAGATATCAGACACAGAATATATCATTTCATTTATTTTATACTGCATTTTTTCATACACATTTGCATTGAATACTTTTTATATGCTTTTACTGATTTATATGCTGACAAGTAAAAAATGTACAAGGGAATAAACATACAGTCCTATTACACAAACAATGACCACAATCCAAACTTTAGTGTTCAACTGATAAGTGCCAACATAAGACTACAAAAGATGTAGAAACCTAGCTCCCATTAAATCCACCACTGCTTGCAGATTTAGTCCTCTGTAC
>VXAV01001146.1:154432-168034 GCA_013399715.1 Alectura lathami
GGGGGCGAACGCCGCGCCACCCGCCGGGGCGGCCCTGTGGAGGCGGTGAGGGGGAAGGTGAGCGTGAGGGCGGGCAGGAGCCGGTGAGGTGAGGGTGAAGGTGAGGTGAGGATGGAGGCGAGGGTGGAGGTGAGGTGAAGAAGAAGGTGAGGGGAGGACAAAGATTAGGGTGAAGGTGAGGTGAAGATGAAGGTGAGGGGAGGACAAAGATTAGGGTGAAGGTGAGGTGAAGATGAAGGTGAGGGGAGGACAAAGATTAGGGTGAAGGTGAGGTGAAGATGAAGGTGAGGGGAGGACAAAGATTAGGGTGAAGGTACGGTGAGGTGAGGGTGAGGTGAGGCATGGTGGTGGCCGTGCTGGGATGGCAGGACAGCACCTCCAGCCCGGCCTCATTCAGGACAAGACTGTGTGTGAGGTGGCTGGAGAGCAGCTCCCCGCAGCAGCGCCCACCCTTGCAAGACGCAAAAGTGATGGGGAGTGAAGTCACCTAGGAAAAGCCTAGTGAGTCCACAGGAAAGAGAGGATAACCTCCCACACCTTTTCATTTCCCACATGACAAAAACTGAAGTGTGTCAGAAAATCAGTGATGAAGTCAAACTAAAAGCATTGAGCGTATTTTAGAGGGGTGCCCACCTTCTAGATCCTTCAGCAAAAATAGCTGAAAACATAACTGTGTAGTTGCCTTATGAGTGGCAGTTATCATTACAACATTCATTTGGTTTGTTCCCTTCTCCTCAAGTTCTGCATGGAGATCTGTGGAAGATCTAGCTTTTGACAACTGCTTTTAGAATTCATTCTAAACATCAGAGAGAGCCATCTCGATGCAGGCATCCCTGAAGTGAAGGGCAGCACTTGGCTGTTGATGAGCAGCAGTCGGAAATATTTTGGCTTGAGATAGACGGTGACTGTGCCCTGGCAGGAAGCTTCAAGGTGTCCTTAGTTCACATATGAAACATTGTCAATCTAAAGGAATGTGGTAAATCCACTAAAATGGGTCATTTTTTTTTTTTTTCCTAAGGTAATCTTGATGTTCTGATACTTATGGTAAGAAATAGTTGAGTGTTTTAATGCAGGAAATTATTTTTCTTCCACCCAAACTGTCGCAGACCAGGGGAAGTTTAAGGTCCTGTGATACCATCTGGGATATTTTGGCTGCTCCAGTACTCCTGAATTACGTAGATATTTTGCAGAATGCAGATATGAGCAAGTCCATGTTGAAGTGACAACTTTGATTAAGACTCTGTAATATAATATGTGTGAATTGTAATACTTACCCACAGTAGATGTCCCAAGCTGACACTATCAGCTAGGGAAAATTCTGTGAGCAGCATTGTCACCTTAAGGCTCAGACATGAGCATTTCTGTGATATTTTTTTCTTTTTTTATATGTAATATGTGCCCTTGGACTGCAGTAGGCTGTATTACAGAGAACATTAAATTAATGACTTGTAAACACATCAGATTTGGATTACAAACGTATTGTAAGAATTGTATGACTGTAGTTAATTATATACGTGGCTTTGCCTTTTCAGCCTAGAAATGAGATATATACAAATGTCCTGAAATTCTGTCACAGGTGAATTAAAAATTCAAATGCTAGCTCAATGCCCAGGCTGCACAACTGCAACACACGAGATATCACTTATGGGTTCTTTGTCTTCTGAGAGATCAAGCATTGAAAGCTACGAGGGATGGTTAACTTAAAGTGATTAGGAACATTAAAGAAGAGGAAATAATTTTTGTCTTTAAATAATGCTAATGGTATACTGTCTTCTGTAAACCAGTTTGAAAACCAATAGAGATCTTTTTTTTTTTTTTACCTTGAAATAAACAGCTGCAAAACCAACACATTGTTTTCTCCTGCTGTGCATCCAGTCTTTACTTCCCTGAAAAAACACTTGTTGACCACACAAGTTATGACAGCATGAGTGTGGGCTGGATTTTACTCTCACCACTGTTAGCAGAATGTTAGCTGCATTATAACTGAAATATTCGTTTACACTTGTGCAATCCTATTAAGAAAATCATTTACACCTTGAAATGCTAGGAAATGTGTGAGGAATGATGAGACTGTATTGGTTTGAATATCATATTTCAATTTGAGTGTTATACTAGTTATACCTGTCAGAAAATACATATTGTTGTCTTACATAGAAAGTCTTGAAATGGAAGTCTAGTCTTAATCTCTTAGTAGTGGTAGATACTTTGTAGATACGAGCCTACAGATTTAAGGGATGCAAGGTTTACTTGGAAGCTGATAAAACAGGGAGAAGCAGGTAAGCATTGAGAGTCCCAAAACATCGCTGTGCCCATTTTTACAGAGGGAGATTTGGGACATACATTTATTTTAAGCATCCGTATGCAAAAGTGTTAAGAAATGTGCCAACAATAGCTTGCATAAAGACTTAACAACAGAGACTGGCTACATATTCAAATCTTAATTCAACATCTCTAAGTCTGTTATGTGGTTCCTACTCTTAGTTCAATATGACTTCCTAATTATTTTTGAAATTGCAAAGTAATTACAGTTATTTCAGATTTAGCTCTACAGTTTTCCGTGATCATACTCTGTTAATCTGGTTCTAACAAATTAACTTTTGCACAGTTTATGTATCATCCATACTTCTTGATATGTGTTGCAGAGGCAGAAAAATTAATGAAGAAATGTTACCCTCTAATTTTAATTGCCATTGTTTCTGGTTCTCCTCATACCTGTTGTTCTTAGTGCTGCCCCATTATTTATCTCCTTTCAGAACATTGTGTTTTAAGCATGTATCTTTTATATAGCTAAAAGAGTAAAACAAGCCTGTCTTTCTTGCCTTTCAGATGTGTAGCCTATTTTTCACAGAAGTCCATCAGCAGATTCCAGATTAGGGTAAGCATCCAGATATCCCACTGCTACCTCTGGGGCTGCGTGGACCTACCTGTGAACTGAGCTAAGGCCACAATTTGTGCAGTAGATATCCCTGCAGCGCAGGCGGTCTGATCATATTTGCTGTTCTCTTTGCAAACTTATGTCTGATGAGATACACTCTCCACTACAGAAAGCTGAAAGCTGCTTACATTTTTTTGAACCTAGTATATGTTTTAAAACAATTCAAGTCCTATGCGACTACTTCAGTTTAACATAGTTGATTCATAGGTTTTGTGTTTTTTTTTTTAATTCCATACAAAACGATGCAGAGCCATAATCATTTACTTAATTTTATTTGCTTAGGTAACCTAATTGCATATTTTACCTGAGAAGCAACTCTGTAATACATCGATTGCTTAACATCCCCCGTGCCCCTGTGTCTGCTGAAGCCTGTCCTGGCTATGGCTTTCTAATGCACTTCTTGCCTCTGGAAGAATAGACTGCTCTTTCAGACAGTTGCAAGTTACACTACTAGTATGGCTGCTACACTTCCGTGTACACGTGTGGCTGGCCCCAGTTCCGCTCGTGACGGTATGTTTGTACTGGCACAGTGACACATCTAGCAGATAGATGAACAGACCCTGAGAAGGTGGAGATGAATGCCAGCATGTGTGATCTAATCTTGGCCCACGCCTTGGTGTTTGTAGGTGGGGAGCAGGCTGTTGTCAACAGGGGCAGATAGACTGGCAGCAACTCAGAGCACTCCGCTGGTGCAGTTGTACACTGGGAGCTCGCATCAGCTGCAGAGCAGCTGAGAATAAGGGAGCATAATAATGGCCTAACGCTGTTTACATCCTAAGTCACGCTTAATATTTCCCATCTTAATATTGTTAGAGTATGTATGAGATTCCTGGTAGCACAAAGCAAGATTTTGTGGTATAATCTACTTCTCCTGAGCTTATATTTAAGGAACCTCATCACTTCTCGTGCTTTCCTTTATCATTAGCACATCACACATCCCTATAGTGTCAGGTGTCACTAGCTGCCATCCTTTCCAAACTGTCACCTGTGTCACTTGGTCTTGACCGAACCCACAGAAGGTGGAGCAATTTAGGACTAACTCAAAAGACTCCCTGGAAACATTACAGAAATGCACTTTCAAAAGTTTGGGCTGCACTTAATTTTTTTTCCAGATAATGCAGTTTTTCTGCAATAAAGTAAGGAAAAAGGAACCATACCCTTAACTACCATAGCTGTGCTGGTAAACAAGCAAAAATACTACTTTCTGCTGATTTAACTTATTTTTGTTAGAATAAAAAAATGTATAAGCATCACTCTGGCATAAATAAATAAATAAATAAATAAATAAAAACATTATCAGAATAAATTGCATCCTTATTGGTACTGTAGTGGTCACATCAGCAACTTTTGAAGGTAGATTAGACATTAATAATAGATTTTAAGCACTCAAGTGCATTCATTTTTCAGGTTGTAAAAATCTTATTTCAGCTAAAACAGACATTAAATAAACTTGTTGCCGTTTTTCTGGCATGTTGAATAGAATCTTTTATTTGTGTTTTAGAATAGTCTTAATCTTAGCTTTACTCTGCATAAAACAGAGATTTTTCATAATGTTACATTGGCCGTTCCATATATTTCTCAATACGGTCCTGCTGTGTAGATTGAAGAATTAACATTGTTTGTTCTTAGAATATACCTGTTCTCCTTTCTGATTTTTACCCTAATGATGGATTAAAAATTTTTGAGATATGTATACCATATTTTATTCTCCTGTGGCATTTCATATGGTTTGAGAGCCTGTTTTTTACACAGCTCAGTTGGTGAAGTGGCACTGCAGCATCCCGGGGTGATACAACCCTGACATTAAAACATGATGTTAGAGTATTGATCTCCATCTGGATTCCAGTTTAATCTAAATCTTCCTGTTTATTGAGAGAGTTCTTTTTCTGCATTACTTTTTAGTACTAGTGTATTCTGTTAATTTTTACAGTTGATCAATTCTAATCATAATGTTAATAAATATCTCTTTTAAGTAACAACATTAATGCAGGTCCTTCAGGCAAGACAGCTACTGAAACAGGCTTTTTTGTGATTTCAATGCCATGTGTAAGCTTCACATGTCCCATTTTCTTTCCAGGAAAAAAAACAAAAAGGATCATACTTGTCGAAGAGTGCCTTATCATCTACAGGTATGTCAGATGTGGTGACTCTAGTGGCTATATTCTTCCTCCTCAAAAGTAAGCAAAAAGTGTATGTGTGTTTCTGTGTTTCCAATTTATGACATGCTAGCTTGACTGTTGATGGAAAACTGTGGGTCTACATGGATATGTAATTGACACAGTCATTTAGTATTTTTTTTGTATTTTCTGAAAGAGTTTAACCTGATCATTCATTTGATCTGCCAGTATGAAAGCAGGTAGATAATTTTGCTTGAAAGAAAGAATGTTCACTGTGTTTTCTAAGATGATGTTATCAGAAGAATATGTTCACAGAATAAATATCCTTTACTTAACTACAGACTGTCAATAATAAAGGGTTTCTTAGAATATGCTATAGAAATTTTACAAGCAACTTGCAAGCAAGCAGGTATGCCTGTTTCACTATGGTCAGGACTATTGTCCTGTATGAACAGTCTTAGTGCTTTTCTACTGGGTCTGATGTGGAGCTTCTTTATACTCTTACTATCAAATTTTACTATTAAAAATACCATTCAGGCCAGGAATTCAGGCTAGTACAAAATTGACCTGTACTGCCACAGTCTATTCAGTACTTCTATGTTTACCCATTTCTTGCAAACTTGTAATTCTAAGATTTTACTTTTAAAAAAAGAAAAGCACCTGAAGTCAAAATTATCCAAATATCACATTATGCCTGACAAACATGACCCTCTCACAGGATAAAATAAGCTCAATGTAGAAAAAGATAAGCGTATGCATGAATTCCACTAGTGCTCTCTGATACAGATTATTCATGTAGAAAACTACTGGAGGGAAGAAATCACCAAGCACACAATTTCAATGTGAGATGCAACAGAAAAAGAAGTATAAGTAACATCACTTCTCCTAAAAGATTCTAAGAAATGTATTGCCATCTGCAACGCATCACAACTTCGGTACACAAAGACCTAATTAATTAGTCTTGCTAACTGCATATTGTTAGAACTGAGAGAGTATGTAACACTGAAGTGAGGTGTGACTAGACCTTGCTGTCATTCTGGGATGCAGAGTCGCTAATAGCTCTCATTTTTAGATGATGTGCCCGATGGGGAAGCCTTTGAGCCCACAATACTTAGAAGAGAAGGGAAAAATGTGAAAGTGGGGAATAATAATTGTTCCCTGACGTAAGGATGTGGAATTCTGGAGGAAAAAAAAAGAAAAAAAAAGAAAAAAAAAAAAAAAAGGAAAATATCAGAGTTGTATTTCTTAACTCTTGTGGTAGACATTATAGAACCTCTGTGGAAAAAGTAGGGAATGAAGACCTACTCGTAAGACTATACTCAATTGTCTAGAAGTAATACCCCTCAACATTCCTTTTACATTTTTAAATTTGAATAGTGAGTTCTGTGCATGGTAGCTGTACACATCAGGATAAGTAAATCAAAATGAGAGAGAGTATTACTAAAATTTCATGAGCTTCTCGTGCCAAAAAATATATGCATGCCTCATTTTATAGAGTAATAGTAATTCAGACCCTTATTTAGCTTCATTAATATATTTGATTAAATCCTAATGGAAATGTTTCCACATCCATGAGACTATAAAGCCCGAAGGCCAGCTGGATGTTGCATGAATACATTGAAATTGTTCAGAATGCGAGCTGAAGGCTGTTTTGTATGTCAGGTTGTGTATTTGTGCACTTATTACAAGTATGAAACCCATTTTTCACTTCTGGGAAATAAACCATTGTCATTACAGTCGGTATGACTTTTACCCTATGCTATTTTAATCAGATTACCAGTACAATGAGAATTAATGTAATAGGATTTACTATAATTAGAGTCAAGTATACAGTAATCTACAATGAAAAGAACACAAAACTATTAGTGAAGATCATTAGAGGGATATTGTTTATGCTAATAATTTAGATTTTTTAAATCATACTGTCTGATTTTAAGGAGAATTTTTCTCTCACAAACTTTAATCAAACCAGTTCAACACAGGAGTGTTAGTAGTAGTCAAGTATCACTCTTGTCTGGGATAGAGAAAAGTGGAACTAAATACAAACAGATAAAACCTAGATGGCTACAAGCCACTTGTTTCATTCTCCAGCCTGAGTAAAAGATAAACAAGGCTTTTAAGTCTTAGACAAAGGGATCAAATTTAAAATTATAGTTTTAAGCCCTTAAGAGTTCAGTATTTGTCAATACTAATATATACCAAATGTTCCTGTTATTTCCATGTAAGTACACATACCTGAAGTATTGGTTCCCAAGTGCTTATATTGTTGTTACATACCCCCATCTGTTGTAACATCCTGACAGATCATAAAACTTAGGATGGTAAGCCAAGCAGGTGGGAATTAAAAAATGAAAAGCCAGTGAAAGATAAGCCTACATCAAAAGCTTGATGCTGCAGAGAACTTTTTTGTATCTGGGATGACACGTGATGAAAGAATCATCTTGACCACAACAGGTTGAAGGACGGACTCCTAAGATCCGTCTAGCATCCTAAGATGCATCTAGCAGATAGGTGGACAGACCCTGAGAAGGTGGAGATGAATGCCAGCATGTGTGATCTAATCTTGGCCCACACCTTGGTGTTTGTAGGTGAGGAGCAGGCTGTTGTCAACAGGGGCAGACAGACTGGCTGCAGCTCAGATCATGCCACTGGTGCAGTTGTACACTGGGAGCTCCCATCAGCTGCAGAGCAGCTGAGAATAAGGGAGTATAATGCTTTCATATGTAATTAGCTTATGCCATAGCTTAGTGTCAGGGTATTCTATCCTATGAGAGATGTTGGGTTAGATTAAAAATGCAGTAGTGAGTTTGTATCTTCAAAATTTTGGAAATCATAGAATCACAGAATGGCTTGGGTTGGAAGGGACCTCAGAGACCATCTAGTTCCAACCCCCCTGCCATGGACAGGGCTGCCAGCCACTAGCTCACTACATCAAACTGCCCAGGAACCCATCCAGCCTGGCCTTGAACACAGCCAGGGATGGGGCAGCCACAGCTTCTCTGGGCAGCCTGTTCCAGCGCCTCACCACTCTCTCAGGGAAGAATTTCTTCCTGATGTCCAACCTAAACCTCCCCTCTTTCAGTTTTAGCCCATTCCCCCTTGACCTACCATTATCCACCTGTGTAAAAGGTGAAAATCCAGTCCAGTTTAGAAGAGCAAAAGTTATTGATGCTGTTAAGAGGTCGCAGGACTGGATATTTTAGTCACTGCATTTTTAATTTTAAGAAAATAGCAGAGGTTGCGTTAGTAACATTCTAGGAAAGTGAAGCCCTCCCATTAGGTTTGTGTATATAAGTATCAGCTTAAAGAAACCCTTGAGCCAAAATTTTAAAAATGCTTCCGTTTTTGAGAGCCGAATTCAGATGATGTATTATATCTTTGGCTGGATATCCCATATTCTTGTTCTTCTATGAAAATATTGGACCAAATAAAGACAATATAAATGTAAAATATTTTCTCAGTACAGCAATGTGATGAAGATTTTAAATATATCCTTACAATAATCAACAACTGGATTACATTCAGGAATATGGAGAATAAGTACATAAAATATTTTTTTTATATATTTTCCTTCAAGACAATCTAATACAACATAAAGAATGGGTCTGTTCATTACAGATCCATGTATCTCTGAATATATATTTCCTACTTCTCCAGCCTCCAGTAAGTTATTTTTAAAAAATGAAAATTCATTTGCAGATCAACGGTCTTACTACAAACCTGATTTTTATAACAAATAAGCATTTTTCTGTCCTTTTCTTCAGAGAAGACGCAATCAATTCTATCTTCTTTTCTACACTGCAGTTACTGCTACTTTTGGCATAGGTGATCTGGCTCCAAATTTGCTGTGAGTAGACTATTTTTTTTAATTGCACCAGTATAAAAATAAAATTGCCTTTATGGCACTCTTGATATTACACTATCAAATTGCATAGTGCCTCACAGCCTGGAAAAACACATTAATAGCACAAGGGAGAAAGGGAAAAATAAGGAACTTAGTATTACTGACAACACAGAGCACAAATGGTTTTTTGGTTTGTTTGGTTGTTTGGGTTTGGTTTTTGTTCATTTTGTGTGTTTTTTCTTGCTGTTGTTTGTTTTTAAACTAAAGAATAAGGTAAAGTAAATAATGCGCTGTTAAGATTTTGGTAAGGTGAATAGATGTAAATCACCTTTTGCTGTTATTGCAGCTTATTTGATGTTTTTCTGACCAGTTCAGTTTCTCTTGATTTTTTTTAAAGACATTAGAATAACAGACTTATATACAAGAATGTTGTAAAAGATTTTGTTCCTCTAACTTAAAATCCCTCACATTAGTAGTCTTTAATATCTACATATTTCTACTTTCTAACATGTTCCAGAAATGAATCAGCAAAATATATTAAATGAAATTATTCTTTAATACACAGTCCTTGAACTCTGAACAAAGAACTCTGTCCTTGTTCTTTGCTTCTCATTATTTAACATTTTTACTTGGAGCATCCAAAGAATAAGCGAGATGCTATTTGGGGCAGTGGTACTCAGCGGGCCTGAAATAATAAGGCCTCACGAAAGTCATCATTTTACACCGTGTGAGGGTCTAGCAGCATTGTGCAGTTCATGCATTTTGGTGAATGTTGGAAGCAGTGTTTACAGTGAGCGTTTTCCTGGATCTGCACTGCTACAATGCCAGCATACACTGTGTAACAGTTCCAGTGTAATTACTCTTCTCAGTATAACCTACAACTTTTTTTTTTCCCATGATACAATAGCAGGCTTCAGAGCTCACCTGCTGTCTTGCCAACCAAGCAATTTACCTACCCTCTGCATATACAGAAAGCCCAAGCAGTTATGAAAATATGGAGGGTTCTTACTCAGCACTGCATTTTGGGGGAGCTGTTCATTGGCTTTCCAATCTTTGGAGCAGCAAGACAAGATGCAAAAAAAATAGTGAAAATAAACCCCTGTTTTTTATTATTTTAGTTTTAGGTAAAGAATCCCACTTTTAGGTTCTGTGAAAATTCCTCTATTAAAAAAGGACAGTTGTGGAGATTGGCTAACAGGCTCATAAAAAGAGATCTGCCCTGGCATCCCAAATATTTCTGCAAATCTGTTCATTTTATTGCAGTAATGCAAACTTCCTCAGAACCATCTGCACCACTTACTGCTATTTGAAAACCAGAATGCACAAAAGAGACCGTTGTTCAGTGGGTGATGAACAAGGCCACTCGCAAACCCATCGCCCTTATCTGCAAGCCCACTGTCCAGCCTGCTCTAGCACATACACATTGCTCTCACTCTAAAGTGAGAGATACAGATGCTACAGAAGCTCAGCCCATTACACTGAAGAAAGTAACTGACTTCTTACACAGGTCCAGGGGGATATTTTGCCTGGACCTTAATAACAAAGACAGAATGAATAAAGCAGTGATCGAACACTGGAAGAAATAAATAGCAGTGAATATTCAATTGGAAATAATGAAACCAAGCTTCATATCTGCTCACATAGCTAAAAGTGATGTTTCCACTTTTGCGAGTGATCTTGCAGTGGCTGAAGATACCCTTTTGCAGCACTGACAGTTTGAAAGTGTACTGGAGTACAGTGATGCTAAAAGAAAGTCCATGGATCTCTGAAGAAGATAGAAGATGTAGTGTTTGTAGGAACAAAACAAAAACACCAACACTTGCAAGTAGGCACTACAAAACACATTCTCTCTGGTAATCTGTGCATATCACGTTGACAGTAGCAGTAAATCACAACCTCTGCAACAGTCTGCAGGAAGGGTTTCCTGTGAAGCCGAAGATTAAGGTGGGTCACATTGCATTTGATTCACTCCTTACAACAGATAAGTTTCTGGTTATCTTATTATGCAAAAAATACACATACCATCTGCTGGGCATTTATGAAATTTTATTACTATGATATCTACAGTGGGAATGGAACAGAAATAGTCTCTTCTTTTGTCTTACTGTATTTTCATGTGAACACATCTCTCAGTACTCCATGTCATTTTTAAATGCCATCTTACTACCACAAGTTCTGAAAGCATTTCTCTCTTAGCATTGTGCTGCACCTGATCATGCGTTATCCTAAATGCCTTCGGTTCCCAATGACTCCTGTACGTTTTGACGATGTACGGGTATTCTACCAGAGTGAAACTTTCAACTTAGACTGTGTTGGTACCAGCAATTCCCAAGGGGTGGAAACCACACTAAGAAAAATCATCCAGCATAGAGACAGGATTCATTGTCCAGCAGCAAGGAAGAAAAGTTACGTATAAGCATCCTGATACTATTCCAGCTGTAAGGAATTTTATTCTTTTTATTACTTTCAAATCAGGATAATACCAATGTCGTTTCTTAGTTACTCTTCCTCATACTTGGTGTAGAAATCTGACATCTCATGACAAATCTGATGCTCCAGAAGCTCATCTTCTCCCTAGTGAATTATATTACAAATATAACCAAATTCAAGAATTCAAGGTCATAGCGAAGAATCCAAGTGCGTATGATTAAATTAAATATAATGCATGGAATCTCATTCCCTTTTCTGTCATCTTCAAATTTATGTCAGCTCCATCGAAGGAGTATAATGGTGAATAACACCAAACTTTAGACTGATGAATGTCTGGGTGAATTGGCTGTGTTATCTTAACCTTCATGAAATCTTAAGATTTAATTTGCATTTTCTTTGCCGTATGTCTTGCACAGTACGAAGAACTTCAGTTTGAGAGACGTGGCTTTTCTCTATAGAGGTGCATTGTCATACTACTGTACAGATACCGTTTATCTATTAATACACCTAACATGCACCCATGACAGACCTTTCTGCTTTGGTATATAACAGTACTTTAAAACGTTTCCACTTCTTATCCTTCTAATCTACAGTACATACAATTATCACCTTTTTCTCATTCTGTGTTTTTCTGAATCTTGTTAGCAAGCTTTATTCTAGGAAACAGCTGTTTGCCCTTTGAACTCAATTGGCCTTCCCTAGATGAAACAAGAAGGCAGTATTTTCTGCCTTTTTATATTAAGAGACCTTGAACGCACATTCTTATCTTTGCACATTTTCTGGCTACCATTAAGTAGAAGCAGGTTAGTAAGGTAATTACCCGTACAAAATGTCTGTAGATTTTCTCGTAACATCTNGCTTTTGATGTGCTTTCATTGTGATGCTTCCCCCTTCAACATCACAAGCTAAATTTTTCTTTGCAGTCTATTGGAAGTGTTTGAAGACCAGCTAAATCCATCTTTTATCACCTGCACAGAGTGACAGTGCAGTCTCCCACTTGTTTAGCAGCAGCCCTGAAGTTGCTCATAAATTGTGCTGTGCATTTGACTGCATAGCCAACCACTAGAAAGGGCAAACTCCCCGCTCCACAAATAGTATTCCTTCATCCTATAATTTCATTGTGTTTACCAGAGACTGCTAGTTACTGTAGTACATATAATTATTTTTTATGCATTCTTGTCAATCCAGATAAAAAGAGGAATTCTGTCACCTGGCTTGCACATGCCTATTTTCCATAATTTTTTGAATAAAGAAATGGAAACTGCTCACATAACTGAAATCTGCTTATCTGAACAAGGTTTGCAGATGGTTTATGGAAATATTTTTCCTCTTTTCACATTTGTTTGTGAAAGGAATACACATCCACTCATGTACATTTCAGTAATAACTATTGGGAAAGATATAAGGAAATTCACACAAAGAATAGGGAAACATTATTGAAGAGATGGAAATCGGACAACTTGTAAATGGTATTTTAATTATCCTCTAATGCCTGCTGGCCGCATATTATCTTTATTTTGGTATGTCTGTACTAATAATGATGGCCTATTTGCTTGTGTAGAATAGTGGAAGTAAGTGGGCAAAACAGATGCATAGAATATGTTTCAAAATGCTGCAGAGTGACATAGATGTCTATGTCGTCTACTTTTCCTTTGTAAGGTGACCATCATGTGTCTGCATGCTGTGTGTAGCGACAGATAACTCTAAAAGACCTGCCTATGTTTCTGTTTAGCTGGATAGGCTGGGATTATTTGCAGGCAGTAGTTAGTATTACTCTGGGGAGGGTTGGAGAAAAGCCCTGTTTGTTCAAGTATCCTATAGGATTTCTTATGTCTTCCATGGGTTGATTAAAATCATGTGCTCCTGCTTGTTCCTTATCCTTTATCCCTTACAGAAGGAGCATGCGGCAATAATTTGCAGCAAGATTTTTATGTAAGCGTCCCTCTTACATGGGTTTTATGCAAAAGAGGAACATATGGTCCTGAAAGAGCGTTAATACCCAGGTACAGCTGGTCTTTGAAGATTTTAAGTGATCCAGATAGAAAGAACAAGCAAATGCCTCCCAAGAGAGAGTGGCTGTTCTGACACTGTTCTTTATCGCAAGTGTTACACTTGCAGTAAGATGTCTGCGGAGACCTACCAACAGAATGGGGACCGTACTGACAAAAGAAAAATAGACGTGTAAGAAAATAAGACAAAATTAAAACCCTTAACCTGCCCAGTAAGAGAGGACTTAATCGGAGTCTACCAGGCTGGCTGCAAAAAAAAAAAAAAAA
>VXAV01001146.1:169480-188607 GCA_013399715.1 Alectura lathami
ATACCCAAGGACTACATACGTAAATTTGCTCAACTAAGTAGTTTTTCAAACCGAAAGCAATAAGCTGGGGTAAATCTCAAGGAGGTCCAAGGTGCAGTCCTGTTCTCTAGTATCCGCATGAGGAGTGTGTAATGTTACAGGTTATTAAGCATGTTGATGTATAAAAATATGCAGAAGGGCTGTCTGCTCGTAGATCATACAGCACAAAGAGATACTAGCTACATAACAGATTAGTAACAGCTGGATGATTTGAAACTAGAAGGCCTAACATGACAGTACAGGGCAAATTCCACTCAGTTTACGAAACAAGACTACTTTACCTAGGGCAATGAAACAATGCCTCTAGATTGGATTTTGCAGAACCTGGGGCTGCCTTGTGAAACTGTATGATAACTTAGTCATGACAAAGATGCCACAGGATCAAGGAGCCCAGCAGAGAAATTCTACTGCCTAGAAACATTCCAGCTTGATAAATCTTGATTGCTTGGAGACCTACAGTGAATGAAGGAATTAAGCTTGAGGTTACAAAATTAAAAAAGGAAGTCAATGCTTCTATGCTTTAGTAAGTCTTTATGAATATTTTGATTTCTCTAAGTAATAAGCATGCATTGTATCATCTTTTACCTTTAGAAAGATTTGATTGTGTGAGGTGCTTTAGATTTTCTGGTTTTGCATTCTTTTTGGCAGAGGTGTTTTTTGTTGTTCCCCCCCCAGCCCAGGAAAGACTCTTTAGCTTTAATGCCATGTTTCAAAATAAATTTTCTTGCTCTCTTTTTCCCTTTGACAGCCATCATTGCTGAGTAATGCCCAGGGTCATGCTTTTGAAAAGTAAATTCTTCATTTGCAATGTTGCTGCAGAACCTATTGCAAAGTATACATTCAGCAGACTGGCGCTTGCACCTTTATAAAATAAAGGTTGATTTCTGTAAGGGATGTATCTGGCACAAGAGTTGGATGTAAATTGGTAAAGAAGTATGAAAGGGAAAATGACCAACTGTAGAAATGGTTTTAGGAATATATACACACATCCATCCACATGTATATGTAATTTAGGAATATTATTCAAGAAATGCATTAAATACATATTTTTTTTCCACTGGAAAACATATTATGAGTCCAGGTCATTACTTGTTTGGACAGAACTCCAGACCAAGCCAAAATCTTTGCCACAGAGTACAGACAGCTTCAACTGAAGTCAAAATAGTTGACCCAAGGTATCGAAAATAAATTTAGTCTGGATAAAAAGTCCTGAAATGATGCCTAGATAGCAGATATTTCCCTAGGAGAATTTATTACCAGAAGAAAACTTATTTTTAAAAGAGAGAAATCTTCTTACATCTCTTGGCAGAACATCAGATATTTCAGTAAAATACAGTCATCTTCTCCAGCAACAAATTTCCACCCTTAAGAAATCTTAGGACAAAAAGTCACCAGCACTCAACTCGTATTTAGTGAATAAATTGAACCAATGTCTCTAATGGGAACCTTCAATAAATATGGTATTCTTTCATTGCTAAATCCTGCTTCCACAAAATAATTGCATTGTTAATTGCAAGGAAAGAAGAAATGAGCCTTTAATCACGTAATGATTATTGAGATAATCCTTGTTAAAGAGTGGGTTTGTTACTACTGAAGGTGACAGATTAACCAATCCTGACCAGTTGCTGTTTCTTCAGCTGCCTGGCAGGTCTTTTCAAGGACCTTAGGATTTTGTTATTTATAATTTGTTTTATACTCCCTAGGTTTTTTTTTCAGCATTTTAATTCAACTGGTTTATGGTTGTCCAACAGAAAAAAATTACTTGTTGGTGTATGACATGTTACCTCTGCAGTGTATGAACATATTTTGATTTCCACAGCACTGAGTCAGCATTCTGATGAGTTAGCATTTATATTCCCGACAGCTGTTTATTCCTCTCAATGTAATTTCAGAGATAAATGTCCAGAAGGGATTTGTTGCCCCAGATCTATCAGAAAACATATTTAAGATATTCTGTGGTATTTAAATCATAAAAAAACCTATTATTCAGTAATGTTAGGACAAAATGTGTTTAATTTTGAACATCAGATAATTATTCTAATCCTTACTATCTTATTTTTAAATGTAATATGTTAAAAAGTATTTTTCATTTTATTTTCTATGCTAAATCACATTGATGGTTTCCAGGGACAGAGTAAATTTAAGAAACATTCTGCAACATCTACTTGATATATTTTTTAAAATCCTTTTATTTGGAATTGAGAAAGTAGCCTTGAGAAGAGGAGATAGTAACTGGTGCACATAAAGGAGCAAACTTTTCCTGGAATAGCTTATCAGTTGCATCTTACTAAAAGCATGAGATGAGCTGGCACAGTGGGACATAAATCTTACTAGAAGCCAGCACCAGTATACAAGGATTCACTGCATTCTGCAATTTTTCAGGTGATCCTGAAGCATTACTTTGGCAAATACAATGTAGGCTACAGTCATTCATGTACCATCGATTTTTCCTGCATTTTTTGGTTTGGTGTTTAGTCTTTGAAAGCCGTGCAGATGGTACAGAGTAGACAGCTTTTATTTTCCTGCACCAGCCCTATAGACTCTAGAGGGGGTGTGCTAGAGAGGTGTTACCACGGCTGCCTTATCTTTGGATTTTAGTTAGGGTTGTGCTAGAAGTGCCTGTAGTAAATCTTCCTAGGAGACTCTTCTGTTAGACTTGGGCTTGCAGTATGGCAGGGCAATCAAAGTTACTGTTAATGAGATGAGAGATGTGTATGTTATCCATAAAGAAATAAAATCCAGTTCTGAATCCCATTACATTACTGATTTTGATCATGACTGGTGGCAATGAATTCTACAAATTACTTCTGATTTTGATAAAAGAATTAAAAATAGGGTTAATCACTCTGTTCTGTTTTTTCAAGCTCCTTTTTTTTCTTCTTGTCTCAGGAAAGAAAGTGACAAAAGTTTCTTGGTATGACTGTTCTAAACGTTCTGTTGGTATTGGGCATTATTTACCTTTTGTCTTTTCCTACTCTCCAATCTAAATCAAGAAACTGCCTTTTTCAGACTCTCTTTAGGTAGAAAGATATCTTTACCTAGTACAGTTATAATATATCTGGCTAATAATGGTCCCCATATTCTTACTGATTTTACATTTCTTCTTTTCTGGCATACAGTAAAATGAACAGTGAACAGTGTTACAGAAGAGAGTTTTCCAATAGATTATTTCTGCCCCCTAATATTTTGTTTGCTGTTTTGTCTGCCTTTGACCACCTTCGTTTTCACTGAGCTCTCCACACTACTAGCAAGTGCTTTCCCCCCAACGTGGTAACTGTAGATTTAGAGGCAAAGATAATAGGCCAAATTAACCTGCAGTCAATTCCATCCATCTCAGTTCTAAATGCACCCATAAATGCACAGACAAAGCAACGAATAAAAGCATCATGATTGCTACTCCAGTGAAGTGTGAGACATTTTAAATACAAGCAATACTGTGGCCGATAAGGTCTTTGATAAAGAACCAAAATTTAAATGTTATTATCCTAGGACTGTTCTCCCAAAGCCTTCCTCATGCCAATAAATGATGCAATTACTGAGGATTACTGATGCAAATAAGGGTGTGAAGGATGAAGCTTTAGCTTGGAAGCCTTAGTCTCTTTATGGGAGACTGCCTGGGAATACTGGGTGCTTTAGTTTTGTGTTCAAGAAAACAGAGCCAGGCCTTTTCAGTGGTGCTGGGTGACAGGACAAGAGGCAGTGGGCACAAACTGGAACACTGGAAGCTCCCCCTGGCCATCAGGAAGCAGTGCTGTGCGGGTGACAGTGCACAGGCACAGGCTGCTGAGAGGTTGTGGGGTCTCCTCCCTGGATATCTCCAAATGCCGCATGGGCCTGGGCACCCTGCTGTGGGTGGCCCTGCTGGGGCAGGAGTGGGACCAGACAGCCTCCAGAGCTCACTTCCAACCTCAAACAGTCTGATACTGTCAAAGATTCCTCTCCAATCCTATTTGGGCTACTGTACCAATGCAAAGTGCACCTGGAAAGCATACTTAATGCAAGAAAAGCTGTCTGTATAGTGAAGAGATGGCTTAATATGCGTATAGTAAATCCATCACAGCTTCCACAATATGGTATCTAGCTGAATTACTGCTGTGCTCTGACTATTTCTGATGGAAACAAAAACTTTTTGGCATTCCTAGCCACGAACAGCCAAAAATAAGTTAGAGTAGTCTGAGGCTGTACTAATTAACCACAGCAGCCTGAAATTAGGGAAATTCAAACATAGGAAGAAAAGTTTCAAGGCCAAGAGCTACCTTTGTCGTTTTTCTGGTTTTGCTACAACTAGAACTCAGGGAGAATAGATAACTGAGTTTTAGGTATTTTGAGACACAAGATTCTGTCTCAGGAAGTATGCATAATGCATTGCTATGGTAATGGTTACCATAGTTGTTATGGAAAATTTGTAAAAATTCTGTTTAAGTGTAGTTAGCTTACATAAGCAACTGCCACTTTTAGAACTGCCTTTTAGTTATCTATAATATATTAGAACTTGTCTTACTTTACATTTTGTGTAACAGCTAGCAGTTTGCAGAAGTGACTTACAGAGATGAAAAAGCAAGTTATTACACAGTGCATGGCATTGGGCACTCTGAATGCTGGCTGGAATTCTGCTTTACATTTCTACATGACACTTGCTACATCAGTAGTGTAAAGGTGATTGCAAGTAGTAAATTCCAATTAGGTTTGAACACTGTCTTCTGGATTTCAGTGATGATATTTCTGTTCATAGTTCAAGGCACTTCATGAGAAGCAGGTGTATTTCAGATTCCCTACACATTTGTTTAAATATTATGAAGTTTATGAATCACTGCAATATGTCAGTTCTGTCAGATACAGCACAAACCTGTATTTACTAGGATTTAAAAATATGTTTTTGTAACATGCTAGCTGGTTCATTTTGATACTTATTATTCTACACTGGCCTTCGTTTCCATCTTCAGATGGAGCCCCTGGTTACTCTGAATTGCCTGCATCATTCACCTTACAATTTACTTACAAACAAAATATGAATCAACAATGGAGTATCTAAGGACCCCCAGTTTGAAGGACCTCTTGTCAATGTCCTACTGCCACTGCCAGCCTGGCTTGACTCTTCAGCACAAGAAGAAGAGGAATCTTTACAAGAGGGATCCAGCTCACAGTAAAGCCATAATCTGTTTCCTGATCCTGCCGTGTCACTGGACAGAGCACAGCTGGGCAGGATCTAACGGCTCCTTGGACACCTTCAGGAACTGTGGGTGCTGTCATGTTCAGTGTACCCTGTTTCAGCATGGTTGCTTTTAGTTACATGTCTGATTTTTTAATTCTCGCCCTCTACTTTTCTCAGCTTTTGTTTCCTTCCATAAGCTGTTTCTTTTCTAGAAAATGTTCCAGGCTGCACAATTACTTTTCAAAAGGAAGTCATTCAGTCCCACGTGTCTGACCATTGTTGTCTCTCTGTACTTTTTCCGGATCTAATATAACCTTTGCAAGATGCCATCACCAGCACAGCACACAGTCTTCCAGGTGAGAGCAAACTATAGCATTAGACATTGGCATATTTATATTTTTGGTTTTGTTCTTTTTTCCTTTCCTAAAAACTCCTAGCATTTGCATTTTTGAACTGCTGCCATGCACTGAGTTGATGTTTTTATGGAACTATCTGTCACAGTCCCAAACTTTCATCTGAGTGGAAGAGGCAGCTCAGAGCTCATCACTTTATTCATAAAGCCAAGAACACTTTTGCCCACATACATCATTTCACATTTATCTACGCTAAATTTCCTCTGCCATTTTGTTACCCAGTCATTTAGTCTTACAAGGCCCATCTACAGTTCCGTGCACTCAGACCTCGTACTTACTACATCAAGTAAACTTGTATCCTCAGCAAACTTTCCACCTCACCACTAACACCTTTTAAAAATATTTTTGAGTTTGTTAAACAGAACCAATCCTCTGCAGAATTCTGTTTATGATTTTTGCATGTAATGCCACAATGCTTATATGGCTGAAGATTTGGGAGGGGTCATGGTTATTGTGCTGGGGAGCAAGGCATTCAGCGCTGGTCTACAGGGCATTATAGAGCTGCGTGGTCACATACCTCAGACTTGATGCGTAAGAATAATTGGCAGTACTGTACCACGCTCTTTCTGCTGCAATGGGATCCTGTGTACCAGCTGGAGCTAATCAGCCTGGTCTGTGATTTCTGGTTCATCTGTGCCTGACACACCCATCAGGCCGTGAGGGAATTATGTGGCATTTCCCAGCAGTGGAGGACCACGCATTTTCTGCCAAGATTCTGCATTCACTGAAGTCCTCTTGAAGGGCATTTCTTCTATGCGCAGTCCAGTCCTACAGCCTTTGCCTGACATGATTTGAGCCTCATCTTGCCTGGTCCCCTTCATATGATCAGATTCATGAAGTCTCACAAGTCAGGAAGAACAAACTTAAGAAGTCAAGCTTCTAGTAAGAGGTAGGAGGCTAATAGTCTTTGCCAAAGAAACGCATCAGGGCATAGAAAAAGCATTTTAGACTAAGGGAATTTTAACAGTACACAGCCCCATGACAGAGTGAGACACAATACAGCAGCAAACTATGTAAAGCAGGGGCAGAAAGTCTTTGGAGATGTGATTTGGTGAGATATATGCATGCAAAAAAGGAATGATATATAAATTGTCTGAAGTGAGTGAGTATACCAGCAGCAGTTAGTAAAACAGGTAAAATCTGAATGTTTAAATGGTTACTGGTTTTGATTTTGTTTGGACTTTGGGGTCTTGATTTAACACTACCCTGTGTTTGACTTTGTCATTTGAATACGAAAAAGTGGGTATGAGATGTTTCCGAGTCAGCAAGCAATCATCTCAAAATTTGCAAAGTGTGAAAATTATTGAAAATTATCACAAAAAAAAAAGCATGCTTATATTTGGCACTGTGCTCCATGCCTCTATCAGGGGATCACAGAGTCCAAAAGAGTATTGTGTTTACCATATGCAATGAAGTAAATGAAGTATTTGTCAGTCAGCCTTTGAAACATCATAGTTATATCTGTACAGATTGGTAATGAACATAAAATAAGGAAATCGTTAAGTGATATTCTCTATGTTAGAAAATCCTTTATAGCCTCAACCTTCACTAGTATTTGGATTCATGTTGGAACTATACCCTTTTCCCCAAGGTATAANGTTTCTTATCATGCCCAGGACAATCAGGCATTACAAAATGTTATGGTGATGTTACACTTCTACATAATTATTCACAGCAATAATTTCCACGAGGTACCAAATGTATTTTTAATAACTGTTATGTACTGCTACCTAGTGGTCGGATTGAACAGAACTTTATCAGAGACCGGTACCTTAATTTTTCAGTATTAGCTTCCACACACTGCAGTCACTGCTTGAGTTTACTAATATTATGGTACAGAAAACAGCCTTCTGGTCTTAATGGATACACAACTTACCTGATAACCTTGCAATTCTAAATATTACAAGGCCCTGGCTTGTGCACCAAGCTTCTTCTCGGACACAGTTTTTTGAATCATATGATTTTGAGTGGCAAGGACAGAAGATAATAGAAAAAATGTCTCTGCAGTTTTAAATTCAGCTTTGCCATTTTGACTATTTATATTTCAATTAGTATTTCACTGAGTATTAGTTGCAGAGAAAAATAAGTTCTACCTCTAAAGCAGAGATTGACCATTTTATAGATGGTATGGAAATGGGGAAAAAAAATAGGACATTCATTGCATGAGCCTGTTACTGTAATGCCTTCTCATTGTCTTAGTGTGAATTTACTTCTTGTAATTTTTTTTTTTAATTTCTAGAAAACAAAAAGTTGTACTTATTTAGAACAACCGTAAACTTAGAATACACCTACTGTGTATCTTGAGCCTAACAGATAGTGTGTAATCTGATATTTATATGGTGAAATAATAAAAAGTTAAATAGAAACTTAGACTTATAGGCCAGATTGCCATCTTACAGAAAAAAATACAAGTAATTCTGTAGTGACTGCTGGACTAAAGTGCCTTGACAGATAATTGGGTCTTTCTCCTCATCAGCACTGAGATTAAGGCATGAATTTAATTTTTTCGATTATGCTTCCAGAGCTCTTACCAAGCTTCTTAAAGAACACATAATACATGCCAAAATGCCATAAACATTGTTATTCCCAAATTAATAATGTTCAGGGGTGTCAGAAGCCAATATATGGTTATCCAAACAAATTGTAAAATTATTCTGTCCACATAAATTGTAAAGCTCTGGGGCTGTGGCTCAGCTCTGCACTTCTTCCTGAATAGATGATTTTTAAACAATTTGTGCGTATTATTTTTATTAGGTAAAATAGAGCAGTACTGTGTCCCCTCCAATAGGACTTCTAATTAGCAGTGAAGTTCTGCCAAACCTGAGGGTTTTTTCATACTGCAAAATGTTGGATTTCAAATGTTTACAACTGACATGCAAGCTTTAAAATACAATTGCAATAGATTTCAAAAAGGTATACTCTGCAGCAGAACTGAGCAGTTCCAAAATTTTAAACATAAGGAAGAAATCCATAAAGCAAACTTCAGGAAGAAACTAATTACATGCACTATAATGCATGTATAAATACAAATAGAGTAGTTTTACATGGAAATGGACAAGCTGCGCAACAAATCTCTTGTTGCTTGCAGCATGAAAATAAATGGCCTGCATAATATCAATGGAAAAAAATAGCTTCTGATTTTCACAGTATGGTATTGCTTATTCTGATTATTTCTTTGACAGGCATTGTGACAGAATCTTAACACAGGAGAAAGTCACACATAGATGTACTACTAATGCAACGGAGGGTTCTCTACTTCAGAGCAGTAGTCCTCAAACAGTAGCAAAATAAGAACTTCTTGAAAACAGAAAGTCTGAGAAAAATAACTGTTTTCTTCTGTGCGATCTGCATGAATTTCAGAGGGCCATCATCAAATGTCCAGTGATGGACATGTGTCCAGGGATAAAAGAAAGTATTGAAAAGGAGTTTTGGAAGCAGTACTAATTAATTCGAAGTCATATTCAGGCAATTACTGACCTGGCCTACAACTCCACCCTTTTGCCTAATAGAGACTGTGTTTTTAAAGAGGATATTCTGGGAAAGAAGGTAGAGACAAGACAACAGGTCCAGGGACAACACCTTCTGATCCAAAACCAGACCGAGAACATATCAATAACACTGATTTGCAGAAGACACACAATGTGGTACTGGTACTTCTGCCAGGCATCTTTGTGACAGTGTTTATGGGTAGGCTGCTCAGCCTTCTAGACCAAAATACAATGCGCAAAACCCAAACTTAGTTTGCTTCAGTTCTGTTAATGATCACATTTTTGCTGCATTCATAAGAAGTATGGGAACTGTCTCAAAAGGCAAACTGTGAAGTAACGCAGCATACCCTGAGTACGCTCACCTTTAAAAAAAAAGTTGTGATTCCACACCCCTGTTGTATCTTTATATTTGCTTCTCTTTGCCCAGGGTACTTCACTGACTGAGCTGTGTAGTGGCTGTATTTCCTGGACTCTTAACTAACAGGATCATCTTAATGTTTAGAACGGAGGTGATTCTGCTGTTCCCAGACCTGTAAAATAATCATATGTACCATCTATTCTGCAGGGATAAGATGCTGATAACTTGTGTAATAAAAGCCTAGCTTTACGAGTGCTCTGTAACCATGTGACATCTATTATTATCCGTGTTACTGAAGCACCCTTGCTCACCGTGATGCTTCCATTCACATCATCTGGAATTTTGCCATTTGTTTCAGAGATAGGAAGTTCTTGTCCTCAGAGTGTCTATGTCTGACATTTTTCTATCATTGAAAAATAATATTCTACAAATTATTGAGAATATTTACAAATATTGGGAAAAGCACATTTAAGCTAATTTCCATTTTCTCTTTTTGCTTACCCCTTTGTTTATTCTACCTGTTGCTGCATTTTTCTAGTTGTCCTTACATAGACCATAGTTGCTGCACTGTTGTTTTTATGGTTGGTAAGTTCTGTCTCCAGTTGGTTGTCCTGTTGATAGGGAGCCTGTTAACTGTGTCATGCAAGGTGTGAATTTATGCAGACTATGTGTGGGTGGCACATTTGCTTTGCTTCTAGCTATATTGTTTTCTCTAAAAGCGAGGTCATTATTTTTCACAATTTGCTATACAAGCACTTCAAACACTTCAAACGTCTACACAAATACTATATTGATTGTGTAAGATTTTCTTTCAGATGGTTGACACAAGCGTGGTACTTAAGAAAAAAGCAGCGTAAGCCAGTAAGCCAGTTATCTATCTTATTCTTCTCTTGGATTGAGGACATGAGTGTCAGCATACAGCAGAAGGTGAAGAAAGACTTGGATTATTTACAAAAATTGTGTCAATGTATATTTTTTTCCCAGCACACAGGTGTTAGAGTAAATTGTGCAGTATTGCATGCCAGTTGTGTTTCCAAGAGAAGTAGCTATGCCCTTAATACTGCCACATGCTGCTCTGTGGTGGTTTGGCCTCACCTTGAACACTGGGTGCAAGTTTGGGTTCCACAATATAGAAGGGCATAAAAGTATTAGAGAGCATCCAATGGAGGGCTGCGAAGATGGGGAAGAATCTGGAGGGAAAGGGGTGTGGGGAGCAGCTGAAGTCCCCTGGTTTGTTCAGCCCAGAGCAGAGGAGGCTGAGGGGAGGCCTCATGGCAGCCTACAGCTCCCTCCCAGGGAGCAGAGGGGCAGGCGCTGAGCTCTGCTCTCTGGGGACAGTGACAGGGCCCAAGGGCACAGCGTGGAGCTGCGTCAGGGGAGGGTCGGGGGTGTTAGAGAAAGGTTCTGCACCAGAGGGTGGTGGGCAAAGAACAAGATTCCCAGGGCAGTGGGCACTGCCCCGAGCTGCTGGAGTTCAAAGAGCATTTAGACACTGCTCTCAGACACAGGGTTTGGATTTGGGGTGATACTGTGTGGGGCCAGGAGTTGGACCTGGTGATCCTTGTGGGTCCTTCCAGTTTGGGATATGCTTTGATTCTATGACTCTTTGATTCCCTGGGAGTATAGAATTGTAGGGGTTGGAAGGGACCTCAGGAGATCATCTAGGGACCTCTAGAGATCATCATGGCTGCAACACCTCTTCTTTTTCCAGGGTATACACAGGACTGATACAATGTATGCTTTCCTATCAGGTGGAATGTATATAACAATGCTATAGTGAGACTGCCTATCCACACATACTGATTGTGTCATGTTTTACGGTATCTGATGGATTTCCTTAGTGCTGTTAAGCATTTCTTAGTATAGACTAGCTTCAGAAAAGCATTGGTATTTATCTACTACTTCCCTAATGTGGTTCTTTACCTCCAGGCACTTCTTAATTGGTTTGTTTCTGTAAGTGAATTGTCTTGTGATGTTACAGAACCAGTGCTATAGAACTGATCTATTTAAAGCCAAATGGCACATATTCAGATTACAAATGACTGCAGGCTTCCTGGAAGCCTTGTAAATGCTTATATGGTAAAAGGAGTTCTTACTGGGTTTTCATTAGTAGAGGCTATAGACCAGCCCATAGTGTTCAATTTGGGCCCATAATGTATAGCACCAAGTGTCTTTGTATTCTACTATCATTCCATGTTTCTCTGCTGCTCAGGATGCTACTTATCTCTTACCACCACAATTTTTTCCATCCCTTCACAGTTGTAAAGTTTCACTACAGTTCTCCAGGGTAGTATAATCCAGTCCTTGGCTGAAACTTAACAAAACTAACCTAGACATGAGAAGTTATTAAGGCATTTAAATTTACAATTTATATGCTACTGACACATCAAAACAGCAATAAAGCTTTTAACTACTTGTCAAGCATTCTTCTCAGTATGCAAGTTTCTGTCCTGGCTATCTACAGTACTGTTTCACGCTAATGAACTGTTGAGGGCTGTAGTCCGTTCTCAGCTAGATTCCTCATTGAACTAAGTGAAGTGTCTCTCACATTTCAAGCAAGTTTCTTTGAGTCAAATATACTTCTGTGTATGTACTTACTCCTTGAACATCAGAAAAAAACAGTGTCATCAATGCATGACATCATTCCTGACTACCCGTACATAGGGGCGACCCCCAGCATTCATCAGCATCAGAAGATATCGATTTACAAAATAGCATCATAGTTTATAACTGCCAGGTAAAATTGCATACAAATGAAAAATTTCTTGAAAGCTGCTGGGCATGCTCGAGTGCTGCCCGGGCTTCCCGTTGTGCTCCAGGGTGCCCGAGGGCACTCCCAGCATGCCCGGCAGTACTGCCAGTGGTCATTAGAAACATCATGATACTTAGAATTTTAACCTGTATTTGTTGAATGATTGATTCAGTTGTTCCTCCGCAGAAGGGCTTCCTTCTTGGTCACTCATCTCGCAGGTTTCATGCAGCTCCATCTCTGATACAGCCCTCAGTTTTATTTGCTCTGGCAGCGCTGGGAAACATCTATGGTCTGTATAACAATAAAGACATTTCTCACATGGTTCAAAAAAACACCTACTGCTTGATGTGATGCAATCTGTGATGCTGCATTTGAATAAATGTTTGTATTAGGCAAACATAATTCCTTTTGATCTTTTATAGATAACATTATTTCCATATTCATATTTCCAATAGCCTTAAGTGGTACTGGTCACACTTAATCTACAGGAATTTTGCAAAGAAATTTGAAATTGTCGCCCCATATAAACTCTTGCCAATGAAGAACTTCAATGAATGAAGTCTGGCCAATGAAGAACTGATTTCCTATTGTATCAAATGGACAAGTAGTAACTAAATATTTTCTCGTGTGAGTCACTAGGAGTTGTGCTTTACAGTACAATGAGAATTTTATAAGAGAAGAGTAGAATGATCAAGTCACTAGTGTCTTGAAGAACAAGTAAGACCCCTTAAGACCCCTTAAGAATAAGTAAGACCCCTGCTGTAAGACCCCTTAAAATACTGTGGGTGTAATTCTTTGAAATAATGAGGCAACAGAGTTGACAGTGGTGTTAAATCAACTGTGTTGAAGTGGCAGCACATCATTCGCTGGTCACATTTCACTAGCACATTTTACAGTTTTTGCAGGGAACTACAGTAGTCCAGAGACTGAATGACCTCTTGGAACCATGCCGCATTTCCACCACCTATCAAATGGTTCTTTCTGTAGGGCATGAAGACAATGGAAACATTAAAATACCCATATCTGCCAACATGGGCAGGTCCAGAAAACAGAAACTGGCCCCAGCTGTACATGCGGCTGATCAATAGTGCGGATTGATTCTATTCTGTGTGCTCAGTCAGCCTGCAATGAAGAGCCTCTTTAACAAGTACAGCGAACAGGATGGCACGCAAGTGCTGTGCTAGCTGCGGTGCTGAAGCCATTTAGCACAGGCATAGTAACTTCTGACCGTGCATCTGAATCAGACAGTATTCCTTCCATTTTGATTCCTTTGTCTTATTCATCAGCTTCTATAGGGTACAGTAGAAAATGATTTTAATGGAAATAATAGACAATGATCTTTTTCATCATACCTTTCTCTGTACCTCATAACAGGTTTCATCACAATCAATCTATAAAATTCCACAGTGCATGGAGAAAAGCAATTTAATTGAATCTGCAGTATATGTGTTTGTGAATTTAAACAGATTATGTGCATGAATTAATGTGAATATATAGTATGTGCTGTTCTCTGCCTTTTCTCTTGTAGATTATTAGCAATAACAGATTCTAAAATTGCCTTTGCACATTTGATGTATGCTAGTGGGGGAGGGGAAGGAGGAGAGAGTGATAGTGGATGAGCTAAGGCAGCCTGAGGCATCTTTCTGCCTGCACAAGGCACAGACAGAATGAATTGGGGACGCTGTTCCAACAGTATCCTTTACTCTTTTAGAAATGTGCAGCATTGGCTTTCTTATTTTTTCTCTGTATCTGCCATGATGTTGTCAGTGAGACAGAGTCCTTGACTTACACCCAGCTGCAGAGGGTGTGAGTCTAGCCTCTAGAACAGTGCTTGTCCCTAAGCCGTACCCACTGGAAGATTTAAATCTGTCCTGTGTGACAGGCTCCTGCACAAAATGTTTAGGTGGTATAAAAGAAAAATCTCCCTGCACTATCCTTGCAGTTAATTTAGAGGAAACCAAAATTTGATTCTAAAATACATATTCTCAAAGACTTGGCTTTATAAGGTATTTATAATCCATTGTATTTAGATTTGTATGCTTTTTCAAAAAATAAGTAGTGTGAAGAGACCCTAAGCAGGCTTTTCAAAACTGATATCTGCCCATTAAATGCATTCTAAATGTATGCTTATGCACAAGAACATTTGAGAAACTCACGATGCTTTCATTTTCCTGTGACTGCCATAGAACTGTACCGTAAATTGATCTTGCAATGATAGACTAAATGGACATCTGTTCTCAAGTAAATTATGACAAAATGTCTGTTGCCTTCTAGAGTAATTGCATCTCTAGCTGTCCATTTAAAAAGTAATCAGGTTTTCAAGACACAACACAAACTATAGCTATTTGAAAGGTCAAAATGGTTTTAGATTTTAATTTTTCTTATTTATTTTATATTGATAAATTTATAAATTTATATTTATAAATAAGGTGTTCAAACCTGTTACTGAGTGGACTGGTAAAAGAGTGTTGTAATCACATTCTAAAAGGACCTTCTACATATAATCTTTCAACACTCTGCAGTCATTAGTGAGAAAACGCTATCTGACTTGAAAGACTCAAATTTGGAATAAAATAAACACAAAAATTAAAAAATAGGTCACTAGGATATAATGGTAAACACTGCGTAATTTTTTTCACATTCTCATTGCTAACATCTAGTAAAACATTGTTTCTTAAATACTGTGAATAGTTCCTTGTGGCCAAATAACGTTTTTATTAACTTCGGTTGTATTGTTGATACTTAGTAATGCAATCTTTTTAAGCATTTGTTTATAGATAGGTATAATAAATAATACCACTCACAAGAAAAATGTTGAATAGATCACTCACTACTACTATCAGACTATTTTTAAATATTGTAGAAATGGAAAGGAAACTGAAACATCAGTGTTATATTTCTGAGCTAAGCCTTGTCAGTATTACCTAGGAATCCTGCTATTCATTAATAGGAGCAATGTTAAGATACAGTATTTTGCTGCCAGTTCAAATGTTCAACAACAATGTTCAATCACAATAACATACGTTTAATAATTTTTCCTTCACATGAATTTCTTTTTTATACAAACCATGCAGAGAACAAACACTCTCCCTTGTTTAGTGCGAGAGAGAAAGTAAATACTAATTATAGCAAATAACTATTAGTGTGAAGGGATTCCAAGACATTACCAATACACACTTAAGCATTTCAGAGCAGACAGTGACCTTACCTTCATAGCCAAGGAGAAAGCATGTCAGCAAGTTAGGGCAGACCTCCTCCAAAACGGAACAAAAAGCAGAGAAAGCTCTTGGGCCTTTTAAAGATAGTTTATCTAAAAAATATTCAGTTCTCTTCTTGTAGCTCTCCTTGCACCAAATGTCTTTGTATTCCTCCAAGGAAAAGACTCTCTTGTAAACCAAATATGACAGCACTTTGTTCACATCCAGCTCTTCCAGTATTTTCTCTCTCTGACTGCTTGGGATTTCAGAAAGCCGCTTATTCCTATTTTCATTTTCTCTTTTGGAGTATTTTGCACAGTTATAAAAACAGGATTTGGCTATTCTTCCAAACATTTGTTATTTAAATACAAAATATAAAATTCTACTCCTGCATGTATTGTGCAGTCTTCAGTATGCAAAATAAACATAATGTGAATGGATAGAATGCAAATACATACTGCCATCTGTAATTATTGTAATTCTAATGGAATAAAGAAGGCCTACATACAAATTATAAAGAAATCTAGCTCAGTGCCTGCAGCCTCCTAAGAGGATTACATTACACTAATTAGCCCTTTACAACTGTTAACAGCTTCTGAACCGTAATGATGAGACTGAGAATTGCTTAGTTACTGTTACTTTTTAATTCTGTAACTGATCTTCTGAGATATCCCTTTGCAAAACATGATTTTTTCAAGAAGCCAGCTGATCAAATTGAAATAATCTGTACAGGCTACTACATGACGGTGTCTTCTGTACACTTTAGTTTTGTATTCCTCAGAGGCTATAATCACAGTGTAAGTCCCCTCCACTTCTTACTCTTTCATAAAATATGAACTTTCTAATGCAATAGAATTATATTATACATTTAGAAAGCATTGTTCTGTAAATATATTGCAAACCTGTGTGTGAGAGGTAAAAAAAAATAAATAAAATAGAGGATTACAGAATAAGGCTTTTTTTGTGAAGGTGAATATGTGTCGCAGTTAAGAATAGCAACATTTTTGTCTGTTTATACCTCCGAATTGTGTCCAAGCGAAATAAAGCACTGTAATAGCGTCCATCTCACGAACCAGGTTTAGCAGCAGAGATTGCTGCAGTCCTGGTGGAGGTGTTCTGCCACTGATAATCATTCATTCAGGATCACGCGTTACATAACCTTCCTTACGCAAATGCTGCTTAATACATGGGCTTTTTGGTCTTGTTTTCATCGTTTCTGTCAACATAAATTCCCTGTCTAGAAAAGCTGTGAGTACCTCCTGCGTCCTCTTCCCGTTCCTTAGTCTAGTTTTTCTGTTTCCATTACTTCCAACTGATAACGTGTCCGTGACCTCACTTGTGCAGCGTTACCATCAAAATTTCTTAAGGGTACTTCACCTATTGCGCAGCAAACAAAAATATTTTGCCAACCTTTTAGGAAAATAACTTTTATAATGTTTTCAGTCTTCTTAAGTAGCAACCGTTGCATCTTCCTGTCAGGCTGATTCTGCTCCTGAAGTTTCAAGCGCCTGTCAGCCAGCATTGAAGTTGACCACTGACCATTTCATTGTTTAGGATTTTTTGTTATGTGTATCAGCAGCCAGACAATGAATTAGTCAGGTTTCATGCAATTGTTTGGAAGCATTGCCTGTCACCTTGTGGTTGGTTGTAGATACAACAAGCCTCATGTGCGACCTTAGCTGGAGTAAGGAGTGGAATTACGTGGGATTGTAAGCCATGGTCCCCTTACAGAATGGTGTGGCTAACTGACCGTAGCGATGAGACTGGCACTGCTTCTGCAATCATCCTGAACCTCCTCAGGCAGAACTACCTGTGCATTGCGTGGTATCGCACACTGCGGGACAGATGGCCTACTTGGGGAGAAGATTACGTGGTGAAAGGCACCTGCAATCTAACTAGTAGCCAGGCAGTACGGCTAACAGAGGGTAATACACAGTCAGCAGAGGAAGTAGCCAGCCTATCTGGAAGGCCTGGAGCATCTTCTAGGGAGCCATTCGCAGTAAGGGCTTCTTATGAGCTTAATTCATAAATTCCTTTTGATTTTTGAACCTCCACAAGGTTAGTGCAAATACTGCTCCCCCATTTTCTTCATATTCTCAATCAAACCTCTTGCTATTTTTTTCTCCAACTTGTTGTTCTCAGTAGTTCCTCTAATATTAATACTGTGATATCTCAGCAGGTGAAAGATCTTGATGAAGCCTGTAGCTCCAGATACGTTAGCATCAGCCTCCTCAGCCGCTATAGCTTTTGGTAAGTATTTTGTTACTTCAGTAAGTGCTAGATGAAGTGCAAAGTTACAGCTTTTGGGTTCATAAGGCAATACCCAAAGATGACACAGAGTGGATGTAGCTCAAGTACATATCTCTGAGTTTAACCTCAAAACTAAATGTGCATTTATTTTATTGTGCTGAGAACATTGATTGTCATCACTGTCCTAAATGGTGTAACAAATTTTGCATAGTGGCGAATTTAGAAGATAAAATCTGGTAACTTTCAGATTAATAACGAAATGAATTTTTAAAGGAAGCAATAGGGTGGCCTATTTTTACATATGTCCATGGCAGCTCCCCCCATGACAGTCCGTCCTCAGAGAAGAGCAACCTTGCTGTAATAATTACAGACATAGGTTTCAGCAAGTTGCATTTGTTCAGGAAACTAAGGAGGAATTAGTGCAAATGAAAAGTGTAAGCAGGTGTCAGCTTGCTAGGGGATACTTTCAGTATGTTTCAAATAACAAAACTAGTTTAAAAAAGCATTAAGAAGTTTAACTGGAGGAGAACAAATAGAAGAATAAAGCTGTTAGAGAATTCTGGGCATTAATGAGAGAGAAAACTACTCTGAAATGAAAATGCAAAGGAAGTTTGGCATAATATGAACTGGCTAAAATAATTAATTGTACAAAGCAACCTTCCAGGGTAATGGGAGACAAATCACACACAACTTTAGTTCTAGAGTTTGGGAGTGTTTTTGCGCTCCATGCACTGAGTATTTTACAGATTTTTTCTAAAGAAGCACGATGCGTCAAACCATAAATGTCCACCTGATTTTTATTGGTAAAAGAATATATGCTTTTAATGTAAAATAACTTGTAAAATCTTAAAAAACACAAATAAAAATGGTTGGTATTGTAAGAAGTTTATCAAATTGTGGACAAATACGGGACTACTCTCCCTCTTCACATGCTGTGTGTTTATTTCCAGTTGTGTGAGCTGGAGAGTAAAATGCTAACGGTCTGATTTGGTAATTCTCAGAATTCCAGTAAAAATCTGTACCGTGTAAAATCAGAGTTCTGGATAAAAACAAGCGTTTGAAAGGAGAAACTGAAAATAGAGAAATACGTGTGAAGTACAACCAAGGGAAGAAATTAGAGAAATAGGAAGGTGACAGAAGACTGTCTGAGACAAAAGGACACATGAAATGCACGGTGGAAATACGGGGTTTGTGATCAACAACTGTTGTTTTCCCAGGGTCAAGGAATTGAGGGATTTAACTGTAATGCCGTGTAAACGGAGCAGTGCGGCCGGACTGAACGTGCCACGGGTGTACTCTGTGTCCTAGCCGCCTAGAAACAGAGCTCTTCCGATGATTCACCTCGTTGCCGAAGGTAAATTTGTCCGAATTTGTACGGTCGCAATTTGTCCAAAGATGCCGTTTAGCTGCGTCTGCGTACTTGTGACCGCCCCAGCCCGGTCTGGGCGTGTAGCCAGCCAGAAAGAGCAGCCGTGCCC
>VXAV01001146.1:208884-225825 GCA_013399715.1 Alectura lathami
GGGGCCGGGGCCGGGGCCGCCCCTCGGGCTGCGGCGGGCAGGCGTGCCCGCGGCGTTCTGTCGTTCTCGTCTCGGGTGCTCTGTTCCGTGCGCGGGTGAGGGCTGTCCGCGTTGGCCGTCCAGTTTATTTGCAGCGCTTACGGTCGGTTCTTCCCGCTAAATCTTCTTTGTGCCCTGTTTTCCCCCGAAGCTGCCCCAGGAGGTCTGTCCCCGATAACGCGTGCTGCACGTCCCGCCGGGCGTGTGTTGGTGGGGGTGCCCGCGCTATCTCCGGGTGCGCGCTGCTGCGTCCTTATCGCCGTCAGCGGTCTGGGCTCCGGGCGGCCGGCGGCACGTGCCCACCGCCACCGCCTGCGACCTCCCTCTCAGCAGCGCGCGTTGCTCAGGACTGCAGCTGCATGCCTGGCCGGGATCTGTGCGGTGTTTTGCTTGTAAGCCCGGGGTGAAGCACCCACCCGTCTCGGTGACCCCAGGTGGGAGGGAGCAGCTGCGGCTCCTGCTGCTCCGCCGGAGTTGTGCGTAGCTTGAGGTGGCGTGGCCCCTTTTCGTCTGCTTGTGGGTGTAATGCTTGAGGAATCTGAAAAGTAATAGCCTACAAAATCAAAGTTAAGTCTGGAAGGAGTTACAGTTTCAGTGTTTTCCAATCAAAAGCTTTTAGAAATATTTCACCAAGCTTTTTCCACTCTCTGAGGGGAATGCTGGAGTATCTGCTGTAACAAAGGGTATGCTTTGCAGATACATTTTGGTTGAGTTCCTAGGGCTCTGGGGAACTGTTTTGTACCTCAGGGTCCAAGAGACCATAAGAAGGGATGAGGAACGGAGGTAAGGATCATGACTTTGGACCCCTACGTCAGGTTGTCATGACAGAACAGTAATAAAAAAAGGATGTAGCAGCTGGCCTTTTCACTTAAATGAAACAAATCCAAATGTGTTGGTGTTTTTTTTCTTTGTTTTGTTTTGTTTTTCCCATAGGAACTTCATGCTCATTTGAATGGCTGTATCAGTTCTTCTACTATGAAGAAACTTATGGCCCAGAAACCGTGCCTTCAGATCCAGAATGGGATGACTGTGATTGACAAAGGAAAGAAGAGAACCTTAGATGAGTGAGTAGACACGTGTGGGAGGTGAACATTTTCCAAGTGCCTTTTAATTAGGTTGGAAACAGGAATGTTTTACCTCATATATGGACTGCACAAATACATATTGAAGTTTTAGTACAGTACAAACTGTTAGATTTTTTTTCTAGTTGTACGTATAAAATAATTTCTTAAATGTTTGGAAAGAAAGTGGAAGTCTCATGTTGATATTAATAATTTCTGCTGTAAATGCATTGTTGGCTTCTGAAATTGGAACTGAGCCCTGAGATGCTCTTGATTGTCCTATAAAGCAAAATTGAACATTATTTTAAGCTACAAGCTGGTAGCTTTAAGCTACCACACAGTGAGTATGTGCTTTCAAGATGCAGACTTTCTTTTTGAATGCTCCTTTTACTGTTCAATGTCTATTTTTTTTTTTAACTTTTTACTTCAGATGTTTTCAGATGTTTCAGATAATCTATCAGATTACCACTAGGACTGAAGACATTTTACTGGTAAGTAAATTAAAACTTACTTTCAAACAAGTAAGCAATGCACCAAGTCAGAGTTGGTTGGTTGGGTTCTGAACAACGATGGTATCAACAGTCAGCCCTTCAATTGGAGGTCAAAATTACTAGTGTAAAACTTGTTAATCTAGAAATACAGGATTTACGTAACTTTTCCATTTAACGTTTCCTAAAAGCAGCGAGCTTCCAGTTTGATGGGCATTACTGCCACCCAGATCCTTAGACTGCCAGTGTCTCACAAATGTGATGCCTCCACCAGCAGCAAAGCTTTGGTTTACCATAGTCTCCCATTTCTTCTTTGGCTCAAAACTACAGAACTGGAATCGTCTTCTGTTTTACCTCAGATTACAAAACTGACAAGAACAGTTGTGTCATCGCAATAAGGAGAAGTGACGTGGTGTCGTCTTTTCTCATGTAAAAGGGCTTTTAGGCAGCCTGTTGAATTTACAGAACTGTACACTAGCTGTAAACGGGGTTATGACTGCGCCAGTTGAGGAGTGTCCTGGTTCAGACATGGAAATTCTCATTTCTCGTAATCCTCTCGAGTTTCTATGAGGAAACTGAAGGTACCTTCCATGGGTAGTATTTCCAGGGTCAGAGAGTGCTGGGAACACATGGGTCCTGACAACTTTGTGTTTCACACCCCAAGATAACTTGTTCTAAGAGAACAGAAACAATTATAAACGTTATTTTCATTAAGTTGAATACACTGTTTCTCGACTAGATAACTAAAGATGTTATTAAAGAATTTGCTGATGATGGTGTCAAGTATCTGGAATTAAGGAGCACTCCTAGGGAAGACAAGTCCACAGGTATGGTCTGTTCTAGTTTTTAATTTTTAGGTCTGATGTGCTTTAAAACTTAGTGAAGGCAGTGTTAATAAGAAGGCAAGTCAAATTCAGTTGGTTCAATAAAAATATACTTTAAACGTAAAAGCAAAGATTTAGTGGTGTAAAAACATGTCACTTCACTGTTAGATTTTTGAGGACAAAGATGTGTTGGGCGTAATTCCATTGCCCAGGAATCTGAGTTATTCACTTCAGTAGGACATCTGAGTGTACTATACTTCTATTAGCTGGTATATTTTATTGTTATTACTCCATCTTTTCTTTTATATGAAGTTTAATAGAAATGCATAAGAGAAATGCATTTTGCTACATTCAGATTGATTAAAAGTTTCTTTCTTTCTCCTTGATGCTTAGGAGAAGACTTAATCCAAACGTATGCTTCAAAGTTAAACTGTATTTATAAATTGAATTGGAATTATGTAAATTAGAAAACCATGGTGTAAACTCAAAGGTGCGAAATGAAACCATGAGGCTGGAGAACTGGGTCTGCAGCGTAATAACACGAATGCCAATATGCTGATTCCAAATGTGTACATGTGTTTGTAGGTATGACCAAAAGGATGTATGTTGAAACTGTGCTTGAGGGTATAAAGCAGTGTAAAGAAGAAGGCTTGGATATAGATGTAAGGTAAATAAAGCACATAGAGTGCCTCTGCTTCCAGGTTTCGGTTAGTCTGATGCCCAGTCACGGTGTGCAGAGAGGTTTACAAATCAGAATAGGAAAGAAAATTGTCTAAACCAAATTAAGTTTATTGATTTTTTTTTTTTAATTAGCATACGATTTGACTAATAAGGTTTTTTTTTTTTTACAGAAGGTCACCTGTATAGTGGAATGGAAACAGATAATTCATATGGAAACTTCATTTTTTTTTAATCTTTCTTATTACTGATAAAGAATGAAACTGAATGCAGCTTGTCATCTCTAAGACTGTGCATTCTCTGCAGTGTTTTCAGGCAAAGCAGTGTTTTGAAGGAAATTGCATTAAAATTGCTTTTCTAGGGCCTGCATTCATTGCACAGATTTTGGCTGGATTAGCTCTACAGGCAGCCTGCAGCAAAGGAGGGGTAGTTAACATGAACAGAAAGGTTTCAGAAGGCGTCAGTTGTTGCTTCTGGACAATGACCCTGTGTGCCTACGTAACACATTCTCGGTAGCAGCCCACCAGATTGATTTGTGGGAGCTGAAGATCTCTCATTTTTCACGTGTGCCCCTCTGAGAGGTTTCTCTCCTGGCACTGCAGGCAGCGAGTGAGCAGTGTCGTGTTCCCTACCCTCCCTCTCTCCGTGGCTGCTGCGTTTCACGAGCTGCCCAATTTATCTGTCTGATATCCCTCCGCGCTTTGGTGCCTTCGTTCCTTGAGCAGTTTCTGTAGTCAGCCATGAAGGAGGCGAAGTGCCGTCTTCGTTGGTGAGAGATTTGTTGGTCCCCTGGTGCCACAGCTTGTGTCTTACTTCACACGTATGTTTCTCTCCTAGGTTATTAATAGCAATAAATAGAAGAAGCGGCCCGGCAGTTGCTAAGCAGACTGTCAAACTGGCTGAAGAATTCCTTCTTTCCAGTGATGGGGTTGTAGTAGGACTTGACCTCAGCGGTGATCCAACTGTAAGATTCGTTTTGTTTTTATCTGTCCTTGAAGACAAATATGTAATGCTGTGTAACAGCAGGCAGTTCCAAAAATACTTTAAGTTTTCGCCTTTACATTTGCTGCTGGTTTGAACGAATTGCTCATGATTTTGATGCCATGTTAATCCCTGTTGCTGTGAGGGGAAGACACTCTTAACAAAAGAATCAACAGATTGTAGCCCTGAAAAAAGCCACTGAAAAGCAGTGCTTATCTGGGAAACATCTCTTACTAAATTGTCCCAGCAGGTTTGGGGGGAGGAGAATTAAATACTGTAGTGAGGTGACACAAGTGTGATTTCTGATTAGTTGTACCAAATGCTCTTTGGGCATGAAGAAGGCAAAAATATTTGAGGATAGCTGTCAAACCAAGGTGATAACAGCTGTAGGTGATAGTTAGGGAAAGGGCACCACAGTCAGGGCACCTGGATGGTCGGTGTTGGGCATCACAGAGCGAGTGAGCTGTGGCTGATCTGTCTGAACTGCGCCCATACAGCGGTTGGCTGCTGTGCTGTCATCAGAGGTGCAGTAATGGCAAAAGAAAAATAAGCCAATGTAACTGTTTTTGAAGTATTTTGACATTGCTAGGCTTCTTAATCATAGTTAGAGAAGCTCTGTAAAACGAGGTGTGGAATGATGATGTGTTTCTGTGTTCCTCCAAGGCAGGACATGGTCAAGATTTTTTGGAACCCCTCTCAGAAGCGAAAAAAGCAGGCCTAAAGCTGGCATTGCATCTTTCAGAGGTGAAAGTTTTCGTTACTTTAGTCCTCTGTAATTCCCATTTCATAAAAACCTTGCTGAAACTAACATTAACTTCTGTGGGGTTTGAACTTTTCACCTACTTTCAGAGGGAAGTAGTAATGGTTTGGGGCATTTCGACAAGGGGAAGAAGACAAAGAGAAATCTTCAACAGTCAGCTCTGAGTGAGAGCTGTCAAATTGTTCCTTACTGCGGTACACCTGCTGGGAGGGGGGACAGGTGTGAATTGGAAAATTAGAAATACTCCAGGAGATCCACAGTTCTCTTCCTGGTATCCTGGTCCTATTGACAGAAGTCATGTTTAGTAAAGTTGCACATTTTTGTGAGCAAAATTTTAATTTTCTTGTGGCTTTGTTTATATCAGTAGGATGAGTTGGACCTCCCCATATAGTGTGTTGAAGTGGTGGCTGAGGTCTGCTCTGAGTTTGCTGAATACTGAAAACATTTTTATTTCCTTAGGAAATCAAGTGTGATGCATGCTGTCACACATCTGTTTACACTTTTCTGTTTTATTAGGGAGGCTTTTCAGCATATTTGTGCATACTTCTCTGAAAATATATTTCTTAGTGGTCTTCTGCTTTGGGGTTTTTGTTTTGGGGCCATGCAGTTAACATTCTTTGCGCACCTTGTTTAACAACCCTGGGTGAAACAGAGGTTGAAGGACACCTTGACAGGGTAGTTTTGAAACTGAAGCATGCACGGCTGATCTGAGGCCCCCAGCCTAAAGTAGTTTAGAATTCCAAATAGTGGTTATCTGTTACGTATCTTTTTAAGATTATGGCTGCTTTGTTTGTAACTGAAAGTTGACGGTCACTTTCATGCACTGTTTTTTTCCTTAGAGGGTAGCAGTGCAGACATGTAGTCTCATTAACGCTTTCCTTTTGATTAGATACCCTATGAAAATAGAACATGAACTCAGCTGTGGTTATTTAATATGCTCTTTTATGATGCCCTGACAGAATGTAAAATATATCCTCTCTAGATTCCAAATCAAGAAGAGGAGACTAAAATCCTCCTGGGCCTGCCTCCTGACAGAATTGGACACGGAACTTTTCTCAACTCTGCAACGACTGGTTCAGAAGAGTTAGTGCCACTTGTTAGACGGAATCACATACCTATTGGTACGAAAAGAGTTAGGAAATGACTTGTGAATCTCTGGGCTTTGGAGTCTCATGCTTACTGCTCATCTAGTAACTCTGATTTGTCTTTGACCAGAGCTGACAATAGAGAAAGATAAATACGGGAGTGTGTGTGAGCAAATTACCTGTACAAGTGACACTTGTATTTTTGACGTATTTGTGGCAGCAGACAACATTTGATGTCTCAGATGAAAACAACATTAAATCATAACCCTTAGTTGCTGTGAAAGGCTGCGTGGTGTTTGTGTATCTGGCTTGTGAGCTCCCTACACACAGCCGGCATCCTCAGAAGATCTTACAAAACATTTGAAGCATTGAAAATTAAGGAAACAACAGCAGTTGGCTTTAATTTCTGTTAAGGATGGAAACGAGTCCATGAATGTGTGAAAAATGTCTTTTATTCTGATACATATCCTTGTTTCTTTTTTTTTTCCTTAGAACTTTGCATGACATCCAACATCAAAACTCAGACAGTGCCTTCCTGTGACAAACACCATTTTGGATACTGGTACAACATGGGGCACCCCGCAGTGCTTTGTGTAAGTCTTTTGATTTTAACCACGTGTTTAGACAAAGGGCAAAGTCAGTGTGGTGTTGGAGCAGTGTATCTCCCGTCGCAGATCAGAGCTCACCTGCAATTTCTGTTGTTGCAGCGTATCATCTGCTTATAGCAAATCATAATTCTTAATATTTATATTATGCTTGCAGTAAAGCAGGACATTTTCACCATGTGGAAAATACAATCAGTAACATATGCAATGACCATCCTAATTGTTGGTATACTGACAGGTTTCACTTAAACTCGTTGGGCCAACGCTTGCTGTTAAGCTGGTGCTAACACGAGTGTTTATTGTGTTGGGTGAGACTTCTTGAATTCTCCTGACAGTTTATTAAGGCCCTTAACCTTGAAGGTGCCAAGTATGTGGCAGGATTTAGCACTGCCATCCTATTGGTTTACCCCTGAGGACCTGTAGCCTTGTGCAGGCATGTGTGTGTTTTCACGCATAGTGCTTACCGTTCGAACAACCATCAGCCCTTTACTGTAGGATGTATTGCTGAGTTTGAACTCGGCTATGTCTGGCGGAAAGCAGTTCGTGGTTAGGGAATATTCCTGAGATTCTGAACAGTGACAAGTAGATAACCAGTGAGGTCGTGACAAAGCAGCTTGCTCATGAAGGCCTCTAGAAAGAAAGGCAGAAGAAGGAGGTACAGGGTGTCTGAAATGTAACCAGCTGTAGTTAGCGCTCTTCTCCGTGGGGACACAAGGGCTCTGAGTTATATAAACAGTTACAAATCTCATTAACCTGACGTAACCCTAACCTGCTCCTTTTGGATGAACCATCGTGAGGTTGCTTTCAGTCACCTTTCAGGTGCTACCCCAGTACCTCAGTCAGGGAGAAGAAACGATTTGAGTCGAGACCGTCTAAATGCAGAGGGTGAGACAGTTTCTTCCCTGAAGATGTAGGAATACAGAGTGTGTTCAAGTTCTCAAATCTGAGGAAAAGAGGAATAAGGAGATATGCACATATTTACATGACGGATTTTACAGGCCATCTTTCCAGCAATTTTTTTAGGAAATCCTATTTTCTGGATAACTTGTGTAATCACTCTAAGAAGTTTTCTCATGTGGTTGAGTAGTTTATTGATGTTTGAGTGAAAATAGGGCAAAGTGAGTATGAAATAATAGTCAGCAGATGGAGGAACTGGAGTAAGGTGTGAAAAACAGCAGTGTAAAACTGGCTTGTGAAGTGTGGACAAAACCCTTTAACTAATGTCAACTTTTTTTCCCTTTCAATGCAACTCCAGACTGATGATAAAGGCGTATTTGCAACAGATCTGTCTCAAGAGTACGAGCTGGTTGCAAAAACATTTAATCTGACTCGATCACAGATGTGGGACCTTTCCTATGAGTCAATCAACTACATCTTTGCTTCGCATGTAGTGAAATCAAAGCTAAGGGATCAGTGGTGTAAACTGAAGCCAACTCTGTTTGATTAATCAAACTATTGTTCTAAACACCTTGGGTGTATTAGCTTAGTTAATAACCAATTTTTTTTTTTTACAGAAATTTCTGGCTTTGACCTTTTTCAGACATTAGACTTAAAAATCCAGTGCATAAACCATGCCTTTGCAGGAAAAAGACAGACATGCATCCTCTGTTAGTGCAGGGAGATGTAACTGTCCTGTTGTAGTTGGGAAGGGCCCTAAATCAGTGGCTGAAGTTCCAAAGACATCATTGTCCAGTTTCTCTCCAGTTGATATGATATTAAAAAAAAAAAAAAAAAAAACACAACACTTGATTGGAATATGTCACCATAGCAGAAACATTGGAGACTGAGAATAAAGGCACGGTTGTCAGGGTTTAAAAGCTATCTGATAGCAGCATTATGCTGGGCAGTTTGGATGTGTGGTGTGTGGATTTGTTTTTTGTGTTGTTTTTAAAGAGAAGATTTAAGCAATTGACTGAATGTGAAAACAAACAGCCTCAGGGAGAAGGAGGTGCTTGTCTCAAGCAGCTGCAGTGTCAAAATCCCTTTTATTGGTGTACCTGTGTGACTGAAGCCTGCTGTGAGTTGTACGTGGGGGTGCGCATTGGTGCACTCAGCACTGATAGTGTTTAGACAGAGCCTAGAGTCCTGAAATCCTCAGCAAATTATGACCTATGTGGAGGAAAAATGGTCTAATTCTTGAAATGCTGTGTATAATTTGTTTGTTTATTGTAAAATGTAATAAAAATACTTTGAACCAGCATGGTTTTGAAACAGCTACGTCAAGCGTGCATGTGTGCGCTTGTGGGGTTTGTAGGACAGCAGCTGCGGGGACAGCCTGCTGTCTGCCCAGCGGCACCCTTTGCGTTCCGGCAGCAGAGAATGCTCGTTTGGTCAGGCAGTGCGGGGGTTCGCAGCGTGGCTGCGCTGTCTTGCTGCCTCTGTCTTGCTGTACTGAGACACCAACACGTGTACCGGCAAATTAGAAATGCCACCAAAAAAACAAAGGGGAAGAGGGGAGGATATCAAAGGCATTCAAAAGTCTGTGTGGTTACCTGAGGTTTCCACAGAATGTTTACCAACCAGAAAATACTCCTTTTGGAGATGGGGGAAAACTATGTGAGGCGGAACTATGGTTTTCTATGTTGCTGTCTGAACTCGGAGTAAGACCTCACCCGAATTCTCAGGACCACGTGCTTACTCACAGACAGTACCGAAAGTTACTGCCCAAAGTGGTTTGCACTTACCAGGTTTTACACTGTCTCTGCCAGTAATCAAAGTCAGGACGCAACTTGGAGGGTTCCATTTGTGTGATGGCAAAGGGTAAGAGCAGAAAAATACGTTTAGGTGGTTGAACAAGGATACACAGAACTGCTGGATTCCTGTACGTGGTTTCTAGCGGTGTGCTACTGCAGTTATTCTATCTGCAGGCCATGCCTAGAGTGGGAATGGAAGTTGGAAAGGATATGGAGGAGATTCGGAATGCAGAGCTGCCGTCTGATCAGAACTGTTGCGCCCAGTTCCCAAGCTGTACGTTAGAAGCTAAAACCTTACCTTCCTACGGTCACTGGGCTATTTTTCAGAAGTGTAACTTTCCTACTTAAAATTGCAGGGCATCTACGTTGGCTTTAGACAGAAATTCTAATTTAAGCATTTCTTGCTAGGCTGACATACACTGGGTGTGAAGTGTTAGCACTGACATAATAAGCAGGGGGGCAGAGGGCACTTTATTGACTGCAATGTAAATTCTGGGTAAGTATTTCTAGAATTTCACATAACATAGATCAGCTCAGCCTATTTTTGAAGTAAAAGAAACAGATTTAGACTCAGTTAATATTTAGTTTATTTCCATCTGATTACATGAGATAAAACTTATAAACAGTCTTCAATGCTCAAGAGTCCTTACTTACATCACAGGAAAATATGCACTTTGGTCCTATGCAACAGCAGTGACTTTGGAGTTGCATGCAAGCAGGGAGCAGCTGCTCGCTGCAGCACACTTCTCAGAGTTGGAGGCCAACCCAGGAAGTCTTCTAAACTTGTGCTCTGTACAGTTTAACTGGTACCGTACCACAGCTCACCATAATGCAACTGCTGAACAGCAAACACTTGCACACTGCTCTTCAGGTTTGCAAATACTGTAAGTATATTAATCCTTCTGGATGCCTTGTTCAATATTCAGGCATCTCAAACTAAGACAAAAATATGCAGATAAGGGCACTGTAGCAGGTAAGTGTGTAAGAAGATGGAGGTACTGGAGCATCTCCTCCTGTTAGAGGATGAGAGCTGGAGCTGTTTAGACTGGAGAAGGGCCAGGGAGACCTCATCGATGTATCTGAGTGTCTGATGGGAAGGAACGCAGATGTAGCCAGGCTCCTTCCAGTGACACCTATCAAAAGGAAAAGGGGCACAGGCAAACGCAGCAATTTCTACCTGAACATAACTGGAATGGGTTACCCAGAGAGCCTGGGCAGGCTGTATCCTTGCAGATACTCAAAACCCAACTGGACGTGGTGCTACGTGACCTGCTGTAGCTGGCCCTGCTTGGGCAGGAGAGGTGCACTGGATGATCTCCAGAGATGCCTTCGAGCCTCAACTATTGTGTGATTCTGTGAAGTGAAAATACAAATATACAAATGATGAAGTCTCCATATGAATATAAATGTTTAAAAATTAAATACTGACTGAACTCGGTTAATAAGTGACAGTTTTTCACCAGGCTTGAACAAAATAGCTTGACCGACTTGTGAAGTTATTTTTAAAGAATGAATTATTCATTCTTCATAGCTTTCCTTCTTTCACATCCACCGTGGAATCCTTTAGTGCCATCAGGCCCTTTAGGCAGCCGCAGCACCCCCACAGGTAGGCCATCTGCGTTTTGTATTTTCCGAGCTAACATGGGGCTACTGACTGGACTCTTCTCTTGTGCTGCAGTTTGAGCTTTTCTTCTCTGTACCCAGGGGCTACCAGAAGGTGTAACACTGCTATCTGAAGAATAATCTGTACATTTTCTTGGAACTTCAGGGCTACTGCTTGGGTTAAGTTTGCTGTCTTCAGCCAGCGGGGACTTCTTGGTCACTTTTCTTAACGAGGATGGACTGTTCCAAGGACTCGATCTGGGTGACACGTTAGGACTCAGATGGCTGTTGGGCTGAACAACAGGACTCAACTTACTCGTAGTACCTGTTGCAGTACTTCTGCGTCCTGACAGTGGTGATGTAGGATTACTCTCTGGGTCAGAAGAGCTATTTGCTGATAATTCGTCACCAGTAAACTGAAGTTCCTCAACTCTCTTATTAAGGGATCTAACCTTAAGACTCTTGCTGGTATCTTCATCGCGGTTCTTGTCTTTGGGAACCTTTTTCTTTGGTGGTTTCACGCCTATTAGGACAACTTTCATGCCAGTCTTTTCAGCACACATGAAGTCATGAGCGCGTACAGCAGCATCCACTTCTTCAAATTCTATAATTGCACATTCTTGTGTTCCCACCTGGCTGTACCGACTGCTGAACCTCCTGATATCAGGTGGTAGGTCCCTACCAGGCTTGAGAATACGAACAGATGAAATTACACCAAAAGTTACAAAGGCTTTGAGGAGATGCTCCATTACCTTTTCTTGCTTGAATCCATTTTCTTGTTTGTTAAAAGCCTGCAGTTCAGAGATCATGTGGATATCGTACACAAGTAACATCCTGGTAGGGAGGTTTTCATTTGGAAACACTGGAACTGGAGCATTTCTTCGAACCTTTCTGTTATCATCACTGAGCTCAAGCGTGTCTGAGTACTTCAGCGCGTAGGCTGTGGTTCTCCAGTCACGGGTGAGGTGTTTCACCTTGAAGACAGACGCAGGCTAAGCAGCACATCTGATCAAACCACACAAACAACTCACAGAATATCCAAGGCAGATGCAGGCTCCAGCCTACAAACCAGCCTGGATTTATGTTTCATGTAGCAGACTTGAGTATAAAAAGTAGATTTCCTGCTGTAATGGGCTTCAGTGAGCTCCCGTAAAGCCCGTGTCCTATTAAAATGGGAACTGACACTAAGCCTGACTGGAAATCATCCCTCGGTTTAGAGCCTGCTCAAGCGATTCCACATCTAGCGCTGAACCACAGCCAAAACGCATGCTGTTTGGTGGTTTTGTTTCTTTAGTGCTTTGTTTTATTGAACTTATTTTTCATCCCTCAAAATTTTGTGGTAAAAAAAAGACAACAATAAAACTACTCCCTTTCCAAAGAGAGTTTTCTAGAGTTCAACTGTTACCATTGTAATCTGTTTGAAATGGCCTGAAGAAACACAGATTGCCCTAACTTCTAGAGTGAATATCTCTGCAGAAATGTCAGATCTACAATCCTGACACAGTATGTAGAATATGTAATTTTAAAATTGTCACATATTTACATTGGAGTTCCTAGTTCCTCATGTGAGAAAATAAAGCAACCCAAAAACTATGAATTAGAACCACCTCAGCTTTAATTTACCTCAGTTGCCAGATAACCTCTCTTTATTTATTTATTTTTTTTTGATTCTATGCTTTTGCCAAGGTCAAATTTACCCTCCCTTCTCAGAGACAAGAAAGTAACTTTCCCAGGGTAACTCAGTTACTTGTGTAGCTGATCTAGAAAGAAATCTTACCCACTATCCTATTCGCTATGGGCTACTCCATCCCAGAATGAGAATTTGAACGTGTAGTTCTGTAAAAGCCTACAATTTCCCTAGACAATAGTGAAAGAGTTCAGAAGTTCAAGTTCTGGATGAGAACAAACCTCACCATCACATCAAAACTGAGTCAGCCCCTCAGAGAGGCAGATAAATAGGAAGACTAGAACAGCCCCTGAAAGTTCTTTTCATCCCTCCTATTTTTTTTTTTAAGGCTTTGTCAGGCTTACGCAAGTTGCTTAAGTTTTAAAAAGTAAACTTACCTTCTTAAAAGAAGTGAGGAGTTTAACACTGACATAGCCCATCTTATTTCTTCTCACATGCTTTAGAAGGAAGGCGTCTTTCTCAAGGTTCTCATCTGAGAAGTAATATTCAATCTGTGCTATTAACTTCTGGATCAGGTCATTTTCTGGTGGTGTCCAGTTCTGGTCGGAGTCATCATCATTTTCCCCACCACTGAAAAACAGTCAAATAATTTGATTAACAGACCTTCATCTCGTATTAGTGGACTCAAAACAACCTGTCAAAGTGAAAAGGCATAACCACGGTGCGATCCCAACGTCTTTATACACAGGCACTGAATAGGTGGAGCCTGTCCCTCTGAGGCAGGAGGCCAGCTCAGATGGTGATGCTTTCCAGTTAGCAAAGGAATCAAATTCCTGAGCTCATGCCCAAAGCTGATCTCAGCGTGGAACAATGAGACATGTGTACTTGTGTCTTGAAACCAACGCCGACTCAAGTCTTACACCACAACAAGAGATTCGGTGCGCAGGAGCGTCCCCACAGTGACAGTGCTTAGTTTTTCAATACGAACACCTTGACGTGTATGTGCTTCATGAGTAGCGTCACCTAACAGGGCATTCATATTCCAAACCGATGCAATCGTATTTTTTCAAGCAACTTCATGAATGCATTTGGTATCAGGAGCCAGTCTCCAGAGAGTAACACGGACTGGCAGGACGGCTGGCCTTTTACAGGTCATTCCACACTGACAGAAGAGCTCCATTAGCAGATGCTGAGGGACTGCAGCTCTCTGTCGGTGTCAGACTGAGGGCAGTGGCAGCAGCTCACGTCCCAGACCCCAGGAGCAGACATACACGCACAGGCAGGTTGCTACGATGCCGCTCACGCCTCCTGTCTCCGCCTCCCACCCTGTTATCCTGGTATCTGTGCAAAGTGGAGCGCTGCTGACAATCCTGTCCTGAAAAATATCGTGCAGCCCTGGAGCCCAGACAGACTTGTTGCCACATCCAGTGACAGCCACGTGTTTGTGGCTGGAATACAAATGGCCATTTACACTGCCATCCAGCACTGAGGCAAGCGGTTCACCTGCAGACTACAGCCACAGATGTTACAGGAATTGTAATGGCAAGTCTCTCTTAGAGCTGTTTTTTATTCCAGAGCTGTTAGCTGTCTAGTTCTGCTGTGGTGCCAACACAAAAGTTTCTATTAAACAAATCTACTGTGCTCCCTAAGCCGTATAACTCATGTAGCTGGTATTATTCATACGGTCTCCCATGTACCTCAGCAACAAAAAGGAGGAGCCACACATTTTCTCAGAATTTTCTTAAGTCACTTTTGCAGAGCTTGTGAAATAATTAAACAGGAGGGAGCGGGCGTCGCACCAGGGCGCTCCGAGGGCAGCCCTGTGGGTGGGTGGAGGCTACAGACCCACCTCACCATGTGGCACTTTGTCCTGGGGACAGACCAGAGACCACGGCCCTAACCCAGGCTGTCGTTCTGTACGGGAACCTGCTCCAGCTGTGACCAGTCACTGCGGCTGTCTGGCACCAGGCTGCTGGAACCCAGCTACTTATTTGTGGTTCTTCGCTCATAGGGCAACCTATTGGCTACACACGGCTGGTCACGCGGTCCGAGAAATCTGCTTGTCAAAATCTCTCTGCCCACTTCATGGGGCAGGGCTCCAAGAAATGACGAGGGTGAGAGAGCAAAAAAACAAATTTCAGCCATTTGAAAATGCTGGAAGTGGAGGATAACGTAGGAAGTTATTATTAGGACAGTAAAAAAATGCTTAGTGGCCTGCTGTGAGTGCTGATTGGAGAAGGAAGAAAAACAAGGTTAGGTGTTTGTTTTTCATTCTCTAACCCCACTACCTCTCATTTTCCATTCACTACCAGCTGCGAGTGATGTGTGCACAAGAAATTCAGAATACGTCAGCATTTTAGCATATCCACACTCTGCTAAGAAAAGCTTACCTTAAATTCGGGATGGAGCTTACAACTTTTACAGGTTTTATTAGTACAGACATTTGCAGGTATTTGGAAGGTTCAGATGGAAAGAAAATGGAGCATCGTGCTTCGAAAAAAAAAAAAATTAACTGCATCAGTTCCATTCTTACTTAGAGCGTTAAGACACTGAGTCAGGGTGAAACGTCTCCTCTCACCTCTCTGAAGCATTAAATGTTGGTCACAGTCTGAACTACACACCAGCTCTACATTTGGGCATCAGTTCAGCTTTCACAGAATCTGCAGGGCTCTTACAGCAGCCCTCACTAGGTACTGTATTGGGAGTTCCACCTCCTGCAAATGCAGAAATTTGTCACGAGCTCCACATTAACTCACAGTAATGATGAACTGGTAGTACCTCTGTAGGGCACCAACTCTAGAAGTAATACAAAGGTAGATTATGAATCAACGCCAGGCAACACCATGGAAAAAGTGGTTACGTATCCGCATGGATTTGGGGTTTTAAATGTCAAAACTTCCAAACGGTATATTAAAGTAGATGGAATCGGCTGAGTCCTGGGAAGAATATGGTACTGCATTAATAAGCACTACATGGCAATGCAATAAACAGCGTTAAGCCAACGTCCCAGCAGTGCTGTCTCTCAGGGCAGTGGAAAGCTGTTAGCAGAACCCAGTAGATCCAACGTCAGGCGCCCGCTAACAGGGCTGGCAGCTGCAGCAATCGCTAAATCTCGATTTCTATTGCAGAACTGATATCATCATAAAAATCGTTCACCTTTGAAGGTCAGATTCTTCCTGTGTCTGGTTGTACATACAAGAAATCTAAGTTGGGCAAGAATTATTTTTTGTTACGCACAGGAGAGGAACTTGGTTTTCTATAAAATCTTTCTGAAGTACCCAGCAGCTAAGGGGCTGAGGACTGAACATCAGAAATACTCACAGGCCTCCCTGAGAACTGTAGTGCCTTGGCCTTGAGGAGTAGGTTTTCATTTGTTAAGTATAAAGCCTAGAAATTGAGGGAAAAAAAATCTAAATTTTCTCCTGGCTTGGCTGGACTGAAAAGGTTCGTTAGACCAGCCCTGGCAATTTTTGTCAATGCCTGGATGAACAATATCCTGCCAGGTGCTGCCTTCCCAGAAGTAAATCCTTTGCTACTGTTAAATGCAAATGGCAGAAGCACGTGTGAATTCCGCACACCTACTTCTGATGTAGAGCCTTTACAGTTCTGTCCACGGCAATACCTCTGGCCTTCCCTGCATCGGGAAGAGTCCGTTTACAAAAGGCCAGCTCCACAAGAAGTGAACATAGGTCGGCATGGTCTGCAAACAGTGTTGAAGATAGTGCCTACTGTAGGGGATTAAATAAATGTCACTCAAGAGTTAGCTATTACCTGTTACAAAGCTGTTCTAGTGCGTGTCAGGGCTAAAAGCTCCTACACAGAGAGAACAAGCCCATGTTAAAATGTAAGTGTTGCTGTACTTTTAATACAGGAAAGACAGTGCCCTTACAGCTATGTCCTGTTTTAATGTTACATCATCTATATACCAGCAGTGTCCACGATGCTTTGCGCTAGCTTTAGCAAGAATCACACCGCTTTGTAACTGCAAAGCAAGTGTGCACTCTGAAACCAGGTAACTGAGAAGGCTCCTCAGTCATACTGCCTCTCTGCGGAACCAGTCCTCACTCAGCAGCAGCCTTACTCCTCTTTTTGCCAACTTAGGCATTATTAAAAAAAAAAAAAAAAAAAAAAATCCTTCTATTAATGAGCTCACAAAAATTGGTCTCAGTCTTGCATCTAGGAACATCTATACATGCATTGCTTTTCCAAGGGTGAGCTCTGAATTTCCTACCCTTGAAACACCATGAAGCCCTTGCTGAAGAAGGATGCTCAAATGGCGTATTGCCACAGCTCTGCATGTACACTGCTGTGCTGGATCTAGCACTTCAGCACAGAAAACACTGCTGGCATTATCAAACAGCGCAGCACAGAGTGGGTTACACGGTGGATGTTATTTGTGCGTTTAGACCAGTCTTGATTGCATGCCTGGTCCAAAGCCGCAAAGCAGGTCTGCTTGTTTGCATCTTAACCCTACTAAACAAAATCTGTACGGTTCCAC
>VXAV01001146.1:235957-247918 GCA_013399715.1 Alectura lathami
GGTTAGCGCTTAATATTGAGTTATGTGATGCAGTAATTTGTGGCTTCTGTGAGTACCACAGCTGGTCCAGTGGTGTGCAGGCTGTACGGTAGCAGCAGGGGCAGTACAGGAACAGAGTGACATTGCATTGCAGCTGTAGGCATGCTGCGTTTTGGAACGGCTCAGCGTCTCCGAATGGAAGGTTATAAACCTTGCCTTATTGCCGTTGCAAGGTTGGTTTGCTATTGAAAATCTTTTTGGTAAGAAATACTTCCTGACTAGGCATGCAGCTGTGCTTCTTTAGCAGGCTGGCTGTGAAAGAGAGTCACTAGTGGAAATGAAATGTAAGTCATGCACAACTTCTTAAAATGAGCTTGAAGTTGTTTTTTTTTCTTTTCCCCTTGTAATATCTGTACAATCCCCTTTTCATTGGTAAGAACTTTATTAGGGGCTAAATAAGTCCCTGGATCGTAATAGTGCGTTTGTTTTTCAGAAAGTTTGAATCATCAGTGTTCACGTGAAGGACGTAAATACTGGGAAATAGAATGAATTGTTTTCTACATGGTTTTGTGGAGTTCTAGTGCATTTTTCATGAATAAATCAAATGAGAACTTGAACTTCTCCATTAATGAATTATTTTTCTGTTCCTTTCCAGTTTAGTTATGCAAGTTTTGATATCAGTTCTCTTTATTCCTCTAGTTGAAGAATTCATGATGTAAGGCACCAGCCTGCCCTATGTATTTATTAGTTATTTTTGAAGGTATAGTGGAAAAGGAAAGAAATGCTGAGTTTCATAACACCTTACAATACTGATGTCTTGTTTTTAAGTCTGGTTTTATGTTCTGTGTTTTTTTGTTAGTTTGTTTGCTCATTTATTAATGAATAGGTGGTGTCTTTTGATTTCAGTGAGATTTGTGTCTCTTTATTAGGGCATCCTTCTACCTTATATTATCCTTCCTCATATCAGATTTCTTAAGAACCCTCTTCAGCTACAGAACTGGGTTTGAGAACATAGCAAGGTAAACAACAGATCAGCAGAATTGAAGAGGAAGTGTTGATACATGGCTCGAAATGGTGGATTCTAATCAGTGTTCTGTTGATACAATGTCCTCCCTCCAACATGCACAATATTTTTCTTTAATTCACTTGTGAGTGATGAGAATCAACAGTGCGGAAACAGTATCATGCTTGTCTGTCAAAATGAAAAATAACAAAATATGATTTGCATGATGTTAACTAGCTGTTTATACATCTGTTTCCTTAGATGGCTTGTGGCATTACGCTGTACCCAGTTCTCACGGGGAAGTTTAAAAGAATATATACAATTTGGAACCAGTTATGGGCAGCAATTTTCCTTTATCAGAATGGTTTTCCTTCCATGTAGGTCTGATGACACTTCTGTGCTGTGCATTGCCTATGTCTTCTTTTCTTGTAACTGTGGGGGGAAAAAAAAAGACAAACATAATTTGAATTTATTAATTTATTATTATAAACAGAATTTATTCAGTCTTTGTATTTAGGCTTGGCCTCTCTGATCCCAGAGGATCACCAAACAGTTAAACCTTGTGTACAAACTATAATGTAAAAAGAGAGTTAATATTTTTAACATTTTATTAATGTTTTGTTTCATTATACATGGTACTTCTACATAAGTCGCAGCACTCACTCTTGATAGATTCAATATAAATACTCAAATGCGTTGTGACAAGATGATCAATAATATTATTTTTAAAAAATAGTGTTGGGGTTTAGCTACGCCATTTCTTCTTCGTGGAGTAGAAACAGTTAAGAGCAAAGGTAGTTTCCTGATTTATTGTTAGTCTCTCTCCCTCATTTTTTGGGTATAAGTCAATCCCATAGATGGAATGCAGATTGTGAAACTTCTAAGGCTCTAATGTTTTCAAGAGATTGGAGGTGAGGAGAAACAGGGGAAAATTTCTCAGGAAACTCTTTGATTTATTTGGGTGCAGGATATTTTGGCTAATATGGTTTGGTCTGAGCTTCAAGATTTTGCTGCTGCCAAGTGAGAAATGAGAACTGGATGTGCTTTAAACCACTGAGATAAGTATTCCGCAGTGCTTAGTGCTAAATCTTGTGCGACTCTTTTTTCTCAAATCAACCCTGAAGATGCAAGAAATCCTTTCCTATAATAAATATCCAAAATAATGTTCTTTAAAAAGTGTAATGCCCAATGAAATACGGCACTCAGTGCCTATGCTTTAGGAAAAGGACAAAATGCAAAATTCCTCTGCCATGTTATTATTCTTTGCCTGTTTTCCTAAAGGTTTCATAAGGCTCTTAATTCTAACACAGCCCAATAAAAAATTGTGAGAACATACAATGACCTGATAACATCTACTTAAATCTCTATGTAGAGTCTCCATTTCTATGGGTATGAACACGCTGTGAGCATCATGAACACTGTATGATTCAGGGGCCCTGCATGCAGTTGTGTGCGCGGTATACTTAATATGCTACAGTTTCTATTGAAGGTCTAAATAAACACTGAAATTCTAAATACTGCACTTCCAGAGTCTGAATAGTCTTTGGAACCAACGATGGTTGTTGGCCATCTTTTCTGTGGAGGCAAATAGTATAAATGTTACATGTTCTATAAATGCCTTTAAAACCTGTTTATTTTAGATAGAATTAACCTGGACTTTACCCTCTCTTCCAGTGAACTAGCTTGATTAACAATTTTCTGGCTTCTGAAGGAGGCAGAACTTGTCTAACTGTATTTAGTAAAGAGTAAATTTCATTCTACTTTAAATTTAAGAAAAAAAACATTAGGTTTTTTAGAATTCTGTGAATTGTTTTCCTTGTCAAAACTTCAAGGATATAAGTTAAGGGAGAGGGGGATGGGCAAGTTTTTTTCTTTTTCTTTTTTTTTTTTTTTTAAAGGTATGGACTTCTGAAAAATCTAAAAAATGCACATTAAAAGATATAAATGTGCATTGTAATTATGGATGAGTGGTTGTGTGTGGCATAGCAATTTCTTCTAAAAAATGTATTTTCTAGCTAAGTATTCAAACATGCAAGCAAACAACAAAATAGTGTTTTTGTTCAGTGTTCACAGGTCTTTGAAGCTGGCATATTTGAAAAAGCAACTAAAATGTGATAGTCCTCATTTAATTATAATTAATAGAAAATGGTCTTCAAAATACATACAGCCATTCTTTTTTCCTAAAAGCAAAGTTTTAATCCAATGAGAAGAGGTGATAAGGCTTGTTAGCTAATGCATGTAGTACATAATGAAAACCGTGTACTCATGCATTCACAGATGATTGAAAATAGAGAAAAACAGCCTTAAAATGGAGCACAGTGGCAAACAGTATCTCTATAAATTGTTGATGAAATTGTTGTCTTAGCAATAGCAGTGAAATGCCAGGATTAATATTCTGCATTGTGATGTGCTGTAATTGTAGCTACACAGACATCCGCAGAGGTCTGTGCTCTTCACGCTCACCATCTGCTCTTGGCTTCGCTTTTACAAGTATTTCATCCTAAGTATATTGTTCTAGGCAATAGCATCTTCTGTTCTTAGCTTTAATATTTCTGTATCCTGTTCATTTTTATTTTCTGCATGTAAGACACATAAATAAAGCCTATTAGTTTAATTAGCAATCGAACCACAAAAGGATTTTGTGTTATTTAGTTACTGGTTTTGATACCTACTTTTATGTTCTTGTTATAGGAAAAATTGCTGTAATACTTTTTCTGGCAGCATATTCAGGTCATACATCATAGAGTGAGATGTCTACATATGTGTGTGTTGTATGTATGAGAATGAGCAGCAACACTGTGTTCTCAGACTGTTAAATAACAGCTGCATCCCAGGAGCTGCCAGACGCTTTCTGGAAGTTGGCGCAGCCAGGCTTGTGCTGATCAATGTAATCAGAAAGCTCGTTATCCCTGGGAAGGTGTATGACACCAGTCTCTGCTTTGCTTGCCTGCATCTCATTGCTGTTGGCAGCTCTGAGGAGGGACAGCATGCCTGGTGCAGGGTGTTGAAGGGTACTTCTGGAGCCCTGCAGATAGCGCAGACATGCCATCATCCTGATGGAGGGGGAATTCATCAGCCCTGTTGGTGGCTTTCTGCGCTCCACCATCAGAGGCACAGCCACACGTTCTGGAAGGCCAGGAAAACCTGCTGCCTCCTTTCTGCCATGTAGTGTGGGTCACAGAAAGAGGATGATACGAGTGTCCCCCTGGGCAGTAGCAATGGTTCAGTAATTGCTGGCTTTTTAAGAGGCAGGAAGCAAAACTGGTGCAGAGTTCTCCGCTGGTGTGAAGATGCAATGCCTCATGCTCTTGTTGCATAGGTACTGAGGTTCGGGTGTGTGTGTCTTGAGTGCCATCACAGTAAAATTAAGGATCAGCTGCGCACACAGTGTCCCTGTTTTGGCATACCGTGATCATAACGGTGGTGTCTTAATTTCATGATGTCTCTAAGGTTGCTGCTAGAACAGTGCTGCTAAAGTAACCTTATTTGTGATGGTAAGGAACAGTTTTGACTGGTTTTACTGCTGTTTGGCTAGAAAGGTATTACTGATGTGGTTACTAGTACTCAAACTCCATCAGATTCTAGCTTGTGTTCGACTATTTGTGACACAATTATAGTGGTTTGGAAAAATACATAACCACGCTATTAAGTTGCTTGTTTTTATCTGTGTATATATTGGAAATGTGTGCACTACATTTATCTACGTAAAACACAGAATATGTGTTTATACTTCTTTCACAGATTACTAAAATAGAAAACATCAACCATTTGAGTGAACTGAGAGTGTTAAACCTTGCCAGAAACCTACTCTCCATTGTAGAAAATCTTAATGGACTGGATTCGCTCACAGAGCTCAACCTTCGTCATAATCAAGTCTCTGCTATAGTAAGAAATTAAACCTGTTTGTCTCTCCCTGCCCCACTCACCTTTCCTTCTTTCCTTCCCTCCTTCCTGGAGTGCACTATTATTATAACTTACTGAAAACATACCAGCATTTCAGATTAGTCAAATTTTATGTTTTCCCATGCTCGTGATTAGGTTATTTTTTGCAATACTTAATTTTACAACATGAAGGTGAAAATAAGTTTGTTTTTTTTTGGTGTTATTTTGTGTAAATTTGATCACTTGTAGTGATACAAGTCTTGGTAACTCTTGGTGATTCTCCAGGGCAAAATTCTGATGCTTTTTGTTTTTAACATAAAAATTCAGAAACTTTTCTATACAAATTTGTTCCTAGAAACAAACCCTCTCTTCTAATTTTCTGTGGCTCAGCTAAGCAATTTTACAGAAGTTGGCATTCTTTTCAGGGATGGAATTCATTTGGGGTATAATTTACCCTGGTTAAATTCCGATGGAATGACATTTTGGTTGTGTATGGTTGTGGATTGTTTTTTCTTTTGTTTTTGTTTTTAATTGGACAGAATGCTATGTAGACATGTCACAGATCAGACGGAGAGAGAGCTGTAGGTTTGGTTTCTGGCAAGAATAAAAGCAATGAGCCCTGTGCCGCTTCCATGTGCCATGAGTAACGGTCTTACGTCCACTGGTTGGAAGCTGGAGTGTGCTCCTTCTTAGGATAAGGAGATGCACACTGAAAACTGGAGGTCTTGGTGTACAGTCTGAAGAGTACAGGAATCACTGCGAACTGTGCTGTTAGGGATTTTTATTTCATAAATTTGATTGTGCTTCACGCATTTCATTTTAGTAATATTTTGAGCTATTTCATGTTTTTCTGCAAAGTTCTATTGTTGAACACATTAAGTTCATGACTACTCATTCTGAAAACTTGTTCTTTCTCATAAAATTTAATTGTAAAGGTGACAGAGTCCTTCAGATTATTCTTGTTGAGAGCAGCCACTGCTGTTGGGTAGTGCTGATTGCACTGCAGTATTGCACCTTATTGCTGCATGGTGTCTTTTTCTTTTTTTTTTTTTTTTTTTCCCCTCTATAATGCTGTATTTTTCCTGCAGCTTAAATGCTGAGACAGCACCTTGGCTTCTTTCCCAAAAGCTTGTTGAGAAACCAGCAGCAGCCTCGTCCTCTTTCCTCTAACATCATTTGCTTTGCAAGTGATGCAGCTTGTTCTGCAGAGTAGATATCTGCACTGAAACACTCCCTCGCAGCCTGCAGTAGGGAGAAATGGATCTGCATGTTCAGCAGAAGTCCATGTTGCAGCGAGGTTATAGTATATAGAAATGAAAGTATTTCATCAGGCGAAGTAGAAAGGTTCCAAAGATGTTATCCTGCAGCTACTGAATTTATGCCTTTATCTTTCCTTCTAGAAAGATGTGGATACTTTGCCCCGGCTCCAGCGTCTGTTCCTCAGCTTCAACAATATATCTAGGTAAGGGGAATAAGTTTGTTTCCTGTATTGAAGCATTCTCTTAGAGCTGTATTTCATTAAAATTTAAACACTATGAATGCAGATGATATTTTTTCTACCTATCAGCATAATAAAGCCATAGTGTATTTTCTACTTGAAACGTAACTTCTTTTAACCCTTTGCATTTAAATGTTGTATTATGAGGATTCTCCCACAAAACTTATGCTTTTAAATGAAAGATGACCATATTCTTTCTGATGATGCTGAAAACTAGAAATAGTTTTGTAAATATGTTGCTTTACTGTTAAACAACACATCTGGTAAAGCAACATCACAGAAGGCATGATATATGTAACATGCAATTTATAGAGTTACACAAACTGCTGAGTCAGACTCTGCTTGCAACGGTTAGATTACATCATGCTTGTGTTTTACTAGTTCAGATATTAATCAAGTCTGAAAGGTATATTCCTAGTTGTTTCCCTTTCAGAGGGCAGAAACAGAGTAGCTCAACTCTAAAAGCAGGATCTCTATTATTTCAAGAAACTAAGTGCATTTTGGTATAAATAGAAAAGTTAGTCTAGAACTTGCTTGGATATTTCTGTGTTTGAATCTGCATGTATACTGGTGCCAATATTAAAATAAATAATGATGATATAGCAGGCACATTTGTTTTGTTTTTATCTTCAGTTTGATATATGCTTAATCATCACCAGCCTTTTCTGTTGCTTAGTATCAAATAATTTAATTTTAGACGGGGAAAGATGCCTCACATTCTAATTACTGAAAATAGCATTCTGTTCTTGTGGTGCTTGTTTTCTCTGCAAAACATTATACTTCATATGAGCTCTTATTGTAAGAGCTACGTGAATATTTTAGGTTGACCTGCATTATGTTTGCTGCAGACAGTTCCAACCTACTTGACTGTGTTCCTTAGGCTCTTAAAGCACCAGTGCAGTGAATATTCCGAAGCACTCATGGGGATTAAGCATTCAAAAAAAATTAGAGATGAACTGCAGGGACAGTTAATATGCTTTTCTCTTACTTCATCTTTATTTCTTTTTTTTAACTTGGCATAGTGGAGAGAGGGGTTAGCATTTTGCTTCATTTACATAATTTCTGGACTTGGAACATGCCTTTTGTTAGGTTTGTTTTTTTTTTTTCCCCTGAAAAATGTCTTAGCCTGGCAAGAACAATGAGGGGACTGCAGTCTCTGGCTCCCTTGCCATGAGGGAGCATCACTGCAGTCAGTGGAATTTCTGTATGTCTCTGTGTTTGGTATATTTTATGTAGCTTTCTCACTATGTTATTTTTGCAGTGTTTTTCTGTTTCTGTGCATTTTTAAAGTAGATTAATCAGTTTTTATGTAATCAGTAGCTTACTTATTAGTGCTTTCCTGTTTGTTGGGGTTTCAGCTGTTGATGGACATTTGCACAAATGTTTGAATTAAGTATCTATTTTGGTTTTAATTTGTAGATGGATTGGGTATAAAAATAAAATCTTACTATCAGACTGTTATGAAATCTATATACATATGTGGGTAGCTAGGTTAATTGAATGAATCAGTTTAACTCTTTATTTATCAGTCTTTAAAATACCTGTCTGTATATATTGTAGTCACATTTGGCTTAGTTTTTTTTTTGTAAAAATGACATTCCATTGGATTCAGCAGTTCTGGAAGCTAAAAATCCTCTTCCGTTCCTCGTTTTATTTATGTAGTAGCTATATTCTAACAGGAAAATTATTAAATCTGAAAGTATGTTGTTTACCCCTCTGTGTTCTGATACCTATGCTAGATGCTGTTTGAACTGACTGAAGGAGTTACATGCAGCCATAATACTAGTGAATTGCTGTGCTACCTCTGAACCTTACTGCAACTGTTTCAGATGCTTTGGTGTGGTTTTAACTCATTGGCCTGGGTTTTCTATGTGCCATAGGGTAATGTTAAAATCTTATTTCCTAGGAACAGCTGTGTTTATACAACTGACTTTTCTTTTAGACAATCAATTAGTTGCAGAGAGATTCTAACTGATTTATCCAGAGGTGTGTAGTGAACCTGCAAATGGAAACAAGTAAAAAAGTATGCTGTCAAATCCTGGGCGTGTTGCAGGTTCATTAAAATATTTTATTAATGATCATTTAAAAAGTAGCATTTCTGAGGCAGTGCTCCCATGTACACTTTTACTACTAGTTATTTTTATGTCAGCAAGAATCTTTGCATCTCAAATCATTACGTACTGACATATATGAATTCAAATTTCAGTGAAAGATCCAGGAATGCCTTTTTCAAGTTCTCACCTTTTAAGACATTGGAGTCTATCATGGTTTTCATTGCTGAACACTTCTTCCCCATTCTGCTTCAGAGAAGGCCTCTGAATGCTGCTGCTTCTCTGCAGAACTTGTAGTTAGAAATGGATGTGTTAGGAAGATAACATAAGCTGAAACCAAATGTTGTAAAAGATAATTCCGATCTGAAACGAAAAATGTTTTGTTTCCATCTTCAGCCAATAAATATTTAGCAGTTACATGCTGAAGGCTTTCACACTGGATGTCTGATGGTAATATGTATCTCTAGAACTAGTTATAAAGAAGGGAGAGAAATCCCATTTTGAATTTCTCATGAGGTACTGAGGAGAGATTGCAGACACTGTTTTCTTCAGAGAAGGTATGCCACTCAGATTCAGGAGAGTTGTTACTGCTCACACTTCTTCAGAGGAAGCCAGGAAAGACCATTTTTTATTCCAGGAACAAAATACATATTTTCACTGTTACACTGCTCTCCAGGTTTGTGCTGGGCTGGTTCTTTCATTTAGTAAGGTGTGTTGTCTGGCCATATGGGAGAGGCTGGATACTAGCTCAAAGGACATGTAAGTGTTTTTCTTCAGTTGGTTACTGAATTGGAAACCTGAGAGAATGGATGTTCTTAGCCTGCCCAACACAGGAAAAAATTGTTTTCCTCAGCAGAATGGAAACCTTATAAATGCATTGTTAAACGTTTAAATGATAGCAACGCAACAGGAATGAGATTGGCAGTGGTAATGTCTGTTTTCATCAGTAGCTTAGTGATCTGAAGCGTGGGACAACCCAGGTTTTCTACTTGGACTGAATGTTTTTTGAACATGCAATTCCATCTTGGGTGTTCTGCCAGATAATAGCATGTATGTTGTGTAGCAAGCCTTCCTTCTCCTGAGCTTTTCCACTTTGCTGAATGCGCTTTAAAGGAGTCGTTGGTGCAGAGGTACAGGGAAGGAGCATCTGTCTTCCTCAGTAAGCAGGCTGTACTGGAAGACCAGTGTTTCTAGTTTTTGGACCACCTATATGATAAGTACAGTATATTAAGGTTTTTAGACTGAATTTCTGAAGCTCTATTTTTGTTACATGCATATGTAAAGTTGTGGGAAGGTAGCTGTTTTGTACTACTGTTTTGGCCTAAAATTGAGCTCAAAGCAGGACAAAGCAAGCACATCTGTTCTGGCTGCAGAATGAATGTTCTGGTGTGCTGATGTGCTGGGAAATTCAAAGCACAGCAGTATGTTGAAGTGGAAGGCTTAGAAAGCACTAGCAAACCCTCAACTTTTCTGTTTTTTCCTGAAGATGTTGGATTTCCTGAAAATTGTATGTAATGGTGGAAATACTGCTTGGTTAAGTGCGTAGTGGGAAGTGCTTAGGTAGAACCTTTTAATAAAGATATTTTGGTCTTCAAAAGAAGTTTCAAATAACTTGAATATTTTCATATTTTAAATAGTTGCTTAAGCAAAATCTATTCTAGCCCAATAGGAATTCACTTGCTCTTTCTTCTGAAGTGTTGGAGTTTGCTTTACTAACTAATGTGATGTGTCAGTTGGGAGAATCATCATCTAGCTTTCAGGCATATTGAGTAGGTGAAAAACTGTGCTTAAGCAAGCTGCTTTATGGAAAGGAAACCAGATCACAAGCAGAAGATGATAACCAAACTTGTCTTCTAAACCCCAGATACAAAGCACTCAGTGGTTCAGAGATGCTGAGCACCTTCACTGGAACCTGTGCACAGTTCATTTCCATTAGTCGTTATGTTTTAATATACAAAGCGGAATGTTAGTGGCGTTTTCCACCTCATTGTCATTTTTTCTGCTGCATCTGATTGAGTATATCATGTGGAAGTTACTTACATGCTGTGCTGTTTGGTTGTTGTTGAAGTATTTTTGTTTGTTTGTTTATTTTATTTACTCCTTCTAGCTGAGGTTGGTATCCAGGTCCTTAAAACAACCACACCTTTTTTCAGGGGGTTGAGACTGATGGCTAGTTAGTCATGGAGCTGGTTTGTTTTTGTTTTGATTACTTTTTTTCCAGACTTAGTTTCCACACAAAAAAGACAAATATCTTGCCTATTCCCTAGAAACTTTCAGGGATATCTCATTTTAACTCTGCAATTCTGCTAAATCTAAAGCCTTTTGTGGCTGAATGTTAGTCCTCAGCAAGTTATTGTATGGGCATTTTCTGGGAAGTTGAGTGATTCCAATAATAGTTGACATCTTATTCAAAAGCAGCCTTTACCATGAGCATTTGTGCTGCGTGTGATACCTGAGCTGTACGTTCAGGGCATTCCTAAGGTTTGGTATCCTTCCAAGTATTAGTGGAGGAAGGCTTTTCCCACCACAAAGGGTGGTAAGAGCCATATCTAGTTGATGCAATCAGTAAGATCACTTTATTTAAAAATAAATACTTATTTGGGTGCTGATTATGTATGTTCCAGTTCAGAAGTGGTCTCTTTCTCAGAACCTTAGTATGTTTGTCTAGTAAAATGATCTTTTGTGTATATTTTGTTATGATCATCATTGATTTGTCATTTTCAGATTTTTTTAAACTTCATACTCAAGAGTACCAAGCCCAATGATTTCATATTTTCCATCTGAACCTATGTAACTTTGTGGCACACATCTGTTGAGGGCCAAAGTGCATAAGGGTGGATACCCAGTTATGTTTATGCACTGTAATCAATTTGCTGGAAGGTTTTGGATATTCATGCTTTCTCCTATGACTGTTCAGTTTCTTTTGAAGTTTAATTCTCTGTTGAAGAACACTGTTCATCTGGATCAGCTGCTTTCTTTGCACCTTTCATCTTCAATGAAAGGAACAGGACAGAGGCTGTACATCTCTAAATACATTTACACAGGCCAATTATTTTTGTCAGGAAAACAAATCCAGTGTCTTAAAGCCAGCTCACTAGTGTTTGTAGACTGAACTCAGGACAATAGACAGATCTGTTTTAAAAATATGACACTTGTACCCATTTTCAATATTTAACAATGTCACAAACACCGAGGATCATTGTGGAGTTCTTGTACTCGTCTCTTTTTTTTGTATTTCCTGTGATCTTCATGCTGGTTTTGATGGCTAATACATGGATTCTTTTTAGAATATGAATGATAGGTATCATATTTTAGTGTGTTTTTTTTGAGTACAAGTAAACAGTAGTTTTGATTCTATCCTTAAGAAATAAAATCTTCCATCTCTTAATTATTCATACTCTATGGCATTAAAACTTGTAAACTTTTTTGGTTACAGTTTTGAGGATATTCTGTGCCTTGCTGATTCCTCATCTTTGTCAGATATCACCCTTGATGGCAATCCAATAGCTCAGGAGACATGGTACAAACACACTGTTCTCCATCATATG
>VXAV01001147.1:27598-61555 GCA_013399715.1 Alectura lathami
TTTTTTTTTTTTTTTTTTACGCACAGCCTCAAATCTGAATTTGGTGTTCTGAGAGTAGATCTTTGAACCAAATATTTGAGCAGATATGATTTATTTTAGTAAGAAGAGTAGAAAGAAGAATAGAAAGAACTAGAAATTAGCAAATATCTGATTCAGGTATACATGCCTTTCTTTGTACATATTTAAAGTAATGCACTTCTGCTCAAACATTTCTTATAAAATCATTGAGTGTATTTGTGATTTAAGCTAGCAGTTTAATTAGTTTAATTATTTTTTTTAGAAGTGTTCATTGTTTATAATTACCATTTCAATGAATGATAGTATTTATTATACTTCAGATTTGTGGACAAGAAAACTCTAAATGAATCTGATCTCTTTTCTTTTTTCTTTTTTTTTTTTTTTTTTTTTTTTTTCACTGTATTATAAGAGTCCTGAAATAACATATGTTCCACATTTTTTCTGGTATTCGTGGTAAGCTATTTGAAACAATCGATGTCAAAGTTATAAAGAAATGATAAGCATCAGATTATGATGGGAATATGATTACATCTGAAGTTCTTAGTTTGACCTTAGTCTCCTACGAGCTATACCTAGACCAAACATATAATGCAAAGGTCACAGGAAAGAGTATACAGTCTTGGTAGAATTTATCATTGTTAGACCTTATCCAAAGGCCAGCAAATTCTACAGGAAAAAATCTTTGATGTAAAAGGGTTTGGATCAGGATTTCAATAAGAATTTACAATTACAATTTTTCCTCTTGTGAAAGGTCTTTTTGATATGTGGAGTTACAAGAATGTATTTTAAAAGGACTAGAGTTTAGAGTGAAGAGCATGCAAAAAATCTTAAGGGTGATAAATGTTATCAACAAAATAAATAACTTAAAATAATTTGACAGATACTTGTACAAAGCTGAACTTTTCTTGACAGCAGCAGATATCACAACAAGCAGAACACCTGCAAAGTATACCTTCGACATTTGAGGCTGGTCAGTGGGAAAATGTCCTCTCAGGGATTTTGTAGCCCTGGAACAGATCACCCACAGGAAATTAGAGGAATCCTCATCTTTGGATACTTTCAAGATGAAGTAGATAAAACCATGCTTGACTCAACAAAGTGCTGGCACCTGTCCTACTACAAATAGGCACCTGAACTGGAGACCTAAAAAGATGTCTCCCAAACAACATTTGTTGTAATTCTGTCAAAGTATCTAAATAATTGCAATATGCAATGGATCACTTTTTGTTTTAAAATAAAATTGTTGATCAGGGTCAGCTAAGTGATCTGAAATGTTACACAAGAACTCAAAAAGTTGTATTTGAAAGACTCTAAGTGCTTTCAATTCAATACTCTACCTCCTACATTCCTTCATAGAAAGCATCAATCTTTTTTGTTTTTTCTTTTTTTTTGAACAATTGCTAATCTGAGTTTACAAGGATTTTCTAACACCAGTTAAAAAGCTTTTTAAAAGTGTTAGTTTTATTTTCTTTTGTTTCTATGAAAAATATAATTTGTAGTCTGAATAAAAATAAAGTTTTAGTGTCAATTTTATTATGATACCACACTTTGACATATTTGAGAATGCAACATTATGGCTTTCCATTTCCAAAATACCATTTTCCGTAATTCCCTCAGAAGAATAATCCTCTCCTTCCTGCTGTGCTTTCAAATGAAAAAAAAAAAATCATTTTTTTATATGAAATATTTTTCAAACTTCAACTTAGAGTTTTTTCATTTTTTGTATGCATATGTGTATGAAAATAAATGAATATAGTGAAAAAAAAGTTTCACAAAGACACTCTTTCTTGCTTTCCATCTCTGAAGTTACCCATTTACGCCTTCAAGTTAGGAATAAAAATAAAAATATTTTTTTCTCCTTTTCCAGTCATCTAGTGATTGTGTTCACAGAAAACACAATGTATTTATCTAGATTTTACAAAGCCTAGTTTCTTTACCAAGCTTACTGGGAATGTGACCTTAAAGTATTCATTCTTAAAAAAAAAAAAAAANNAAAAAAAAAAAAAAAAAAGTTACTACATTCCCAGTACAACTTTTCAAAATATGTAGATGTAGAATGCTTTATAATATATACAGTTATTTCTAAATTATGCCAGCCTCTGCTAAGTGTAGTGCTTTTGTGCGAATTTACACCACTATTGCTGAGCTCTGGATCACAACCACGTCTATATGTATGGTTTACACAGTCCCTGTGGGTGTGCATAATTTTTACAGTTGAATAAAAATAACAGATCCCTGCTTAAAGCACCTTACCATCATAGATCCTTAATTACAGCTATGTTAAAATAACCTCCACTGTGGCCCACAAGCCAAAGTAACAATAAATAGAAGGCACTGTAAAGTGAGTAGCTTTTTCCAAAAAGAAATGTCAAACTGCACATGGAAATGTCACCAGTGCAATAATATTTCCCACTGCAGCACAGAGCACTGAGCAGGAACATAGCAGAAAGAAGAGCTGTTACCTTTGCAAAGGGTGTGCTCCGTGAGAGGCTGTGAGCAGACAGAGTTGTCTGTCCTTTGGGCAAAGGAAAAGCTGCCAGGATGTTGACCAGAGCTACCTCTGGAGAAGCTGAACTGCAGACCCTGGACTTGGCTGCTGAAATAAAACTATTGAACTACTTTGACATCGGTGCCCCTTTTAGGAGCTACTTATTTTAATTTAGGCCATACACACACTCCTCTGGAAGAAGTAGAGATTTTTTTTTCCCACAGATGGGTTCCTATTTCTGCACTTGTTACCTCAGTACTGTCAATCAGATGAGAGTGCGCTTGCAAGAACTTCACATCCTTCTGTCTTCTGCTTTAGGTGGTCTCAGATGGTTTTACCTTTCACCTTGTCAGGTGAGAATACAGTGGCAGAAATCAGGTGCCCTGTAGTGGAAAGTTTGCACACAAAATAAAGGAGGAGGAAACCACATTTTCCTGCAGGCGGCAAGCATATTCGCAGTATTTTGTTTCTTTCTAGAACCCTGCTGGTATCTCCTGTAAGTTCTCTCACCAAGAAAGCTGTGGGTTTGATTTTGCTCAAGGTCCAGTGTGATTTTTCCCAGCTTCTGTTCACAGGGGCTTTAAACACAACCCTTTGACACTGGATTTGCAGTAGAAGAACCACATATACCTCTCTGCTTGTGATGATCTCCGTGCTTAATTTGTTGAATCTGAAAGACTATGTCCAACACAGGCCTTAATGAACTTGACGATTATCTCTGATCTAAGACCCGCTTGGTGCAGTACCACCCCTGCATAGACCACTTACCACTCAGGCAAGAGGGAAACCTGCTGATTCTAAGCATTCATTACACTTAATGCCTGTAAGCAGTAGTAACAAGGCACATGCAATTTAGGGACTCATCTGTGCCTTGGACTGGTATGTTCAGCTGTCTGTTATCTCTGTCAGTATGGGGGAGTAGGACGTAAACAAGAATTTCCAGTCTGAAGATATGAATCAGCACAGGGAGAACTAAATATTGCATTATATACTGCGTAATGACAAATTACACACTCCAGTCTCTGGATAATTGCATACAATGTATGGTTCCCTTTGTAGACAGCAAGTGTGAAAAGGTTTGCTGGGCATTTCTTCCCTTTTGCTCCACTGGCCCGAGTGGTTCAAAGATGCAATGAGAATTAGTCCCTATTCTTAAGGGGAAGTCAAACCCAGCAAATACCTCTGGTCCTACTTTTCCAGTCTGTATCACATTTTATTACTGAAAGTTCTCACATTATATCTGAGAAGAGCTCAGCATTGTGATGTTTTTCATAAATGTTATATATTATCAATGTCCTTTAACAATTTTAACTGTTAGTCTCCTAAACCAGAAAAAAAAAGGCTTAATTTTCTCATCAAATGTATAGTTTCCCCTACTACGCCTCTCCATTTTGTATCTTTCCAATTTATGAAGTGCTTTGGGATCATTCTGGGAGAAAAGCTCAACCATATTAGCTTGTAAAGCAAGCATAGAAAAAAAAAATGGCCCATTGGTCATAAACAAGCTATCTGCCATTTGTCATACACAATCTATGCATTGGAACTTATTCAGGACAGCAAGATGCCGTGTTTTGTTTTATACCGATGGGTACCGTTGCCAGGGATTCCATCTCAGTATAGATGTTTGTAATACACATCGTGTGTCAGTCTCTTCAGTCAGTCGTTGGTAATAGAGTTTGAAAGGCATACAGTGACAGTATAAATGCATATGGTATATCTGAGTATTTTGTTAGAAGACTGATGGGTCCTGGCTGCTTAGGATGCTACATGGACTCCCATGCTACCTGCATTTTTATCAACTCTGTCTCACAAACTGATAATACCAGGGACTAGACGTATTAGTCTCCTTTATCATCAGTGGAGAAAAACCCAGAGGGCAATTCATCTGACCTGCCTTTGACCTTTATCTTAGAATGGGATGAAATGTTCTCTGTATTTCTCTCCACTGACTATAAAAACAAGCCTCAGGCAATTAGATCAACAGTTAGAGTTCAGTTCAATTGCTTAAACATATAGGTCCTGGGCTATTCTGGCTGACATGTGACTTCTGGGTGCAGCATCCCTTTGATCCTATGTCATATCTGCTAGCCTCCTTTAGCTGTCTCAGATAGCCTAGAACATCCCAAATGGCTTGTAAGTCCTAAGCTGAAAGTCCTAGGGCTCATTTAAATTAAACTTACAGACTAGGGGAGTTTTTCAGTAGACCACAAACAGGCAATTAGTACCATTTTGTAGGGTATGGCATCCAACGCTGATGCAAAAAGGTAAGCATTTCCCTGGAGTCCTGTGTTATACAGACCAGTTTTGCATGGATGTCTTCAAAATACAAGGACATTTCAAGTGTTGTCAGACATCTATTTTCAGGAGACTGACTCAAGCCACTAAAGGTCTAAATTTAGGTGTTCACATATGATCTAGGAGTTTAGGCTTGGGGAGCAATTAGTTGACCAGATATAGACAATCACTTCATCTCTTTCTAAACCACTAATTGTATAGACTAGACCTCTACTCTCTATAATGGTATCCTGGGCATTTACCTCACATGTAGACATCTAAAATTAGATGTCTTAAACTCAGGGCCAAATTGCATCACTAACTTTTAGATCCCTAATTATAACAGATTAATTGAAAACTTCAGGACCTTTGCACCATTATTGAGCCTTCTTATGCTTTTGTCTACCCTTAACTGGAAAGAGTAGATGACCATAGTACTTTCTTCTGCCAAGATCTTTAATGAATCTCAGGAATCAAAAAAATCAGCAACAATTCCTGGATTTCCTAGAAAAATGAAAGAAAAGAAAAGAAAAGGAAAGAAAAGGAAAGAAAAGGAAAGAAAAGGAAAGAAAAGAAAAGAAAAGAAAAGAAAAGAAAAGAAAAGAAAAGAAAAGAAAAGAAAAGAAAAGAAAAGAAAAGAAAAAAGGAAAGAAAGGGAGAAAAGAAAGAGAGAGAGAAAAGAAAGAAAGAGAAGGAGAGAAAGAGAGCAAGAAGGAAAGAAAGAAGGGAAGAAAAATAAAGAAGGAAAGAAGTGAAGAAGGGAAGGAAGGAAGGAAGGAAGGAAGGAAGGAAGGAAGGAAGGAAGGAAGTGAGAAAGAGAGAAAGAGAGAAAGAAAGAGAGGGAGAAAGAGAGAAAGAAAGAAAGCAGTTGCAAGTACTTATAGGTTTTCTTTGTCATTTTAAATGGTCATAGAAAAACAGTTAAAATTTCAAAACATGGATTGCTCTGTTGCCTCATTATCAGTATCTCAGTAACAGAAGTAGAAAGACAGTAGTAAAAAAGAGTTACACAAAAAGTAGCAAAGGTGGCTCATACAGTCCACCCAGATACCAGGACCAGGTGGACCCAGATGAGGATTTATTTTTCTGGTTATTACCAGAGATTCATGCCAACACTTACAAATACTACAGAGCATGAGCAATAGCATTTGAATCAGATCTCCTTTGACTCATCTGGCATAAAATGCAATTTTCATCTCTCTACAGTTGTTTGTGTGGACTTTGTCTTGTTGAAAATGTTTGCTAATGCTTTTGTATTATTATGTTTTAAGGAACAGCAGGAGAACTTTCATTTTCTTCTTAAAGAAAGAAGGTACAAAGGGTTGACTACTAGAAAAGAAAAGTCAGATGAAGTTGAAAGAATGCAATCTCAACATGAATACTAAAGATGTGCAGGAAGCAGAACATACGTTGAACAAGAAAAGGTGGAAGTGGTAAAAATGCTTTAAAAGATGGTATGTGAACAGAAATTGCTTGTTCTTGCCTGATTTAAGGTAGATTAGAAAAAAATCCTTTAAAAATAATTGTATTAAAATCAAACTGGTCTTAGCTATTGTAAGTTCTCTATGTTTTTGGAAGGATGGCTTTTCAATTCTTCATTGACACATATTTAGCATTAGAACAGCCATGGTAGGGGGACTATGCTTATTTCTATGTTACATGAAAGAAGTTGAAACAGAGAGAGATAAACAAAAAAGGTATTTAACCTCCTGTTTACTTTTGAAATCATCATATAGCAATATCTTTGGAGACATAGCTATAAAGATTAAAAGTAAGACACAGCATACTCTCATTCACATCTAATCTCACCTAATGAATTAGGTTGATTCTAGAATCACAGAATCACAGAATCAAAGATGCATTCGACTTCGAAGGGACTTTTAAAGGCCATCTAGTCCAAATCCCCTGCAGTGAACAAGGACACCTACAGCTAGATCTGGTTACTCAGAGCCCTGTCCTGCCTGATCCTGAAGGTCTCCAGGGATATGGAAACCACCACCTTCCTGGGCAACCTGTTCCAGTGCTTCACTACTCTTATTGTAAAAAACTTTTTCCTTATATCCAGACTAAATCTCCCCTCACACAGTTTGAAAACATTTCCCTCAGTCCTGTCACAACAGACCCTGCTAAAGAGTCTGTCCCATTCTTTGTTGTAGCCCTCCTTGAGATACTGAAAGGCTGCTATCATATCTCCCTGGAGCCTTCTCTTATCCGGACTGAATAGTCCCAACTCTCTCAGCCTGTCCTCATAGGGGAGCTGTTCCATCCCTCGGATCATTTTCATGACTCTCCTCTGGTCACGCTCCAACAGGTCCATGTCCTTCCTGTACTGAGGACTCCACATCTGGACACAGTGCTCCAGATGGGGTCTAACCAGTGCAGAGCAGAAGGGCAGGGTCACCTACCTCACCCTGCTGGTCAAGCTGATTTGGGTGCAGCCCAGGATGCTGTTGGCTTTCTGGGCTGCGAGGGCACACTGCTGGCTCATGCCCAGCTTGTCATTCACCAGTACCACCAAGTCCCTTTTATAGGGCTCTGCTCAATCCTTGCATCCCCCAGCTTACACTGATAGCGGGGGTTGCCACGACCCAGGTACAAGACCTTGCATTTGGCTTTGTTGATGCTCATGAGGTTAGCCTGTGCCCACTGCTCCAGCCTGTTTAGGTCTCTCTGGATGGCATCTTGTCCCTCAGGCATATTGACCGCACCACACAGCTTGGTGTCATCCGCAAATTTGCTGAGGGTGCACTCGATCCTGCTGTCAATGTCATTGATGTAGACAAAGAGTATCTGTCCCAGAACAGACCCCTGAGGGACACCACTTGTCACTGATCTCCATGGGGACATTGAGCCATTGACCACCACTCTCTGGATGAGATCTAGCAACCAGTTCCTCATCCATCAAAGAGTCCACCCATCAAATCCATATTTCTCAAAGGCCTTACTGAAGTCCAGATAGATGACACCAGTGGCTCCCCCCTTGTCCACCAAAGCAGTTATTCTGTCATAGAAGGCCACTAGGTTGGTCAGGCAGGATTTGTCCTTGGTGAAGCCATGCTGATTGTCTTCCGTCAGCTCCCTGTCTTCCATGTGCCTTAGTATAGCTTCCAAAAGGATCTGTTCCAGGATCTTCCCCAGCACAGATGTGAGGCTGACAGGTCAGTAGTTCCCTGGTTCATCCTTTCTACTGTTCTTAAAGATGTGTGTAACATTGCCCTTCTTCCCATCACCAGGGACTTCACCTGTCTGCCATGACTTTTCAAATATGATAGAGAGTGTCTTAGTGACTGCGTCAGCTAATTCCTTCAGGACCCTGGGATGCATCTCATCAGGACCCATAGACTTATGGATATTAATGTTCCTCAGCTGGTCGTGAACCTGATCTTCACTTACAGTGGGTGGGACATCACTCCCTAGTTGTTGAGTGGGAAGATCTCCTGATATTCATTTAGAGTGTATGGGAACTTTTCAAGAGTCACTTACCACCTGTGGACTTTTTTGAGGACATGCCTGCATTGTACAACTCGCTTGCCCCATTCATGTTTGGGACCCAATATACATAAATCATACTGATCATATGACAGCTTTGTCCTACCTGGAGGGAAACGAAAGGTAAATACCCAAAATAACAAAAATATTCTTGAGGGGACAATCTAACTACAGGTCCAGTTTTTAAAATGAGAATTATTTAAAAGAACTGGGAGCAGCAGTAAAAGACTCAGAAGCACAAGTAATCTTCTCATCAGCCCTCCCAGTTAAGGGGAAGGGGTGTGAAAGGGCTAGTCGAATAGTTGAATTAGGGAATAGTTAAGAGAGTGGTGCCGTGGGCAGGGCTTTGGCTACTTAAACGATGGTAAAACATGGTTTGAGAAATCTGGTCTGCTACGGTCTGGTGGAATCCGTCCCTCAGAGAAGGGGAAAAACATCTTTGGCCAAAAGCTCTCCAGTCTAGTCAGGAGGGCTTTAAACTAGAGTTGCCAGGGGGAAGGGTTCCTCAATCCATCCTACTTCAGGGCTATTGGTGGCAATGGGTGCCCTGGGCCCGGAACAGGTTCATAGGCTGGGAAGAGAGCATGTAAAGTGCAGGATGGGGGAACTCCAGCTGGTAAAGCAGCCTCAGTGGGGGCCCCACTCACCTGTCTGTGCACCAGTGCACGGAGTATGGGGAACAAGCTGGATGAGTTACAGATATATGCAGGCCTGCGGGGCTATGACATCATTGGCATCACTGAGATGTGGTGGGATGGCTCTCAAGACTGGAGCATAGGAATTGATGATTATAAACTCTTTGGGAAAGACAGGCAGGGGATAAGGTGAGGGGGTGTTGCCCTCTATGTCAACGACCAGTTGGAGTCCATGGAACTCCACCTGGGGATGGATGAGGAGCTGCCAGAGTGCTGATGGGTCAGGGTTAAAGGCAAGGCAGGGGAAGGGGACCTCGTAGTGGAGCATGACTGGATGAGGCCCTCTACAGACAGATAGGAGCAGCTTCACATTCACAAGCCATGGTCCTCATGGGGGACTTCAACCACCCTCATATCTGTTGGGAGGACAACACAGTAGGGCACAAGCAACCAAAGAGGTTCCTGGATTGCACTGATAACAACTTCCTCTTTCAAGTGATAGAGGAACCCACAAGGAAAGGTGCTGTGCTAGACCTTGTCCTCACCAACAAGGAGGGGCTGGTGAGTGATGTGAAGCTCAAGGGTAACCTTGGGTGCAGTGATCACAAAATGGTAGAGTTCAGGATCCCTAGGGAGTCAAAGAGGGTGCACAGAAAGCTCACTGCTCTGAACTTTAAGACAGCAGACTTTGGCCTCTTCAGGGATCTGCTTAGCAGAGTGTCATGGCACAAAGCTTTGGTGGGAAGAGGGGCCCAGGAGAGGTGGTCAGTATTCCAGGACCATCTCCTTCAAGCCCAGGAGCTGTGCATCCCAAGAAAGAGGAAGACTTGCAAGACTGCCAGGAGGCCTCCATGGATGAACGAAGAGCTCCTGGACTTACTTGGCCATAAAAAGAAAGTCTGTAGGGAGTGGAAACAAGAACAGGCTAGCTGGGAGGAATTCAAAGAAGTTGTCTGGGCAGCAAGGGATCAGGTTAGGCATGGCAAAGCCCAGACTGAATTAAGTCTAGCCAGGGACGTAAAGGGGAATAAGAAGAATTTCTACATGTGCATCAATGGTAAAAGGAAGGCTAAGGAAGGTGTGGGTCCTCTCTGGAAGGAAAATGGAGACCTGGTAATGAGCGATATGATAAATTGTGTTTCACAGCACTAATGGGTATTAATCCATCTTCCTTAGTTTGAATTTTCATTACATATTGTTTTTATTTCACTGTTAAAATGTTTATGTAATTTTAAAAATCGTTAAGCAGAGGACCATACTACATTAACTGAAGCAAACATTTTAATTGAGATTTTGAAGTGATTAAATTAAATTAGTGAGATGTCTGGCATTTGAAATTAGGAGCTTTAATGTGCACATGCCATTGGGGTTGCCAAGCCAATTGAAAGTTCTCCCTTTGCTAATAGAAGGACTTGGGCAACTGTCCTACTCTATGCCATCTTACTATTGCCCTTGGGGGCCTCAAGGACTGCATGTGATGGATTTACTGAAAATTAAAAAGCCAGTTTGCAGACTCATTTCTAAAAAAGGTTTGGGTTTGAATGGTGGATCATGGGTTATGTCTTTATGCCACACACACAGGAAACCTTTGCTGTGGACTGCAAATTATGATGGAGATAGGATGGGGTGTTTCACATATCATTTAAGGATAAATTTAAGCTTGGTACTATACATCAATCTAGAGATCTTACATTACACAATATGAAGAAATGAGATTAGCAAGGTATATCTGAGCAAACAATCTTGCTATATGATGTGCATGTTAAAGTCACCAGGGAAAGCAAAATTCTTAGTTTCCCAACATTTATGCATATAAATTTTGTACATCTATATGAATTGCATTGGAAATTATTATGATTTGGAGGTTCACTTTTATGCCTTAAACTGCTAATAGTTTTAGACCAGTTTAGATGCTCAGTACACAGTCCCTTTTCACTGCAGAAATGTTAGCATAATCAGTATGTGTAACTGTCATGTACAGAAAATTAGGATAGAAAGTTTCATAATTCATGCTCTTGCATACAAATCTTCAATTTCTGTTACACAGACAGCACTTCCCTCCCTCAGATATGAAGATAAAAGCCTATGAGTGATTGTGAGGTGTTAAAATACGAGGGGAAAAAAGGACCTGATAAGATTCTTGGTGGATAGGATAGACATATAAATACTAGCCTTGGATAAGAATTCAAGCAATAATTTAATCAATATACATATGAGCAAATTAAAATGCAAATGAATTGCAGAGATGTAAATGTTCAGAAAGAAAGAGAGATTTCTGTAATACTTACCTGTATTGCATTGACTTCAAGTAGCCCTTAAGTGGAACTGACAGTATTACAAACACAATAAGCACTTCTAGACAAACTGGAATAACAATCACTTCTGGAGCCTGGAAGCATTCACAATTCTGCTGTTGTCAACTCTTTCAGTGGCTTTAATTTTCAATGGTAAGCACAACTCTTATACAGTGTTGTCAAAATTGCAATGAAGTTATGTCATTGAATATTAAAGCACTGGCCTGCAGAATGCCAAACACACAGATTTGAATTTCATGCTCTCTACTAAACATCAAGACAAATATGTCTAATTTCATGAAAAGCTCACCAGCCCAGAAAAGCTGAAAATCAGACCGAGTGTTACCATTTTGCCAGGTGAAATAGGAGTTTATACTGTAAAAAAGCTCTCCCAGAAGGGGAGAGGAGGGGAGAAGCAAAGACTTAGGATTCATAAATGCAGCATGAGATCAAAACATAAAGAGTTTGGGGTACTAAGGATATGGCAGTTCATCACTGAACTGAAAAGACATGTTCATTGATGAAAACATTTCCCTTGTGCTGTTTAGAATATGCTGGAAGGCGATTCAAGAAGCACATAAGGAAATTGGCATATTTACCCCCAGGAGCCAGGCTGTCATTGTTCATTGTTATTTTTTTAGCTTTAGTGGTTTCTTGATTCCAGCCTTGATTTGTCAGCCAATGCAGTGGCTTGTTCAATAAATTTTGGTCCCAATCAAAACCCAGAGGACATGAAAAGTGGGCCCACGAGAACCTGGTGAGGTTCAACAAGGTCAAGTGCAAGGTGTTGCACTTGGGTCAGGGCAATCCCTGGTGTGTGTACAGACTGGCAGAAGAACTCCTTGAGAACAGCCCTGCGGAGAAGGACTTTGGTGTTGTGATCAATGAAAAGCTGGCCATGAGCCTGCAGTGCGCTCTTGAAGCCAGGAAGGCCAATGGCATCCTGGGCTGCATCAAGAGAGGGGTGGCCAGCAGGGAGAGGGAGGGGATCGTCCCCCTCTGCTCTGCCCTTGTGAGGCCTCACCTGGAGTACTGTGTCCAGGCCTGGGGCCCCCAGCACAGAAGGGATGTGGAGCTGTTGGAGCGGGTCCAGAGGAGGGCCACCAAAATGATCAGAGGGCTGGAGCACCTCTCCTGTGAGGAAAGGTTGAGGGAGTTGGGACTGTTCAGCTTGGAAAAGAGAAGGCTCAGAGGAGACCCCTTTGCGGCCTTCCAGTGCTTGAAAGGAGCTTACAGGCAGGAGGGCGATCGACTTTTTACGCAGGTGGATAATGGTAGGACAAGGGGGAATGGGCTAAAACTGAAAGAAGGGAGGTTTAGGTTGGACGTCAGGAAGAAATTCTTCCCTGAGAGAGTGTTGAGGTGCTGGAACAGGCTGCTCAGAGCAGTTGTGGCTGCCCCATCCCTGGATGTGTTCAAGGCCAGGCTGGATGGGTTCCTGGGCAGTTTGATCCAGTGAGCTAGTGGCTGGCAGCCCTGTCCACAGTAGGGTGGTTGGAACTAGAGGATCTTTGAGGTCCCTTCCAACCCAAGCCATTCTATGATTCTGTGGTTCTGTGACTGGTGTCTCCATCCTCCTTCCTCACAGTGCTAAGTTATGCTCCAAGATCTGATATGTTCTTTCTCCCTTTGGAGTAGCTTTTATCCTGTGTGCAAGATTACAAACAGTAATGAAAAGCTATAATTACTGAGAAGATTGTGAGGCTGTATGAACATGAAATGCATGCAAATTTCTAGACCAGTGAGGTAGTTTTTCTTTCAGAATTTTTGCTAGAAATGATCAGTTTGACCTTGAAGGTAAAATTTTTTGAACCTACTTCTATGGAACGAAATGCTTCTATCTCTTCAAGGCATAGATGTACAAATCAGACCAACTATACTCAGATGTTCAGAATAGTATGGACACTGGTATTCCAGACAGGATGAGTTCCATACCAAAGAATTTCTGGAGGGCAACAAAATACAGAAAGTTATTTGCTGAGTCTTATTTGGTCTATAGTTAATAGACAGCATTGTGGAAAGTAGTGTTCACTGTACTAAGTTTATGTTCTGTGACTTCTCAGTCTGAGACTGAGAATACTCTTTTCATGTAGGTAACCTAAAGATTAACAGTTAAAAATCATTCATTACCCTGACTGTATTTTTAGTGCCAAACAAATAATCAACAACTGTAATAATTTATGGATTTTTGTTGTTGGTTTTTTGTTTGTTTTGTTTGCTATTTTTATAGAACACCGAATGGATATTAGAAATACCACATATCTCCCCAAATTTCACTATTTTCAAGATATTTCCCCCTGATTATTTGATTTCCTCATTGGGGCATGTCTATGCTCACAGAAATTTTTTGGATACTTTATTTTTACAGTTCTTATGCCCTTTGAGATCTTGCATTATTAATAATACTAATTATTGCAATTATTTATTATTAGATGAAGTATGAGAGTGTTTGCAGCAATTCACAAAACACAGAAGAGTATTCAAGTGTTATCCTGCAGGGGCTGTTGTTAAATTTTCAGTCTCTGACAGAGAGGAATTGAACTTAGCAAGAGCAGAAACTAAATGGCCATGGAAAATAAATAAATAAACCTCATACGCGGCTGGACTTCTTACTTAATAGGTCACTGCAGACGGACTGATAAAAAAGCACAGTAAAATTATAATAATCCAGAGTATAGATGAGTATCTGGAGAGGATGATTAACATCCAATAAGTTCATGAGGTAAACTGTAATATTCCACAGGAGATGTCCTCTTTCTCTTCTGGAGGACAGAGATGTGCCTGGTCACAGACAAGCAGGTGTACTGAATGAATAACTGTAGTTCGTAGTATGCTCTGTTGTGCAAGTTTTCTGAGCTAGAGCTAAGACAAGATAGAGATTCTATATCTGCAGATGCAGAATCAGAACTCAGTCTCAGAGACTGAATTCAAATACTGAACAGCTTATGGTAATGACCCAAGAACATGCAAGGTCATAGCGTAATCGGAGTTGCACAAAAAACAGTTCTAGTCAAAAGGAAAGCTTCAGATCTTAGATTTGCAACAAAGCCTTTCGTTGTTATGCAGGATAATGAAAGCTCAGAAATGGAGGATGAGGCTTGAGAAAAATGATCTTCAATTATCTGTAATTTTGTGGTGGAAGCATGCTCTCAGTAAGCTTGGCCTACCACATCTACTACATTTTTTCAATGAATAGAGAAGCACATACTTTTTTTGCTGTAGCTTAAAAGTGGAGACCTTTAACCCACCTAAGAGATGACAAAAGAACTTAAGTAGATGTAGACATTCTTGTAAACTTTTATATTTATTTTTCTAATTCTTCCTTCCACTTGTTAGGCAGATATCTCCTCATCACTATAGCTCTGATTACATAATTTAAAAGAAAATGTACTGATCTTCACACAAAACTGGAAAACAACAGACAGTTGATATAGCTCTAATATTTTTTCTTTAGACAAATTTGAAGCTGGAAAAACAAAATGCCTCCTAGAAACTACAGAACAAATGCTCTACACCCAAAGCATAACTTGTGAGGAGACCAGATAGGGAATACAGACAAACTTGTCTCTGTAACTATGACAGTGACGTTAGCGACTTACAGAAGATTTTAGTTATTACTACTCCCTTCACAAGACGAGTGTACTTCCTTGTGCTTTTCTTTCTGACACATGCCTTCCTATCCAAACTCACAGCAATAGACTTTTATATCTCAAACATCTTCTATGGAATAAAGAATAACATATGTACAATTGGAAACGGATCCAAACCAAAGGCTGCTTCTGAACAAGATATGACTCAAGAACATTTTTCTTTCTTTTTGAATTCTGGATTCTGAACAATCCAGAAACTGAAGTGGGTGGTTTATTTTGTTATTTTCTTTTGTTTTTTTTTTTTTTCTTTTTTTTATTTTTATTTTTATTTGACTTGTGGACCTACTCCCTGTATGTTGATGGAGGAGTCCTACTTTAGATTCCAAATGGCTTAATGCCAGCTGAGTATGTATTAGATAGAATCACAGAAAAAATAGGATTGCAAAGGGTCTTAAGAGGATGTGTAATCCATGTAGTTCTTTCCGCAAGGCAGGATCAACTACTTAAGCCACTTGTAAGAGAAGATTGTCTATCTCTTGTTCTCAGTAATGACCAGTGATGTATTGCAAACCATGTACTTACATATATTACAACAGAATTTGGAGAGTACAGGTCAGATTAACGTCTCACTTGCTGACAGTGTGCAAACTCATAATAAGCTATCCCAGTTCCAAACAGCTTTCAGTCTGAGTAGACAAAGCAGGCAAAGAAAAAAGAAATAATATATAATGCATATTTTATATGAAATTTCTAGCTTTTTAGCATTAGCCTAATCCATCTCCTCTTAAGCCTGATAGTAAATCTCCATCTGACCACAACTGGAGTTAACAAAATACACTACAGATTGCACAAAGAATATGCAGAACATAAAAAGAGTCCATATGGGACTCCTGTGTAATGTAGATGTCTCACACACCAAAATGTTGATGAAAACTTCTGTATCTGACAGGAAAGTTTTTTTCTCACTGCACATTTATAAAAGCAAATTATTCCTTTAAAAATAAATAACAATAATTAAAAAAAAAAATACAGCAGCAATGGAGTTTTCTCAACATCATTCAGCTGTGGAGCCAAACAAGCTTATCCACATTCCCTGAGTGATGGTTTATGTTTTGACATTGACTAACTCATCCATGCTCAGGGCACAAGCACTCAGACAGTTTCCATCACCGGTTTCCCATTAGAAATCTTGATCTCTGCTGAAACATGCTCAGTTCCCTTCATTATTTCCCTGTAGACAGATGACTTGAGAGGGAGGATATTACAAGTGTCAGTCTCTTTGCCTCCAGACAGACCATGAATGAGACAAGAAGGAGGGAAACAAATTAATAAATAAAAATCTTTGCTGATTTGGCAACATTTTAATGTGTTAGTTGTACAACTATACTTCATTCGTTCTCCCAAAACAAGTTTACCTGGATGATATTCTTTCAAATTCTTCAACAAAAGTATTCTCACTCCTCTTTTTTCTCTGACTTTTTTTAGGCTCTTGTTCTTTTGCTGACAGCATGAGCTGGCAATCCATCTTGAAGAGTGACATCGTTAATATCAGGAGTTGTAGAGCTCTTCAAATTAGCCCTTGTGTAAAATCCAACACATATTTTTTGAGTAGGATGGTGTTTTCTTGCTAAACAAGGCACAGAACAATATGATGAGCTCTGTTGTAAACTTCTCCATAAATATCCTCAGAAATATCTCTTTATCTGTAATAATACTTGTATTATTTTAGCAAAGAGAGGTCAAGATCAAAGTCTGTATGTTAATGTGAATTGTCGTATCTCCATTAACTGCAGAAAAGGTATGTTGCTTTGTGCTAAGACTTAGTCATAAACATAGTGAAACATAGTTCCTGACCTCAACAACGTACTTTTCAAAGACAGAAGGTAGACATAATGGAGAAAAAGATTGAAGAACAAACAGTGTGTTTTCCCCTCAATAAAATATATATTGGTTACTTGAGGATGCAAGCTGTCTCTGGACATACATTCAGGAAAGTGTTCCCTCACTGTCTACTCTTACTTCTGTGTTTTTGTGGGTATATCCCATGGCTTTCTGTGTGGAGGTGCCCCAGAACTCTTCTTACTCAAACACATTAGAAGACCCTGTGGCTATGTCAATACAAGTAAATTGAATATGTATAGGTCCACCCCTTGATATTGAAGCTGAATGTCATGAAATGGTTCTCATCCATACTTTAACACTCTCTTAGCTTTCAAAACAAGATTTTAACTGTCTACTAAAAATCATCCCTGCCCTCTGCTAGATGCCTAAACCATGCTAAGGAATAGCTTTGGAGACTGATAATTGTTGTAAGACAAAATCATGTCAGGAATTTTTCTATTTAATGGTTTCAGTAATCATGTTCTAGTGCCCATGAATGTTCCTGGATGGCATTTTCTTCATTACTGTAGCCATCCGCTATCTATCCCCTTAGGGGAACTGCACGATGGCCAGTGAAAGAGCATCAGCACATGGATGAGTTTTGTTAAATGCTTATGAGTAAGACCATCTGAGAACAAAGATAATAAAAGATTGGTAGTGTCAGTATGGAGTAAGGTAGTTACCTCCAAAGAGAATCTATAGCCTTAGGAATATGAAAACATTAGTATGGACAACATTAAAAATTTAAACACTTTCCTTAGCTGTTGAGATTCACTGTTGTGATGAAAGTTTTCATTAAAAAACCTTTTTTTTGGTATATAGTAAAGAACTCTAGTAACAGGGAACAGAATCAAAACATCAACATTCTGGCATTAAAAGGATAAAAAAGAAATGCACAATCATTGATAAGAGAAATGATGCATAATAAAATAACTCAAGAAAACTAAAGAAGGATGGATGTAATATCTCAAGAAATCTAGTAATGACCTGCTAGAGGACAGAGAGGAAGGAGGTGTCTTTTACTTTATTGTGCTTTTCTGCAGAGTGCAGTAAAAGAATATTCCACCATCTGTCATCTTCAAGAAATTGGCATGCTCTGACATCGGATGGGTTTGTTCATACTTCCAATCTGCTGCTCGCTTATTTCTGCTGAACATTTTGGTTCTCCACTTCTCCCACATAATTTTTATTTTTATCATTATTATTATTATTTGGAAGTCAAATCATGTTCCATTATATTTTTATAGTTTGAATTCTTAAAAATACATGGGAAAAAAAAAAAAAAAAAAGGGAGAGGAAAAATAAAAAAGGAATCCACTAAAGAAATCCTAGATTTTCTTCATTACCTGGCTTGGTTTTTCTTTTTGATTTTCAAGATGTCATTCAGGTATGCTTTTTCAGGTGATTAGACTTCCACATCCCCCTGTTTGGGATATAATATTAAATGAAATGTTTCATAATAAATCAACACATGCTGAACATAAATGTAATGTTAAATTTTACTAACATAAAAATTGATAAGGCAATATATACTAAATATATATATTAATTTTATGTAAGTGCTTATATCTCCTAGTGCACAAGGTGTATTTCTTCAGGATATAGAAGGAAAATATCTGTCAGAAGTTAAAACTGCAAATCCAAGAGACAGAATTCTCTTACTATACGTCACTGAAAGTCCTAGCTATATAGTGTGGGATTCCGTTAACACACCTAGCCCAACTGGGTGATATGTGGATATCAAATCTAAGCTGATCAATTGGGAGACCATTGCCTCCATTGTATGGTCCAAAGGGAGGTGTCATGGTTGAAAATGGAGTTAAGGAAAAAAAAAAATGGAGCATGAGTATTCCAGACCATATACATCACGTCATAGCCCTCACTCTGCTCTCTGGGGAAGGGGGTGGGGGTGAAAGCTACAGTTTGTGGAGCTGCTTTGGGCTACTGGGGGTTGGGCTGGCATAGGCATGGGCTGTTGTGCGGTTTCCAGTGCTCCGGGGTCAGGCTGGCGGTTGGGACGGCGCATGGGTGAGAACTTGCTTTTGTGTAAGTTAATTGTTTTACTCCAAATCTTTTACATTCCTTTTGCTATTTTAGTAGAATAGTTATCTTAACTCTCGAGTTTTACCTTTTATTTTCCTCTCACTTCCCTCCTTCCCCCTTGCTGATACTGGCTGCTGGCAGTAGTCCAGCAGCCCCGAGCTTGCTCTCCAGAGGGGGAGGGGAAAGTGAGCTACTGTTGTGAGATATCAGGAGTTTAAACCACAGCAGGAGGACACTAAAATGGAAGAGCTTATCATTTATCTCTAACAACTAAGAGGAATTAGACAATTACCTCAGGGTAGAGGTCCACCTTTTGGACTGTTAAGGTTAGAGGAGACAAATCTCTTCCCTAAGACACATCAGAAGTGCTAGGTTCCTAAATTTAAATTTGTTAGGTTGGGGATTTAAGGTGTAATAGTTTGAATATTATATATTCCATTCTGTGACCTCATAATCAAAGATATAAATTCAATTTCCTTTATTTATTTCAGACTGCACAACTGGTCCTAAATAGAAAAAGAGCTCCTGGTTAGGGAAGAAAGAAAAAAAAAAAATGAAGGAAACGCAGGAACAGAAGTCAAACTTTTAGTTCCTGCAGGTATAGACAATTTCTTGGAATTCACCTCCTACTTAATATTCCTGATTTTAAATGATCGCTATCTCTCCATATTTGAAGCCCAACTACAAGTGAAAGACTTTAGAGATGTCTACATGGCTTTCAACAAGTATTGTAGAATAGCTATGTAACTTAAGCCTGAGGGTCAATTCATGGAAACTATAGAAACATTAAAGTTGGAAAAGACCTCTAAGATTGTCTAGTACAACTGTCAATCCAACATCACTATTCTAATTAAATCATGCCCCTAAATACCATGTCTACACGTTTCTTGAACACTTCCAAGGATGGAGACTCCACCTCATCCCTGGGCAGCCGGTTCCATTGCCTGACCACTCTCTCAGAGGTGTTTTTCCTAATATTCAATCTGAACCTCCCCTGGTGCAGCTTGAGAACACTACCTCTTAACACTAACTATCTGGGAGAAAAGGCCAACCCGCACCGCACTACAAAGTTCTTTCAGGTAATTGTAGAGAGCAATAAGGTCTTCCCTCAGCCTCCACTTCTCCAGACTGAACAGTCCTATTTCCATAAGCCACTCCTCATATAACTTGTGCTCCAGGACCTTCACTAGCTTCAATGCCCTTCTTTGGACACAAATTTAGTTGTTTTGCAGAAAACCTGTATAAGGAGGAGAAGAAGATGCAAATTCTGAACTGCTGAATTAAGCAGGTCCATATGATATATAAATATATTGGCAATACATTACTAAGAGAGCATTCCCTTGGTGTTTCAGTAAAATAGTTTTTCAATGTTATTGCTTTTGTTTACGGGGTCAATTCCTTACTGGTTAAAATTGTGATAGTTTCATCAATTTCAGTGAAATGAAATGAAAATATTATAACTGTATAATTTCATGAAGATCTCAATTTATTTATTTATTTATTTATTTATTTATTTATGGGGGATATTTGTTTAGATTAATTATTTTTGTTTGTTTGTTTGTTTGCAATTATTATTATTATTTTAACCTGGATGGAAGCAATGAGGATTTGAGATTACTGAAGAAGGCAAAAAAAGCAAGAATAGGGAATCTTAGGAAGTTTAGCAGATTTGGGATAAATGAGTAGACAGTGAGATGTATTGAGAACTGACTGACTCGCAGAGCTCAGAAGGCTGTGATCGGTGGCGCAGAATCTAGCTGGAGGTCTGTAGCTAGTGGTGTTCCTCAGCGGTTGGTACTGGGTCCAGTCTTGTTTAACATCTTCATCAATGACCTGGATGAAGGATTTGAGTTCACACTCCACAGGTTTGCTGATGATACAAAGCTGTGAGGAGTGGCTGACACCGCAGAATTCTGATGCCCTTCAGTGAGACCTTCAACAAGGGCAAATGCAGAGTCCTTCACCTTTAGACAAATAGCTGTAAAGGCTGGGGGATGACCTGCCGGAAAGGAGCTCTGCAGAGAAGGACCTGGGTGTCCTGGTGGACAACAGCTTGACCATGAGCCAGCAGTGTGCCCTTGTGGCTAACAAGGCCAATGGGATCCTGGGGTGTATTGTAAAGAGTGTGACCAGCAGGTCGAGGGAGGTTCTTGTTCTCCTCTCCTCTGCCCTGGTGAGGCCACATCTGGAATATTGTGTCCAGTTGTGGGCTCCCCAGTTCAATACAGACAGGGAACTTCTAGAAAGAGTCCGGTGGAGGGCTACAAAGATGTTTAAGGGCCTGGAGCATCTCTCTTATGAGGAAAGACTGAGAGACTGGGGATTGTTTAGCCTGCAGAGGAGAAGACTGAGAGGGGATCTTATCAATGTTTATAGATATCTAAAGGGTGGGTGTCAAGAGGATGGAACCAGGCTTTTTTCAGTGGTGCCCAGTGGAAAGGGCAACAGGCACTAGAACACAGGAAAATCCATCTGAACATGAGAAAGATCTTTACTTTGAGGGAGGCAGAGCACTGGAACAAGCTGCCCGGAGAAATTGTGGAGTCTCCTTCTCTGGAGAACTTGAAAACCCTCCTGGATGCTTTTGTGGGCAACCTACTCTAGGGAACCTGCTTTAGGAGGGTGTTGGACTAGATGACCTCTCGAGATACCTTCCAACCCCTATGATTCTGTGATTAATTAGTCTGAAACACCAGATAGACCTAGAGGGAAAAATGCAAGACTCAAAACACTGAGAATGGTGATGACTCAGGGTGTTTACTCAAGACTTAGAGCAGTGAATCTCATAGCACTGTTTGGCCTACAGTCTGCAAAAGAGTTCTTTTGCTGTCTGTCAGTGTTTAAATAAATATTCTTCAAACTTTGCACTCTTTTTATAGTGTCTTCCACCTGCTGATCTCTAATGCGAAGGTACAAAAAATATCGAAATTCACCAGGTGTTTTATAATTTGGGAGATAGTACTTCTAGGCTGTTGACATGTTATACAATCAATAAATAACAATATTTACAACATCTGTGAAAAGAAGTGCCTTGGTAATTAAGATATACATAGACACATTTTTCATACATCAGGTTTAACAGATCAATTGTACCAATAATGATGATTGAACCTTAGAAAAAGAGGAATGAAAAGCCTTTGGTTTGCCATCATGTCCCCTGGGAAGAATCTGTCTCCAGATCCTTTTAACAGCATGGTACAATATTTGACCAATCAATAAATGCACAACAGTTCTCCCCACTGTCTCTGGAAATCCTTGATAATTTCACATGATCTGATCACCAAGTTACTGTGTGAGCGTCAGCTGATATTCTCCCTCAGTTTTCAGTGAAAGAAGAAATTCAGGGAAGCCAGCACCTCTCTACAGATTTCTAAAATCCACCCCTTCTGCTATCTCCTTCCTCTGTGTAAGGAAACAAAATCAGAGACTAGAAACAGTATTGAAAACATTGCAGAACATCTCTGGCCTCTTGCATCTTTCCTGGGGCTCCAGATGTGGTGCTGAGTCTGACAGCCAGCCCATGAGAATGATAGACTGAGGTACCAGAAGGTACTTCAGCATGATCCACACATCCACCCACTCATTTTGTGTTGTAGCTGATGTTCAAAGAATTTGAACAAAATAAAATATTCAAAAAAGCAGGGCTTGAGAGAAAGGTGAAGGGAAAATCCTTTCTTGTCCATTCATGTAGTGAGTAGAAAACATGATGCATAGGATTAATGTACATAAGAATACAACTGTCATACCTTCTGCCAGTGTCAAAAAAATGTAATTGCTCTGACTATGACAGTACATGATTGACCTTTAGTTACATTATTATCTGCTTCTGGTTATTCAGTCATTATCCATCAAACTCTGCTGTCATGAGCCACTACCATGTGACTTTTTGGCTCTTTGTGGGTCAAGGATAACAAAGACTTCTGATTGCATCCTATTTTCCTGGTGTCTTGTAGAGGGAAAAATTAACAACTAATCTACTTTATTTTACTCATCACCATCAGGAATTCAGGACAGGTAATTTTGTGTCGTTACTCTGTCCCTGTCTCATAAAGTTTCATTTACTGCCTTTTTAAACAAATGGTGACTCCAAATCTATTTGTCACACAATAGCTCTCAAACATGTCAAACAATAACTATTACTATTCTTGGCTTGTTTGATCCAAATGGCATTTGTAGACATTATTCCTCTCCTCTCCTTGATATGACTTGAATAGAAACCTTTAAACAAATAAAACAAAACCCAGAGCAAAGCTTGAAAACAATAAACCAACATCCAAGCACTGGAAAATAATCACAAAAATGGTGGCTGTTACTGTTGTAAGTGGGGAAATCCAATTATGAGATGTCAATATTTCTTTCTGCTTCAAAATATATTTCAACTGCTTCAAAAAGATTCATATATCTATAATTTTTAGGTTGATTTCATTAGCTTTATCAAATAGAAACAGAAATTATGTAGCTGAAAAAGGACTTAACCCCTCAGATCCTTCTTGTACAGACACATGCAAATGCACAGACACATACAAGCACACATACAAACATGCTATACACACACACAGTGTGATCGATATCAATTTTCAAATGTTCTATTGATTTTAGTAGCCCTTAATTTCAAGACAAACAATAGTTTCTCTTGTAATTTCCATGCTGCTGATATAACTGTCATCATTGCTGACCTGCATGCTGTCAAATAATATTGATTGGGTGTGAAATGAAACAAGAAGAGGCTGGCAGCAAGTGGAGTGATGGGAGGGGAGAAGAATATGGGTGCCTTCTCTTTTGCCAAGGAAATAAATAATAGGGATGGGCCAAATTTATTGGCCAAGTATCTGAGAGGACTAGGTAATCAGGCAGGGCTTTGGTCTCCTTCATAAACTTTCTGTTCCTGTATAAGGTGTTCTACCTTCTCATACCTCAGTCCTCCCCTCTTCCATGACGGTTTATCCCACCTATTTATACTATGAACTTGTGAGAGAGTATTTTCATCTTAAATCCAGTAAATGAACTTCTCAAGCCAGTGAAGAAGGATGTTTTTTTTGATAACCACTAGGGAGAGCTGGGTTTTCTCTGTGTTCCAGCAGCGGTTGATGAATCTAGAAGTACATTTCCAGATCACAGGTAATTCTGCATGGTTGCTTTACATGGTTTTCATTCTGCAAGCTAAGGCTACAAACTCTTTGTCTGTCCTTTCTATTAAGTTGTACATTGTTTTATGACAAGAGATAGAAATTGAGGCACATCCTGCAATTCATCCAGGGCTGTGTCTTTGAGCCTCTGGAAGTATCGTTGCTACAAATATATTTTTCTGGAAGTGCTGTAACTGTGTCAAGTACCATAACTGTGGGTGCACTTCCTACAGGCCAGGAATTCAGCTCCAGAAATAGATTCAGAACTCCTTTAAGTATCCAAAGCATTCACCAAGATTGTCTGAGCCCTAGATTTGCTTCGCAGAACTCCATCAAGAATTTTGTGCTCTTTGAATCAACATTAAATCCAAAATGTTCTCATAATTACATCTAAACTTGAAGTTATTGATATCAGAAAGAAGCATCTAGGTCTCTCACAGCTCTCTCATTCTCTCTTTTGGACCACAGGCTGTCTGGTGTAAATGTATTCTACCAGCTCAGCTTTTTCCTCAGTATCTGGTGGCTTTGATAGCATTCTTAACTTCCTGTCCTGAGATGTTTTATTGTATTGCTGTATGTTTTAAATCATCTGATTCAGTCATGTACAGCGCTAGTGACACAGCTGACTTACACATTCGTATATGAACCTCAGCTCAATTTATCTTCCTTTTAGGAAATGACATAAATAAGTTGTTATGAGCGCTTGTTATATAGAACCATTAATCCTAAAATGTCCTGTTGGGTTATATAGATACGTACTTATGCATGTATGTATATATATGTATGTATACACAGTGAGATGGAGGCCAGTAATGCAGTATTCGGATCCAAATCTGGGTCACAGTTGCAAAAGGTCTAGTTTCAGGATATGTTGATACCCTGTGGACTTACACTCACAGTTTGCTTAAGTGATTTTGTTAAGATTCAGAACTTACATGGAATATACTAGGTTAATCTGTACCATATGTACGAGCCTATGGGTGAAATCCTTGATCCCTTTGGAATCAATGTATAAATTCCCACAGAACTAAAAACTTTTTTCTGTCTAGGAATAATTCCCTTTGGCATGACAGTGCACCCCTCACTGGAGTGGGAAGTAGCTGCAAACCTTTAAAGGATGAAAAGGAATATAATATCCAGCTAAAACTAGAGTGGGAATTATATGTAGGCAAATCAACCAGCAGTATTGAGGATGCTGGTGTTAGTTTATGCACTAGTTTATGCACTACATTTCCTTACTTTAATATTATTTTATTATTGTTGTATTTTATTTCAATTACATTCAATCTTATTCTGTTGTTTCTGTTAATTTCTACGGGAATCATATTTACACTCACTGGCTTGGAAAAACTGCAAAAATCAAATGTCAAACTTACACAATCACATGGGATCTAAATATTGATTTAATTCCGGTTCATACATATCTAAATTAAAACTACTTCCTTTCCCTGTGGATGCCTTATTCAAAGATTATAGGCCCCTGAGTTTGTGTGTTTAGGTGAAAAAACTTATTATTGAAAGGTCATGAACAGAATCCAAAGGAGAAGTAGAGAAAATCTAAAGAAAGATGTAATGGATTATTTTGGATACTAAGACTTACATGAGTTTCCTACCGTCGTAAAATGCATCTGTCTCCCTTCTTCTGTGTGAGGATGTCTTTCACCTTTTAGTCTACATCACAGAAGAGGAAAGAAATTTTAGAACCATGTAGGACGAGAAGAATGATGGTATGCATGGAAGGAAATCTATTGTTGAGGGAACTGGTCAGAAGTGTGTATTCTGGTATATGAAAAAGAGAAGCTTGCACAGTTTACATCAGATAATTACTACATTCCTCAAGGATTTACTTATTTAGTGATAGGAAAAGTGAAAAATATTCTGGAGATAAAAAGATTTAAAAAATCACATATTAGATTTTGGGATGCTAAAACTGACTTCAAATTTTGTCAGATTTTTATAAATGTATAGCAACAAGAAAAATGTGGTAAATAAATAAAGGGAATATAAAATAACTGTGATGGAAACTGTAAGCGTGATGTTGTTAAAATCTCTAGAAACAACTGACAGCTTGGGAAATAAAATTCTATGGACAAATTCACTTCCCCACACCCCTTAAGTTCATGAGGTCGATGAATGCATTGCTTCACAGTTTTGTCAATAGAATGTAATTCTGGCCAGATCAGTCTGTCAACAAGATGCAACATCAAATCATGTAACTACTTTTGTCTCCTTGTAGGTCCCCAGAACCAGATATGAAAACATAGTACAAGATGTATCTCACATCAAACAAGTACAGAAAAATTGGGACCTACTTTGCTGAATAATAAGCTGTATGTCAACACAAAAACAAGTAGATTCATAAGGATAATGATTTTCTTGTTAACAAATCATTCATGAAAGGACTCACTTTCATATCAGAAAAGTTAATAGACCCAGCTGCCTGTAACTCGGGGTAGGCTCCAGTTTTTGAACGAGCCTTTAGCTCATACCAGGAGATTTTGGTTTCTGAGACACTTGAAAACTAATTCTAGCTTTCTGCTGGGCTGTATTGGAAACTTCAATATACATCGAAGGTGCAGGGTTTAATAAGTTAAACTTAATATTTGGAGAAAGATGAAAATATGAGTTCATATTCTGAGAAGCAGTACAACTGTAAATTAATAGGTAGACTTAAATTTGTCCTTTACATGAAGACAGGTATCTAATTCTGGGTTGGTATGATAAGTACTGTCTGTCTGGAATTCATAGCTGTAAATACTCTTTCAAATCTAGCAAAGGTGGTAACTGTGTGTTTACTGTCACCTCAGTTGTTGGATCACAATTTAGCTTCCCTCTGTGTTTATAATGATTGAAATTCAGACCTCCTAAGTTGTGGAAGGCTGTACTAGCTCCAAGACAATACAACGTTTCATGCATGGAAATGTATTTGTGCCCAGAATTTCTCAGAGGTGTTCATGAATGAGCTGAGAAAGTCCAACTCTCTGAGAAAGCTTTAGGCTTGTCATTTTATTTTTTACTAGACTGGAAAAGAAGAGATGTGAAAGAAATTCCCTGGATAAACAGGAGTGACAGAACCATAGAGTCATGGAATAGCTTACATGGGAAGGGACATTAAAGACCATCCAGTTCCAACCGCCTGCTGTGGGCTGGATGCCACCCACTAGATCAGGCTGCCCAGGACCCCATCCAGTCTGGCCTTGAACACCTCCAGGGATGGGGCATCTTCACCTTCTCTAGGCAGCCTGTGCCAGTGCCTCCTCGCCCTCTGAGTAAAAAATGTCCTCTCAATATCTAACCTAAATATCTCATTTTTTTTTCATCTAAAACCATTCCCCCTTGTCCTACCACTATCTGCCTGTGTAAAAATTGGTCTTCCTCCTGATAAAAGAAAGATCTCCCTCCCGAGTCGCAGTGCCCTTTTGGCACCTTCTTAACCCCTTGAACATTTAAAATAATCTGTTAAAAAGAAATGAAACTGTTTCTAGTAGAGGAACTGAGATCAAGCCCATTTAGAATGTCCAAACCCACATAGTTGGGCTATAATCCTAGGAGATAAGAAAAGGAGATAAGAAAAACAAAACTCTTGTTCTTATTTTACAAGGCTAAGTGTCATATGAAGGTGAATTTGGGCCCAAGCAACTTAAGTGACAACTAGGCAAAGACTAATTAAAATCTCTTTCCATTAATCTAACTCTGCAACAAGACACTGACCATTTAGCTCTGAAGGGTCTTAAAACAGTTGTTCCTTAGACAAGTGTAAATGTACCATTTGCCTGCAGCTTGACTGCTCTTTTGGAAGAGAACCAGAGCTGGGATAAGGAGAAGGCAAATGATCCAGCCACCAAGTCAGGCAGGACATTCTTCACTCTGAATAGATTGGAAAGCTGTACTCCCACAGCAGAGGCCCTCAGGAAGGATAATTCTTCCCTGCATCCTGGTCATCCTGTCTCGAGATTTCTCACTTATATCTTCTCATTTTGCACAGTGCCCCCTAATTTGTTGGCAGGTTTAGTCCATGCAAAAACAAACTGTAAATGCCTTAGAGTTTGTTCATTTTGGTTGTTTTTGTTCTGTTTTGTTGTAGATGCTTTTCTTCCTCAACTCCCAAAAGAAACATCAAAGTACAGAGGAAATAAAGCAATACAAAGAGTGAAAGTCAAGCAAAAAGACAAATGAAAAAAAAAAAAAAAAAAAAAAAAAAAAAAGAGGAAAAAAAAAAAAAAAAAAAAAAAAAAAAAAAAAAAAAAAAAAAAAAGACGATAGTGATGGCCCTGGGGAACTTTCTTCAAGGGGGTTAGACTTCCTTCAGAGAAAGTCTATAACATTTCCAAACTGGTGTTGTTTGTGCACATTCAGAGGAGAACAACAAAAGCAAAACAGATTTCAGGGGAGGTGATTAGTGCAGCAGGCTGCTGGCAGGGCCACTTGGCTCCTACAAGGAGCCCACTGCCCACTGTGTTCAACTGCTTAAATACGAAATATGATGGGAAAGGTGGAAGGGTACTAATTAAACATCAGCATTGGAGCAGGGAGAAGAATTGCTTTCAGAGTGCAATGCTGGCAGTCACATATTCTTGACTTCTTTTCCAGGCTACTTACCCCTCTGAATGATAATCCACGGTAAAGTGTCTTCCCTCTCTCCCCATCCTTTCCTATGAGGACAAGTTTGCAGTGCATAAATAGAACAACATTGCTTTTCCAAAAGTGGAGAGAATTAATCTTATTCCAGAAGGAGACTTCAGTTGACTCCAGCTCCAGACCAGAGTCTGGTACCTTTCTTATAGAGTCCTCATCCAAGTTATCAGGTGTTTGGAGTAAAGCAAAAGTCACAAGAGGGGCACAAAATAAGTCCTAGTGAGTGAAAATAAAGCAAATGGACAGTTCCTGAGAATCCTGCCTTCAGCGTATGGCAAAGGAAATCCATGACAAAGCCAGGAAGCAAAATATGTTCAGACTTAACTGAAAGGCTTTTCTCTGCCTAACTAGTCCTAATACTAATAATGTACTGGATCAGAGCCAAAGTCCATCATCCCCAAATTCTGAGCACTGCCAGAATTTAGATGCCTAAGTTTAAAAATAATAATCATAATAATTGTATATACATTGCTTCTGTACGATCTCCTAGCTTCCAGATACTTATGCGATTGAAACATCTGAAGTGTAAAATATTGTCTGTGTAATTTAGTAATTCTGTGTTGATTTATTTTCTATGAACTTGTCCATGTTTCCCTTGAACACACAGTGACTTCTGACTTCAACGACATTCTAGGATGAGAAGCTCTCCTACTTAACTATTCTAATTGCACAGTTTAGCTTAACAGTTCTGTGTTTGCATGTATGACCAGGTAGGTATCACACTACCCAGAAGACAGAGCTGTGATTGGCTCACACAATTGTTTTAGGCAATTGTCCTCTTCTGTTATATTCATATTGCCAGATATAACCTTATAAGAAGTTACTCTAAATTGCAGCATATTTGATCAACAGGCTTAAAGGCTAAAGTAAAGATTAAAGTGAAAGAAGTTCAAACACAGTGATCTGGATGGATGATAGCTTGCAGTCATGTGACATGCTAACCAAGCAATGGGAAAAATACTTTCACCTGTATGGAGTCATCTGTAACTTTGGCAGTCGCTATGTTGCACTCAGAGAGTTGTGGTCAACAGCTGAATGTTCAAATGGAAGACCGGTGACGAGTGGTGTCCCTCGGGGATTGGTACTGGGACCAGTGCTGTTTAATATCTTTGGTGGCGACATGGACAATGGGATCGAGTGCACCCTCAGCAAGTCTGCAGATGACGCCAAGCTGAGTGGTGCCGTTGACATGCTAGAGGGAAGGGATGCCATCCAGAGGGACATGGACAGGCTGGAGAAGTGGGCCTATGGCAAACTCATGAAGTTCAACAACGCCAAGTGTAAGGTCCTGCACCTGGGTCGGGGCAATCCCAAGCACAGATACAGGCTGGGTGGAGAATGGCTGGAGAGCAGCTCTGAGGAGAAGGATTTGGGGGTGTCGGTTGATGAACAACTCAACGTGAGCAGACAATGTGCGCTTGCAGCCCAGAAGGCCAACTGCATCCTGGGCTGCGTCAAGAGAAGCGTGACCAGCAGGGCGAGGGAGGTGATCCTGCTCCTCTGCTCTGCTCTCGTGAGACCCCACCTGGAGCACTGAGTCCATTTCTGGAGTCCCCAACACAAGAAGGACATTGAGCTGTTGGGGGGGTCCAGAGGAAGGCAACGAAGATGATCAGAGGGCTGGAGCACCTCCCCTACGAAGGCAAGATGAGAGATTTGGGGTTGTTCAGCCTGGAGGAGAGAAGGCTCTGGGGGGACCTGATAGCGGCATTCCATACCCAAAGGGGCCTGCAGGAGAGCTGTGGAGGGACTCTTTAGAAGGGCATGGAGCGACAGGATGAGGGGTAATGGCCATAAGCTGGAAGAGGGGAGATTTAGGCTAGCTATGAGGAAGAAATTCTTTCCTGTGAGGGTGGTGAGACATTGGAGCAAGTTGCCCATAAAGGCTGTGAATGCCCCCTCCCTGGAAGTGTTCAAGGCCAGGTGTTTTTGTGCAACCTTGTGTAGTGGGAGGTGTCCCTGCCCATGGCAGGCGGGTAGGAACTAGATGATCTTTAAGGTCCCTTCCAATCCATACCATTCTATGGTTCTGTGATTCAATGTCTATGTTAGATGGCGCTATGTTCTTAATTATCCAAAAATCCTTTCAGGTCGTATTAATGCCTTGACTTCCTACCAGCCAGTTTTTTTTTTTTTTTTAAATATTATTTTATTTTATTTTATTTTGTTTTATTTTATTTTATTTATTTTTGTTTTTTCCTACACTAATTTCATGACCCTTAAATGAGAGCATCTTTACTTCTTCATCTGGGCCTGTTGAAATACTTGCTGATAGTTCAAATCTGCCATTAATTTACTTTCCCAGTATTTCTAAGAACTAATTACCTGTGTGTATAAAATGATGAAATCTCATTATATTTTCTTTAAAAAACACACCATGCATTTCATTACATCATCCAATTACTGCTGTGCTTGTACAGTATTATGTTACTGCCAGATCACAGGCTATTTACAATATACATGTGTTACTTTAATTAAATGAATGCAAGTTGTCATACAGAGTAATGTTTATTTGGAACAAAGTTTTCAAGTACTGGCCATTGATTTTGAGCAACCTGACTTAGTTTAACCACTGAAGGGGGAATTCAGGGCCTACTCTTTCAGAAAGATTCACCTTCCATTTTCTATAAATGTTTTAGCTTGGAATTTCTTCAAATCAAAGCCAATAATCTACCATTGGATAAAAGCTTTCTACCTTGAGTTAAAACTAAGAATAATGCATTTAAAATTATGATTATTACTTTTGCTTTAGAAATCAGGTTATGTAATTGTTAATGAAAACATGAAGAAGAGACATTTGAACAAAGAAGACAGAAAAACAATCAGAAGGGAGAAAGTGAGCAGTGAGAAAATAACTTGCCCAAGGGCATTCACTGAGTCAGTGACACAGGAGGAGATGGGCCTCAGTTCTGTAGAGCCTAGTGTTATACCCTCTTGGCCAAGTTGAAAACTTCTTGTATTCACATAGGACCAGCTCATCAACTGGGAAATAATGCAAGTGACTTCCAAGAGGAAGTTTGAAAATAAATGAGATACTGGATGACAATATATATTTGCAAGGGAAAGATAGGAATTTTTTAAAGGGATCGATTAACTTTAAAAAGTGCTACTTCTTTCCTACCAGCAGGAAGAAATCTTAGTCTTGCAACTAGTTTTCTACTGAAGGACAAATCAATGACTGAATATCTGGGTTCAGCTAGAACGACATGGTTATACATGTGTTCTTTATTTAACAGAACAGATCAAATCAGCATTTGGACAATCTCTATCTCAGGAACTTTGTTGCAGTTCTGTGTTCAGTTACAATAATCTAAGACAGAACGAAATTGCCCTGAGCCACTTACCACAGCTCCCCACAAAGTAGCTGCAGCAAAGACCTAAGGATGATGTAGCATTTTTAAAGAGAAACTTGCCACTACGCCAGTGGTGTTGGGAACTCCTGAGGCTGTGTGTGAGTGCCATCTGCTGACCCCTGCCATGGGAAAACAAAGCTGGTCTCCTCCCTGGAAGTATGCTGTTCTTCTGGGTTTGCAAATACTCCCTACCACACTGAGAGTGAACCTGTTAACCTTCCTCATGATGTAATACATTCTCTAAGGCAGCTGCTTTCTCAGGTTGCTCCACTTACTGTCTTCCTGAAGAGCTCACAACTGTACAACCATGCATCCGCTCTGTGCTGCAATTGCTTTATAATCTAAAAACCTATCCCAGCACCCAATTTCCCGTTATTGACTTGACATGAGCCTGAAGATCTCTTTAGCTCCTAGGAACAGAATTTCTGCTAGAGCTTCCTACAGCTAGGGAATTCCTTCTTAACTCCATCTCTTCTTCTCAAATTGTGTGGAAAAAGTTAAGCTCAGTGGACACCAAAACCTATGCATCTGTTACATTTTGCTTATATAATAGATGAATGACATCACAATGATAAAAATATCAACCTGGGATTGAACTGACTGGTCTGTATGTCCTACCTTTCCCAGAGGTTGCTTGGGTGACATTGGGTTGTCATTGAAATCACTCAGTGACTCAGGTCTTGGTCTATAAAAGGGGGATAAGTGTATTTCCTCTATCTGCCTGATCTGGATGGATTGTGAGCTCATTAAGGAAGGCACTATCCCTTTCTATGCATTTCTTACAGAATCTGCCACAGTATGTTCTCTCTGGCATTGTGAGGACTGCACAGCTACAGAACATACAAAAATATGGTAGCATTACTATAAAACTCTTTTTTTGTTTGTTTGTTTGTTTTTTTTTTTTGGGTGGCAAGTCTTCTGCACATGGGAAATTTCATTCTGAAAGAACAATAGAAGCTAAATTAAACTGCAAGACCATGGGAGGGATTCAGCCATTTCAGATAACTGTATTGATATCTACATGCATGATCTAGCTGAAGTGCTACAGGTCTGTCAGATCAGAACAGAGAAATTGTCCTAACTTACAGGGGCATTAGCATCCCACTGTGCTCCCAGTCTTTCTTAGCTGGAGAACATAGTCTTTTGTTCAGGTTACCTTAATTTTTGGACCATTAGGTCCATTCCCAAGAAAGCAATGGGTGTAAACTGAATCTAAAATGTTTGTTAGTCTTACTCCACAGACAGGAGTTAAAGGCCAGAGAAATGAAAGCACCTGTCCAAGAATGCATATACCAGACCTTCCTCTGATTACACTGCAAAGAGACATGCAGGCACTCCGAGCCAGTGGTATTTACATCTGTCAGCCCTCTAATACCCTGTGATTGTGTTTGCACAGAGCTGAGTCCAAGTGAATAGGCCGTGCCTCTTGGCTGAGCTCGAAGGACTGTCCATGCTGACACAATAATATTTATCTATACAGGTTTAAGCCAGAATGTAGGCAGCCCATGCCTCAGCTTTCAGAGCACAGCATCAGTATATCCCTATTCCTACACCTAGGGCACAAGAACAGATTTTAAGAATTTGCTTTGTTAAGGTAAAAGAGAAAATTGAATAATCAATTTCTTCCTAAAAACCTCAGAATAAAGTGAGAAAGGTAAAAAGAAAAAAAAAAAAAGAAACAAAAAAGAAACAAAACTACCAAAATACTCCTCCCCCTCCTCCAGCAGCAACAAATTCCAGCCTCTGAAGGCACCAAACTTCTAGCCTTTAAATAAATAACAACAGCAAGGCCAACCTTTCCATCTCCCATATGTAAGAGGAGAAACATTCTGGCTTTGCAACATGTCCTGTAATTATGGATTGAACCCTTGTTCACAGGGGTATCGATCTACTGTTAGCCGAGTCTAACTCATTAGGTATTCCTTCATTGTTTCATATGCAAATTAAGTTAATGAGAATTAGGAACATAATGGAGCCCATTCACCGTTCTAGTTGGTGGAAAATGGGTTTGACTACCAATTTTCCATTACAGCTGTTTTGTAATTACTCTGGAGCACTCTGCATTCTAATGGAGATCCTGAACTGATCTGACAGTCACTTAGCTTTTTTTTTTTTTTTTTTTTTTTTTTTT
>VXAV01001147.1:67881-104099 GCA_013399715.1 Alectura lathami
CTGATAGAAGAAACTCCCTTTCTCTCTCACCCACTCTTAGATACCTACTGACACAAATTCAAGTTACATCTATCACCAATATCATGACCTGCTTCTGCTAAAGTTTAAATTTTTATGTAGCCCGAAGCTTTCAAAGAAATCTGCAGTATTAATTTGTTTGCACAACAGTTAAGCATTGACAATGTTTGGATTGTGAGAAGAAAGGAGTATTCATCCCCTCCTTTTTTTAAAAAAAAATGTTTGAGACAAAGAATAGGGACATAAAGTTAAATACTGTAACTACAGAGCACATTAGTGCCTGTTTTTTAGACACAGGCCTGTTCCATGGAACATTCAAGACTATATTAAGCAAAACAACCAAAACCCTGAAATAAATTGGTAGTTTATGTTGTTCTCAGCTTGTGAAAACCAGGATCCAAGCAGTCTGTCTCTAGGTCCATGAGATTCATGACTTTGAGAAATAGTAGGTGAAATATATAATTTCCTCCTGGGAAACATCTAAATGCCCAAGTCTACTTTCTGCCTTGGGCTGCTTGGAAGGATTAAATAAGAGTCCTTCAGTTTTGGTGGTTTTAAAATCTGGCAGTTTTTTATGCTAATTCTTTTTTTCCCTCTCCCTTTTTTCTGTTTTTAAATTTCCACTTAGTAAATGGCATTTCATAATGGTATCCAAATCTTAGTTCTCTGGCAAGAAAATGTATTCTTTTGTCTCAGTATTAACTACAATATCCCCTATCCACAGGTTTCACTGCTTATACTCAGTCAGCTCTCTGATGCAAGTGAGAGTTTTGTTAAACTTAATCTGAACATATATTTGAGTCACCGTCGACATAAGACTTTGGCAAAACAGAAATAAAGATGGTCTAGTTCACCATAAGATTGCCACTTAGTTTTGGATATTGTCAGCAATTATAAGTGAAGGTGCATCAGCATAATTCCAGAAATATTGATTCACTTTACATGTCTGTGGTACTGAAAAACAGAAGACATACAGTATAACTAGGCCAGACCATCAGTTAGGAGAAACTGTCGTAAGCATATGGAAGAAAATAGAACTATGCTTTTCTACATCAGTGAAATGTCTGGATCATGATACTTACAGAGGAAAAGAACAAAAATTTCAAATATTTGGATCTATTTACATACACATAACAAGTCCATCTAGACAGTGTTACTCAGTTTCTAAAATCAAGTGCTCAGGCATTAATTAGTAGACACCAGAAATTAGGTCGCCTGTGCTATTTGCTTTTTCTTCCACTGTGGATGTTGATTACAAAGACAATTTTAATTACATAAAGACATGTTTTTCACTCCATTCTTCTGAATGAATGGCTAAGTAGGACTCATTTTGTACATAATGACCCTATGCATACTTGCCATTCTATGCATACTTTGTTTACCAGCCATAGCATTCACTTCACATATTTACAGAGATCCCACATGTAGATGTTTATATTTAAGCCATCTGCTCCAGGCTTCCTCTATAAACGTGTGGAAGAAAGAGGCATCTTAAGAGCTGTCTCATTTTAAATATATGTTTTAGAATGAAGGTAAAATCACCCTCTAAGGAGAAACACTTCTCTGTCTCTACTGTAAAGAAACTTTGACTAGTTCAGATCAAGACCTGCACTGTTGACAACGGCCAATGCATGTGGCCCCATCCACAATCTAGAACACAGTCTTTAAACCCTGTTTCAGTCAATGAGTTATTATCTGCCCTATGGATCTGGTGGTCCTGAGTTCTTCCTGTAACACATTCACACTGTAGGCAAGAAGGTTCAAATTACCCTGCCTCCAGCACTTGCCTTAGCTAGCAGAGTTATCAAGACCATCTAACCTCATGCTATCAGTAATCAGTGGAAGGAGAGGCCTCCCCAGAGGATGATTTTCCATCAGCTCAAGAGAGAAGGTATAGGCATGTGGTCTGAGCTTAAAGTTGAGAGAACTGAATAACTCTTTCACCCAGGACTGCCTTCTTAAGAGCACTTCATGTAGCTTTTTACATGCTGAGTGCATAGTCCCTCTTTTCCTTCATTACTGCTGTGACCCAGTACACACCTTCACAAATCAGACCCAAGGGCCTGAAATCAGGCACCAGAAAATGAGGAATAAGACATTAGTGACCACACCTGAGAAGTTCAGAACTTCTTTGCAGCACACACAAGTTATAATTCTGATCTTGAAAGCAATGAATGTCCATCTTTTTACTTCCATTCTGGTCACTATTTTAACTCCATACACACTTTTGCTACAAATGAGTATGGGGTCTTTTAAAAAATACATTATTTCAGAATTCTGTCTAACCACTAGGATATATCCTTCCTTTTGAACAAAATGAAGCAGAAATTCTTAAAGCCTCAAGCCAAAGGCAAATGCTATCCTGTGACTCTGTTTTGATAGATGTGGATTTCTTACTCTAAAAAATACTAATTAAAAAAAAAAAAAAAAAGAAAAGAAAAATGAAGCTATCATCTTCCCTTCTTAATCTGTCAGATACAGCATAAATTTATTTGTAGCCCTGCAATTCTGTTAACCTGTTGCTTCTCTCTCTTGCACGTAGGCTCATACTGTTCCAAAGTGAAACTTGCACCTGAGGACAAGCAGATGTCCAGGCAGAATGGGCATGATGTGGATCCAGAACAAACTCAGCATAAGATGAAATGACAGTATATTCATATCCTCTCTGTCCCTGCAACTCATCCTTTTTCTTGTTTGTTTGTTTTTTTTTCCGTCTTCAGTCTTTAGTGATACTCACTATAGTGAGTCCTAGCGATCTTCAGTTGCCTCATTCCTCATCCCAGTGCATGCAAAAGGATGCCATGCTCTATCAGTTCCAGCTCTATCAGTTTTCTATTTAAAAGCTGGAGTCTCCATCCTCTTTGTTTACCACAGTGCATCACCCAGTTCTGGGTCTAGTTCCCTATGCTTTCAAATGGAGATTGGTCCCTTCTTTGTGCTTGAAAATAGCCACTACAGGAAAGCCTCTAAGAAGTGAAGACAAACTTTTTCCTTGGTTGCATGTCCAAACTTTGTGTCACTGTAGTTAAGACAGTAAAAATTAGAGTATATCTCGCATCAGGACTAGATCATGGAAAACAGGAAAAGACAGCTGAGCAGAGATGTTGGCTGCAGTACCAGGACTGTCCCAACAAGCTCTTTACCAGCAACTGGAATATGATTGTTCACATGTCCAGGTGACAGCAACTGTGGAGACAGGGATCCAGGGCTGTTACTGGGGAAAATGTCTGAGACCAGTTGCTGGAAAGTACCATCACACTTTTGTAAATATATACATAAATATACCGATATACCATTTCTCAATAGTGGGTTTCTATTCTGCTCAGCCATAGAGGGACGCATGATGAGATTGTTGGTGCTGTCTGTGTTTGTGTGAGTGCTGAGTGTCTGTGATACTTGTGGCTGTATACATCTATGATGCACAGATATATATGGTGTATATGTGTGGGCTGTGTTCACATGCCTACTGGGAATATATCCTCAGCCTTGCTACTGGTTAAACGAGGGGATGTGTAGTCCCTCCAAGGCTGTTGGATCCAGAATGATACTTTTCTCTCGTCTTATAACTAACTGAATGCATTTATTAATAAAACACACAAGGCAAACGTTATGTTAGGTACTAGTATCAAAAATGCTTGAAATAATATCACAGAAATAATTCTCCTAAATCTCTAGTCAAATCCAGGAAGGAACTACCTTTCCAAAAGACCTCTTTCCAAAACAAGATTTTCCATTGACTCCAGCATGTGTTGGAGAAGGTCTAGAGGGATTTAGCTAACGTTATGTGAATTCTGACACAGTCCAGATATGACCAATAACTACTTTTTGTAACAGATATCACTACTGAGTCTGCTAATAAGGTCTTAGTGTCTTTGGACAAAATTGTACAAACCACTATACTGAAGTTGGAGTAATGTAGAAATTCAAAAATATTAATTTACCAGTTCTTACTCACACGAATGTGAAAGAGGAAAGCTTAATAGGTACGTGTGTTGTTTCTTTAAAGACAAATAAACAGTGATACTGTTTTTTTTTCTTTGGAGGTGTCAGACTCTCAGAGTGATGGCAGTTTTAGGCTGATCAGAACAATCCTGATTATAAAATCTGAAACTTTGATCTGAGTTGAGAAACAAGGAAAAGTTAATTAAATTATTAATAACCTATTTGGAAAATATAATTTGAAAGATTTAGAAAGGAAATATTTTTTTTCATTATTTATCAAATCAGACAAGTTGGTTTGTTTAGCCTGATTGTTTTCTTGTGCACCAATATCATACTGTAACATTTAATATGATTTCCTTTGTGCAGCAGGTAGATATCAACACATCAAGTTTCTTTTGCTCCAGCTGAGAAGACCCTGGTTCATTCCTTACTGTTGGAAACAAGGGAAACTAGCACACCTACCACTAACAAGCACCTGCTAAAAATCAGTATTCATAGAAGGGATCTAAGAATCTTTCCTTAGAATACAAACTTGTTCTCCCATCAGTTTTCCTACAATTTGTAAATTTATTTTTGTTTCTACTTTAAAATAGTATGTTTTGAGGCAATTGAGAATTCATTAGGATTTTATCCCTTTGGTTAATTCTATAGTCAATGGTGTGTTAGATCATCTAAGAGCCTACAGTCTAAGAAACTAATTATTGTTGGAGTGATTGGATGTTACACCCTGATATGGACTAATGCATTTGGATCTCTTGAACAAAATGAATTTAGTTTTACCAAGCAATTTCTTAGGATCTTACGTATATCTTAAGGAACAGGGACAAAATATGAAGGGACCTGCTGAGCCACTGATTCTCTCTGTCAGACATGTTTCCATACATGTGAATTACACACCCCTGTGTATCCAGTGGGGTTCCTTTTAAATCTGTTGGGCTTCTTGCTCTACCTGTTCTGTCTGAATAATGTTTGGATAAATAGATGTCTACATAAATGGGCAGGAGAATTAAAAATACACTGGAATGTATTTTGGTTTCCTTTGCTGATGAACTACTGAATATACCTGATGCATTCTATGTGTTCATTGACTTTTCTATTTGTTTCATACTTGTACTCACTTTTACTGATCATCATCCTGCCTTCTGTAATGTCAAGATATAATGAAAAATCTTCTGCCAAAAACGTGTCCTTTGATATATATATATATATTATNTACAGCACAAAGTCATAATTGTGAATTTTGTAGATTTTTTTTTCTTCGTTTTGCTGGATTTTTTTCTTAGCTATTATATTATTGAATTGCCTTAGTTGTGTAGAACATTTATTTAGGTTATTTATAATTGTATTAATATTATGAAACTAATAGCAAAGTAAGAATTGACTGTGACTTTGTGGTGCATTTGTGTCAAAGCAGCTTATTTTAAACAGAAACTCCTTATGCAATTTAAAGACTTTTTAGGGAGCATTTTATAAATGCATTGTTTTTCTTTTTGTCTTATTGATCTTTTCCTTTTTCTTTTTTTTTTTTTTTTTTCCTTCTTCAATGTTTTTGTTGTTTGAATATAAAAGACAGAATGACTCTGGAGAATAGACTTAAAAGTGGTATTTTCTCACCTTCACACTCAATGCTCTGTGGTGGAGAAAAAGAGTTAGAGCAGTTTTTAGGGGAGGAGGGGAAGCAGACTTTCTAAATGGATTTTCACCAATATTTCTATATCCTCTTTATCTGTAAAAGGAATGTCTGTGAACTAGTATTTGAAAGCCAGCATGAATTTAAGGTGGCTGTAAAGAAACAAATATATAAATAAGATATTGCTGTAAGGAACAGAAAATGAAAGATCCTTGCTGTGAAAAATCATCTTTAAAAGGGACACCTGCATGAAAACGGAGTGCAAGTCTCTGTCCTTCTAGAGGAACAGGCATCTCCAGCAGAAACAAAACCCAAAAATTTCCTGTCTTGCCTCCTCAATGACAGTCCTAGGTGCTGTGAAAAATGGCCGTGATCTGAGAGGTCTGATCCCCCTCTGGCCTGCACTGGTGTGAATCAGGGCTATGGATTCCAGCGGATTTATCTCTAGGCAAGCCCTGTGCTCTGCCAGAATAAGGCATTTGTCTTAGAAGACATGTTTACCACAGGTTATTGGGTGTTGTACTTGAATTACTGGGTGAAGTTCCCCTGGCTGTACTCTGCAAATTGATTGCTAACTCACATGATTTCAGTTTGTTTTTCATGATAATTTTTTTTTTTTTTTTTTCACTTTAAACTCTTACCTGCTGAAGGTATGTGTTTTGGAGAATGCCTAATTTTATTTCTGCATTTTCTTAAGTTAACTGTCGTTTCGGTGGCCATTAAACTAATTTCATGGATAAGATATGAGAAAAATCCTAAAAAAACACTTTAATCAACCAGAGAGAACCAGAAGAATGTTTGTCAGTAGATTCTCACAATTTTCAATGTGTTTCATGATTTGTTAGGAGGAGGGGGATGAGTTTTAGTGTTTTAATTCCTATGTCTGGGGACAGTGTGAATAATCACAATAAGAAGTAATAGCCCCAAACCTGTGCATGTAAAATACTTCTTTACAAATAAACTTCTAAACAGAATGCTGGTAACAAGGAGTTCCTGGGTAAAAAATGTTTGTCTTCCTCACACTATGCCTGATTGATGAATAGAGGGAAAATAACAGACTTCACGGCGTCAATCTTTTACTTTTTATTTTTTTTTTTTCCTAACACTAATTAATTTTGAATACAGAGGAAGAATCTTTTAAGATTTTTTTTTTTTAAAGAGCTTTGGAAAGCTAGCCTAAATCTGATTAACTTTCTTTTGTAATTAGATTGCTAAGAAGTGACCTAGAGTTCAGTTAGTTCAGCATACACTTAATTACTATATGATAAATAAAAATCCTGAATGAGAATTTGACTTCTCAGTAGAGGAATAGCAGAACCAGATAGAAAATGCAGTTTAAACAATGTAGGAGATGGGGGAGTATGGCTTCCAGGATGACAACGGCATCCTGGCTTGCATTAGGAATAGTGTTGCCATCAGGACTAGGGAGGTGATCATCTCCCAGACCTGGAACTGGTGAGGCTGCACCTTGAGTGCTGTGTTCAGTTTTGGGCCCCTCCCTACAAGAAGGACATCGAGGCCCTGGAGCATGCCCAGAGAAGGGCAACGAAGCTGGTGAAGGGCCTGGAGCACCAGGCTGATGGGGAGCGGCTGAGGGAACTGGGGCTGTTCAGTGTGGAGGAGAGGAGGCTCAGGGCAGAGCTCATTGCTCTCTGCAACTGCCTGAGGGGAGGCTGCAGTGAGGGGGGGTCGGCCTCTTCTCGCAGGTAACAGTGATAGGATGAGAGGTAACGGCCTCAAGCTCTGCCAGGCGTTGTTCAGGTTGGATGTTAGGACAGACTTCTCTGAGAGAGTTTTCAGGCATTGGAACAGGCTGCCGAGGGAGGTGGTGGAGTCTCCTTCCCTGAGTTGTTCAAGAAACGCGTGGATGTGGCACTCAGGGACATGATTTAGTGGGCATAGTGGTGTTAGGCTGACAGTTGGACCAGGTGATCTTAGAGGTCTTTCCAACCTTTATGATTCTGTGATTCTATGATTCTATTGACTCTCTCTGATCTAACTAGAGCTCTTTGTATTTTAGCAGAAGAATCCCAGGCTATAACTTCTCTATTTTTAAATCATCGTCATCACAGCATCTCCCTTCTAGCCAAGCAGACTGAACTGCATTGTGACAGTATCTGGGTTATCATGAGGGTTGGTTTATATGTCTTCCTAGGAAAGCTGTGGCAAGGAGGTCCACATCTTTTCTCCTCTGCTGGGTCATCCCCTTAGCCTGGTGAAATCTGAATGGACTGTCTTCTTCCACATTCTTCAGGGTGGCACACACCTCCAGCCACTGAGAGAGTGGCTCCACAATGGTTAAACACAAGAGACATGGATTATGCTGTCACTAACTATCATGGCATTCAGAGAAAGAGTGTGCTTCTGAGAGTTGGTCCAACCCTATGTACCCAGAAAAAGCTAGGTTCTGATAAACTCTCATGTAATCTTGAAGAACAAGATGTATTTATTCCTGGGATTCCATGGTCATACATATTATCATTAAGAATGAAACAGTTTGCTTTAAATAGAGGGGAAAAAAAAAAAAAAAAAAAAAAGGNAGAGTTTTTTAAAATAATTGCAATTGATTTCCAGGAAAAAAAAAAAAGAAGACAGGTCAACTATTTTCTTTAATTGGTCTCCACTCCAATTGGAACAGTAAAATTTTGAATCAAGTCACCGCTTGGACACAGAGAACTCAGACATGATGTTTCCCATTATAAATATAGTCTCTAAAATGCTGAAAAAATTCTTAGTTCTTCAAACCAGTCCAGTGCTTTCACCAATATCATTCTTATGTGATCTTAGGAGTTCAAAGACTGCTTGCTCTGTTTTTGTTGCTTTGACAGCTGATTGAAGAAGCATTTGAAGGAGCTCATCAGCTTGAGCCTCACAAGGCTGAATCAGAAGTTGTCTCCACATTTTGAATAAAGCTTTGAAGAAGGTAAAATGAATGTAAGTTCATTCCAGCCTGCAATTATACTACTGATAAATGTTAATGAAGAGAAGCACTGAACAGAGTCTGTAAAGTAGTTATAATCAGGTCTTGTTGTAATTAAAATTGTCAACAAATTGACAAAGACTCTTAGTGACTTGTATTCAAACTGCTAGGTAACTGGTTCTAGGAACATCTGTGCACACATGAAGGCCACTATCTGAACTATCGTGTCCTTTTAAGATGTCTTGTTCCTTAGGAAATTTCCCATATATAGGGTCAAGCTAAACATTCTGCTGTGCTAAAGCCTTGGCTCTTCTTTAGGCCAATTGCATGTTTTAAGAAAGTGCCTGTGAGGCAAACACAGAATTATGCTTTTCCTATCTGCTTCTCCAGGCTGTGAATGGCTGTGGAGGAGATTTGGTTTCCTGACAGTAGTTTTTGTGTACCAAGACATCTCTTCTTAGTATAATGTTATATTTTTTTCCTTCCCTTGTTGCATCAAAAGTTCATGGAAAATCATTAGCAGCAGTTTCACCACCTTCAAATGGTATCACCCCTTTTATTCCACTGTAGAGGAAAATACACTGTGTAACTCTCAGCCTTTCATCCTCAAGTATTTGCCACTTAAAAACAAGTTTGAAAGCAACTTAAATGTATAACACATCATATATTTATAAGTTTGGAGAATAAATCAAACAGCCTAGGTTTTAGAGAGGACTGGAAATAGCCTGTATCTATTACTATAGATAGACCCCTTTGCATATGGCACATAACTTGTAAGTCAAGACAGAATCTAGCACAAAGTGAGAAAGAACTCCTTGCTTTTGAATAGGACAAATGCAACATGAAGTGATTAAAAGGATGATTGTAATATTTTATGTCCCAGCACATTAATAAGCTGGCATTACAAATGCTTCCTGATAACAGTTTTTGACATCAGCATTATTAAATGTTAATCAAGGAAGAGGAGTCACTAGATAAACATTAAGCAATAACGATCATGGACTATTAGTAAACATGGAAAAGAGCAATGACTACCCACACGTGGCTAGAGCTGGAATCTGCACCATATTTCTTTCTTATTGTTACTACATTTCTGTTCTTCTGACTTGTTTGCATCATAGTGCATTCTGTGAGTCTTTTCTTCTAATTTTGGATGGAGGATTTGGAAGACAGAATTTGTTTTTCTGTTTCCATTTTGTTTCATTTTAGAGCAAAAACTCTTCACATTACTAGTAAGATTTGTGAGACTGGAAGATTGTGATTACTTCATGTGAAATTTTAAACACCTTTTTTAAAAGCATCAATTATTAGTCCCACTAGAACAACCAGAAAAGATGGAGGAACGTTCCGAATAGGGACTTTTGTTGTTGTTTTTTTTTTTTATGTTACCTTTTATCAAAGTCAAAATGAAGTGTTTTAAAAGTCTAAGTTCAACAAAATCTCTGTGTTATGAAAAGAAATGAAAAAGTTTCTAGGCATCTAGTGAAAATGTAGCAGGTTTCTTCAGGTTAAAAGCAGACAAGAGAAAAAAAAATAAAACATCATGATGGTTGCACCTGGAAAAAAAACAGAAGAGTGACTTTATAGCAGTGTTCTTCCTTCTCTTAAGCTGATGGTGTCTCCAGGATTACACATTTGCTCAGCCTGTGAGAGAACAACCTCATAATTCCTCTAATATACGCTGATTGAACATTTCTGTCAGCTCTGATTCACTTGAGAGATGTTGCAGTCCTGCTCTACTTGTTCCTTCTTTCTACACCACTAACATAGCCCAGACAGGGGGCTTTATGGTGGTATAGAATCCTTCCTTGATGAGGAAATCCCTAGTGGCTAATTTACAGTAACAGGAGATGTCCTTTAAGACACTGGTGCAGTTGGAAAGGAGTGTTAGTCAAAGTTGTCCCAAAATATTTAGAAGAGTGATCTTATTGTCTTGGGCTTTGAGGACAGAGCACATGGGACAAGGAGTGGACTTTCTTTAGATGAAGTATGTTAAGTTTTTTATGCTGTTTCTTTGTTTTTGACCACAAAATTAGAATCCCTCCTTTACCAGCAGTTCATTGTTTTGTGCATGTTTTTCGAAGTCTGTCAGTAGGTGTCAAGACCCATAAGATAGTCACATTTTAATAACATCCCACCAGATACACCAATAAAGGTAAGTATTTCTGGCTGTTGCCTTTACTTATGCTCTGATCTGCACAATTTACAGTATCACAGTAACACGAATGTATTCACTGAGTCCTCCCAGACAAAGGCTTGATATAATACAGTTAACAAAAACAAAAATATTTATTTTTTATTTTAAATAATGTAACTGCATAAAGTAAACACATTCCTCTTCGTATATTCAATCTGAACCTTGGTTGATGAAGGGGAATCCAAGCCTTTCATGCACCTTTTGGATTTAGATTTTTAGTCCTTGCAGCCAGACACTTCAGTTTGTATCTGTCTCTTTTTTAATGCAACTGTCTCAAGTTCTGTACCTGAGTCCTCTGAGGCTACTCTCTAGGCAAGGACCATATCCATGCTTAAGCATGAGGGAAAAGTTATCTTGATGCAGTCAATGCAATGAACACAGGGAACTGATGACTTGGCATTCAAGTGCCGAGTCATCAATCATAAAGAATCAATCTTCACTCCCTGAGGAGCTGGCCCCAGGCAAACATAATTCTCTCTCACTGCTACAGAACTGATAGCTCTTGTCCCATTTGTAGAGAGTGTATTTGTTCTTATTTCAACATTAATTCACTTGGCATTCAGGAGTATTTTCCAGATTCCCAGAAAATGTCACCTAATTCATCCTCTCTAAAAGTGGAGGGTAGGAGTGCTTGCATATTAGTGTCCTGATACTTGTTTTCCCAGTATTATATCATACTCTAAGAGCTGTTGGTTCCCGTACTGCTTTTTGTGCATGTGATCTGAAAAGAGGAACGGTACACACATAAGGAGAACTGTTAAAAGCATTTCAGTGCTTTTAACATAGTCAGGCTTTTTGTGTCTGTCAGCAGACTGGTTAATCAGTAAAATTTATTGTTTGTATTGCAACAGCACCTCAACTGCATCATCCTGGACTAGGACATCTTGGAACCATGATCTGTACTAAACACAAAATGAAGGTTGGGCTTTGCCTACGTAAATCTTAGTCTAAATTTAAGACTTGATAATCTTTGTTTATTTGTTTGTTTGTTCCTTGGGAAAAAAAAAATCCTGAAAAACATTAAGGGAAGTGAGTTATAGGAGTTTGGAAGGTTGACTCTGGAGCATGGTTGTTGTATTTGTTAGGCGTGGGAAAAAAAAAAAAAAAGTTTTTATTTTGTCCTTAAATTATTCTCAGTTGTGGACATGGACTGAGAATAGTCAACTCCTGAGCACCAAAATATGTAGCTGGCTAGTTATATATGAAAGAGAGCAGTGCATTTACAATGTTGGTTCTTATAATTTGGGACATTTTGAAAGTTGATATTTGGAGCTCAGAATTATTCATAATTAGGCATCTGTGTGGTGATTTAATCCAAGATAGCTCCCAACAGTTGCTCGCTCACCATCTCCCCAGGCCACAGCCGCAGAGGCTGGGGCCTGCTGGCATACCTACAGCAACCTGTATCAGCAGGATGGAGGAGGGAAGTGAGGAAGAAAAAAAAGTAGAACTCGGGAGGAAAGAAAAAAACTATTTTACTAAAATAGCTAAGGAACAAGAGATAATTAAAATCTCTTGGGATGAAAGGATAATATTACTGATAACTGGAACCACTGACTTATGAGAAGGTGATTTCTTACCCACATGCAAGCCCAAACCAGAAGGGAAAGCTCTGAAAGCCGCGGCTTCTCCCTTCACTGGAAAATAAGGGGAGGGCCATGACATGAATTGTATGGTATGGAATACCTGGTGGGTCAATTTAAGTCAGATTTCCTAACTCTATTCCCCTGCCAACTTCCTAATCTCTTCTCTTCCAGGGTTAGCAGATTAGACTATGCTAGAAACCATGACAATCTGCATCACATTTTTATCTTCAGAAGAAGTGCTGGTATTCATAACTTGCTAATGTGAACACTTACCCAGAAAATTGAAAACTGTTTCCAGTGTTCCTGTGTCCTGTGCTGTCTAGGCACTCACATTTCAGGATGTTACGTCCCTTTCTTCAAATGTGTTTTACACTTGGCCTGAACTGATCTAACATTGTGCCACAAGCTAAAAGATTTATCTCAACCATCCCCTTCTCATGACCACGATCTCCTGTTGATGCCTTATATGAGTTCCAGAAATCATGCAACCATGGAAACAGATGATGCCATTCACTGCACTGTCTGAAAAGGAATTCAGCAAAACAAACAAACAAACAAACAGAAAAAACCTAAATGGTTGGTTTTCAATCAGAGAAGCAGATTAGACTCATCTTGTGTTCACCAATGTGCTAAAACTGACATGAGGTCGGGAATGGGGATGAAGGGAAAGACCGGATGACTCCTTCCGCACACAGCCTGAGATAGATCATGAAATGACAGTGCCTACATTTGAGTTACTCTGTAACCAAAACTGTCAAATTCGTGTGTTTAGAAGTAGGTTGTGTAAGATGGTGTGGGAGACGTGAGGTCATGACATTTTCAAAAACTCCTAGAAGTATGAAGGAGTATGAAGTAGGTAGCCATCCAAACCGGTTTTCCTCCTCTTACTGGATTGTTAAGCAGAAGTATGACACTGGTTCTCATATATATTTTCACATTTTTCTCTCTCTCCTTTTTTTTTTTTTTTTTTTTTTATGTTTATATGGGAGATGGGGAACAAATCAAATTAATATTAATAAAATCTAACATTTCAGCACTGAAGAGAATCCAGATATTGTCATTCCTCAAGGCAAGAGGTACTGAAATGGAGTTAGAATCTCTCCTTTATGCAGGAGGTGATTAAAGTGATCATATTCACACTAGATGAAATTCATCTAGGGAATGTAATGGCACCAACATAGACTTCCAAATTTAGCTTAAGTGGGACTTTCATACTATAGGGAAATTGTGTGGGATGTTCACATAGGCCTAAAATGTCTATCTCTGAGATAAACTGGGATAATGATGATGAATTTGCACCTTGTTACTCTTACACTGAGTTCCTGGTCCACGGGGAACTAGATAATCATATTTCGCTCGCCTAAAAGAATTTTTGTTCCAACTGCTTTGCTGATTTGACATTAATAATTAGTAGTACCAAAGTTTAATGGAAAGTTCTGGTTTATCTTTATGCACACAGGATTTTCAAAATACGTTTATATAAAATTTGGGTAAATCTCTAAACCAAAGCTCCGAACAATCCACATTTTGTTCATTCCAAGCTTTAATGCTTGGGAAAGTGACCAATGAGGCATAAAGCAAATCTCATTGCTTCATCAGATGGTGAGTACAATTTACGATCTACTGACAAACCCAGCAGAGAATGCTGAAATATTGTGGTCACGCCTAATAAAATAGCAGGTACAGTCTGCAGATAGGGGCAAAGACTAATCTTCACTTTGTGAGCAAATCTTTGCTGAAGCCAATGGGAGTAACCTTGGATTCAGTTCAACAAAGCATTTAAGTACATGTTTAAGTCCAGATTTGTGCTAAGAATGGCTGCAGGTTACAAATGAAAGAAAGTAGGTGCAAACTCTGAGTGAAACTGGACAATGTGACCCATTTCACTCCTTTTGCCAGGCCTCTAGAACTGTTTAAGGCCGCTTGTTAAGAAAGTTCCTAAGCTCTTTTTTTCTGATTTGAAATGTTCTTAAGTATATGTTTTAAATTAAGGTTTTCCATTTAGCTGAATTAGATTATGAGAAGATAATGTGCCCCATGGAACTGAGATGATAGGCAACTAATCAGAGGTTTTACTGGCCAAAGAAATGCACATTAGGTCTGTAAAAAGTGGCTTAATTAGCCAGCAAGTTGCCAGGAGACCCAGGCAGACATTCCCAGTCCTTGCAATAACAGAGATGCAGAGTCTTGCTGAGACAATAAGGAACATACTTGCATGAAGAATCCATGTTTATCTTTCTCTCTGCACATTTCTGCTTGTCCTTCTCACCTAGCTTAGGAGAGCTCTTTTCAGAGAGAATTTCAAGGGCTGCTTTATTTGTTAGGAGACAAGGAGGTACTAATAAATTCCTCTGTGTGAGGTATTTAATTACATAATAATGTGTACACTAATCAAGGTAAATGTGTTTGTGAAAACACCTTGATATGGGAACAGTTAATCACCCAAGGCATTGCTTCTTAACACACCTTGGAAGTTAACTTAATTAAATTAATTAGAACAATGAAAAAAATGAACTGTTTATTGGTCTACAATGGCCCAAAGCGAGCGCTTTTGCACCAATGATAGGAAATCTCTCAGACTGCAAGCCATTTTTTTTTCCCTAAGCTTCCAGTTCTTGCATTTATGGCAGGTTGTGAGGAGCCTGAAACTGATGATATTTTTCTCTACAGCTTTAACATCTGAACTCTTTGTCTACAGGAGCCAGGTGATTCATATCCAGCACTATACATGCTGTTGAGACCAACAAACGAATCTGTGAGCTGATCTGTGCAGATATATACTAGTTACAAAAGAATAGTTACATACACCAGGGATGTGCTTGTTCACAATCAAAAGCCAACAGAGGCATGTGGAAAGACACCTTATTATTTCTAGTAATCTTTGGATTGGATCTCATTACCCATTATCACTTTCTTCTTCAAAATGCTGCATCCAATAAAACTATTTGCTCTTTGTATTTAACAAATACAATTATGATTTCCCCTGTGGCTTCAGTAAATTCCTAAAGAGTACAAATACCCCAAACATGCGATTAGTTTATAAGTGGTTGTACGTTGGATCACACATGATCATAGAATTATAGAATTGTTTGAGTTGGAAGTGAACTTTAAACGTAATCTTTACCATCTCAACACAAAAACAGAACAGGGAGTTGGACTAGATGACCTTTAATGATCCCTTCCTACTCAGATGATTCTATGATTCTATGTTTCTAGTCCAACTCCCTGCAGTGAACAGGGACATCTACAGCCGCATCAAGTTACTCAGAGCCCTGTCCTGCCTGACCTTGAAGGTCTCCAGGGATGGGGCATCCACCACCTCTCTGGATGACCTGTTTCAGTGCTTCACTAGACTTATCATAAAAAACTTTTTATTTATATCCAGGCTAAATATCCCCTTTCTCACTGAATGAAAATGAAACCATTTCCCCTAGTTCTATCACAACAGACCCTGCTAAAGAGTCTGTCCCCTTCTTTCTTATAGCCCTCCTTTAAATATTGAAAGGCTGCTGTCAGATCTCCACAGAGCCTTCTCTTCTCCAAGCTGAACAGCCCCAACTCTCTCAGCCTGTCCCCACAGGAGAGGTGTTCCACCCCTTAGATCATTTTTGTGGCCCTCCTCTGGAACGCACTCCAACAGGTCCATGTCCCTCCTGTACTGAAGACTCCCCATCTGGATGCAGTACTCCAGGTGGGGTCTCACCAATGCAGAGCAGAGGGGCAGGGTCACCTCCCTTGCCCTGCTGGCCACGCTTCTTATGGTGCAGCCCAGGATGTGGTTGGCTTTGTAGGCTGCGAGGGCACACTGCTGGCTCATGTCCAGCTTGCCATCCACCAGTACCCCCAAGTCCTTTTCAGCAGGGCTCTGCTCAGTCCCTTCAACAGCCAGCTTACATTGATAACGGGGTTTCCCACCACCCAGTTGCAAGACATTTCATTCTGCTTTGTTGAAGCTCATGATGTTCTCTGGGCCCACATCTCCAGCCTGTCCAGGTCTCTCTGGGCTACTTCCCATCCCTCAAATGTGTGGACTGCACCACACAGCTTGGTGTTACCCATGAACTTGCTGAGGGTGCACTATATCCCACTGTCAATGTCATATTAAGGAGTATCAGTCCCAGAACGGACCCCTGAGGAACACCACTCATCAATGTTCTCCTTACAGACATTGAGCCATTGACCACTGTTCTCTGGGTGTGATCTTGCAACCGGTTCCTCATCTATCAAAGAGTCTACTCATCAAACACGTATCTTTCCAGTTTAGAGAGAAGGATGTTACGGGGGACCATGTCAATGGCCTTACTGAAGTCCAGATAGATGACATTAGTGGCTCTTCCCTTGTCCACCAATGCAGTTATGCCATCATAGAAGGCCACTGATTTGGTCAGGCTGTCTTGCCCTTGGTGAAGCCATGCTGATTGTCTTGCATCACCTCCCTGTTAGCTGTATATGACACTGAGGCTGGTTTAGAATATATTTTAATATGTATTTAAGATGTTGTCAGGTCGACTTTGATGTTAAAAACCAGAGTCACTCGTGTTTCTTTCTTGTTCCCTCGCTTTCTCCTTTTCAGTTGTGGAGAAAACATTCTTACTGCTCTATGGAAATATGCATCTGATAGATGAAATATATGCATTTTGCTGTCTTATCTTGAACCAAATAAGCTGATTCACAATGTGACCACAAAATACAGGTTTGATTTAACGTAGGACAGGGAGGATATGCTCTAGGGCTTGGAAGGAGGGGCTAGGTGTGAATGTGATAGGTCATATATGTGAAAGCACTATATTATGCTGACATAAATCATGCATGAAATTAATGCTGTGGCAAGTCACCCTGTCTGAGTGATGTAAGGAAAAGGGCTGGAAGTTCAGCAGATTGCACATGAATGGTTGTTCATAACTTTTGCCATGCACTGGCCTGTTGGAAGTTACATAGATCACTCTATCTAGGCTGCAGCGTGACAGATAGGGCCTATCCTGCCACCCTCATCCATGAGCCACAGCAACCCTGAAGTATGCAACAGGCACTTCCCTGGGGAAAGCAAAGGCCAGGGTGGGGCACCTGACCATAGGCTGGGCTCCGCTCATGGTTGGGCAAGGCTGTGGTGGAGTAAAGAATGGGTGCCCTGCGGCATCACTGGGGTAAGCACTGACACCCTTTCAAATGGGGGTCCAGGTCAGTGGGCAGGATAGGGGGATCTTGATGCTGGGCAGAGACAGTACTGCTTGTCATTTACTCTCAGATGTAACAGAGGAGAAAGGACTTTATTCTGAAAAGTCTGAGATAGTACTTATTTTTCAAGCAAGAGGGCACAGTCTTCATCATGCTCTCCTGTTTATGCTTGTAAAAGGAAGGTGTAATTTGTGGATGGAGCAGTGTTCAAAGAGTTGTATCTAAGTTGTTAAAGGTACTCCAGGAATATTACTTATGTGTGAGGATCCCCATCTTCTAGACGTTTTACCAACATCAAACAAAACAAAGGCTCCAAGCTGATACTTTAGTGTCAACTGTTTCATAAACACTGGCATGTGTCCTGTGATTGATGTTCTGATGAGTAGAATGGAACAGTGCACTCACATGGTCCAGCTTGATGATCTTCCAAATCTGATTGTACAAGAAGGACGTAAACAGACACTTCTATGCTTCTATAAAAACTCTGTATTCTGTAGTTTCCGGGAGTACAGCAGTAATTGCAATTCTCCATTCAGAGCAAAAACGATGTTGTCCCCACAACTGAATTTGTCATTTTGAGCATCCCAGGAATTTGTGAAGGTGCAAAATTGGATCCAGAAAGAGGATAGTTGTATCAGTGTGGTGTTGCATCCCAGTTCAGGTGTTCTGCTGATTAATATTGCAGTTTGAATGAAAGAATGTGTTCCCATGACCAAGAATAGTCCCATCTCTGGAGCTGAGATGGGAAACAGCAGCCTAGGGCTCTGCCCATCACTCCCTGTTGATAAGTGCTGATGAGCCCTGGGATACAGATGGGTTAATGACCTGGAGTGTGTTTGTGGCTGGGCCAAAGATGAAAATAAGAAAAAAACAAACAAAGAAAAGAAAAAAGAAAAAAGAAAAAAGAAAAAAGAAAAAAGAAAAGAAAAGAAAAGAAAAGAAAAGAAAAGAAAAGAAAAGAAAAGAAAAGAAAAGAAAAGAAAAGAAAAGAAAAGAAAGAAAAGAAAAGAAAAGAAAAGAAAAGAAAAGAAAAGAAAAGAAAAGAAAAGAAAAGAAAAGAAAAGAAAAGAAAAGAAAAGAAAAGAAAAGAAAAGAAATTTTCATAAAGATAGTGCTAGTGTTTTCAAAATCAATTCACGATTTTGATAGACAGTTTCTTCCTTGAGTGAAGTTATTTCTGCCAAGAATTCTTTGGTTAGGAGCTGTGAAGACATCTCTAACTAGCTTAAGAAATAAAAAGTATAAAAAATAAACTACAGGTCCACTACTACTTTTGATTTATATAGCCATATAAATTAATCTGTCACTGCAGTACCTCTTTTCTACTCCTGTTCCAGCTTGTGTCTCACTGGCACATTCAAAATGCAACATATGAAAAGAGAGAAGAAGAAGGCATTCCCTGCACATGTGACACCACTTTTGGCAACTCCTTGCTGCATCTCCTAATTGTAGTTTTTCCAAAAACTCTATTTTTTCCTTCTGCTTCCAGGTTTCTTTATATGCATTATTTCTGTGTGTAGGTGTCTGTTGTTCTCTCTTTGCTTTCTTTTCTTTTTATTTTTCCCTCTTTATGTATAGTTTTAGAATATTTTTGTTAGCTTGTGTGCATGTGGAAATGCGTTTATAATTTTCTTGAGGCTGTTTCATCAGAACCTATTATCCCAAACCTACATTGTTGCTACGTAACAAAGCTGTGCTGCTGTTTCAACATATTCTTTCCTTCCTATTTTTTTTTCCCCTTGTATCTCTGTGCTTCTTTCAGTTCTTAATTCTCTGTCTTTCTCTCAAACCTTTACCTCTTTCTTCCTCTCCCTTTTACTTAAAAGGAACCAAACAGCACACACCACATACACACATGCATGGCAACACGTATATGCATGCACATGCAAACACAAGAAAACACTGGGGGAAATATCCCCTTTATTTCCTACTATGCTGTTTGTTGACTTAGTTATATATTTTGAAGGTCTCTCTTGGATCTGAGAAATAAGACACAAGGCATGTGTTGTGCTGAGATAACACTTACCTTGGGGGAAGTGTGAAACACAAGGCAAAGCAAAGCGCCTTCAGTGACCCAAGACTAGAGTTATCTTGTGGTAGCACACAGATAGATGTGTCCTGTTATGATTGTTAAGGAATGAGATGTAGAGAGAGGAAATAAAAGGAATCCTGGAACTTAGATTCCTGTTACTATTATCTTCAAGTTAGTCTGCAGCATGTCCTTCTGTCATTAAAAGGAAAGTAGAATTCCAGCCAATAATCCCGTGGGAAGTCTATTGTAATCTGAAATAATGTATGCAGAGATGATAAAGCCAGAAGGGACACTCACATTTACTCTTACTCTGGATAGTTCTATACCACAATTCATTAAATATCAAAGAGTTACTTGTCACTGGATTCATAGTATTTAACTATGTACCTTCCCCGAAAGCATCCATACCTCTTCTGAAGACATCAAAACATGAGGAAATTCTTACTTACTGAGGCTCTTTTTTTCCAATTGCTTATGACTCTTACTATTAAAAAGCTATGCCTTCATCCAAATTTGAATGACTCTGCCAGTCTGAATGTGTCCAGTCACTTGGGCAGGTATTATTATATTGCATTAATTTAAAATACATATCCTTCCTAGTACCATCTATATTGTAAGCAGATCACCTACAGGCTTTCATTTCAGAAAATTAAGTAAATTAAGTACTTTTAATTCTGTATTGAAAGAATTTTTGAATTCTTATGGTAAGTTTTTGAGACTTTTTATGGACTACTTCATGTTAGTACCTTCATTTCTCAGAAATGTCATGACTCTAATCTCAGCAGTAGCATATAGAAAAAGATTCATAACTTCCTGATCCCTATTCCTCATTCCAGAGTTTAGACATTGAAGAAAAGTTCATGTAGGCATATTTACATAAACAAACAAACATTAAGCAACAGCAGCACAGGAATTCATGATGACTTTCTGGTTTTCCAAAGAGTTCAGAGTATACTTTCTAACAAGTACAAAGAGGTTTTGGACCTTCTGTTTAGAGGTATGACCTTGGTATTCAGTGTAATAAAACTTGTCTTTATATGGCCACAGTCAGATGATTTCCCTGCCCTCATCATTACTTACCAGTCTGCCAACCTCTTTGCCATCTGCAGATTTTCGCAATAGATTTTATATCCAGATCATTGAATAAAATATTGAACAATGCCTCATCAATAACCGACCCGCATTTGAAACATCTTCCTCCTAAATTCCATGGTTAAACATTATGTAGTACATTTTGAGATCTGACAGTCAGCCAGTTCTTCATCGATTTAGCATATCTTTCATTGACATGGTACAGTGATCATTACTAAACTAGACTCTTGCTCAGTATTAGGATATATCCAAACATATGCCAAAAAAAAGGATGAGATGAAAGGAGTCCTAGGTTTTATTGGGCCTTTCAGCAACCTGGGGAAAAACAAACAAAAATCAAACAACCAACTAAACCAACAAAAAAACTGTCAGAGGCTCTGACTTAGGAAAGTAGGCTGATCCAAGTGTAATTTAGGAGAAAGTTCATCTGGTCCTTCCTTTGGTACACTGATGATTTGCACACATGTGAAAACTTCTTCTAAATGTGATATTATAAACAACTTTTTTAATGTGTGACCAGAGTGAATTGAATTCAAAATTCGTTGTAAAAAGTTGTGCTTAATGTCCAGTAGAACAAAATCCTTAGATTAATAGATTTTAAGACCGTAAGGGAACATTAGGCTGAGAGTTGGTGATCAGCCTGGAGAAGAGAAGGCTCTGGTGGGACCCGATAGTGGCATTCCAATACCCAAAGGGGGCCTCCAGGAGAGCTGTGGAGGGACTCTTTAGAAGGGCATGGAGCAATAGGACGAGTGGTAATGGCCAAAAACTGGAAGAGGGGAGATTTAGGCTAGCTATTAGGAAGAAATTCTTTCCTGTGAGGGTGGTGAGACACTAGAACAGGTTGCCCAGAGAGGCTGTGGATGCCCCCTCCCTGTCAGTGTTCAAGGCCAGGCTGGATGGGGCTCTGAGCAACCTGGTGTAGTGGGAGGTGTCCCTGCCCATGGCAGGGGGTTGGAACTAGATGATCTTTAAAGTCTCTTCCACCCCAAACCATTCTATGATTCTACGATTCTCTGATTATGACTGTATGCTCTGATCTCTTGCATAACACTGGTCATGGAAGTTTAGCCAGTAATTCTAACCTGGAGCTCAATATCTCATGATCCATAACAGTCTGTTATGAAAGTAAGTGTTGGACTTCTTTGGTGCGGTGTACATGAAAGAGTCAAGTGTTTTCAGTGCCAGTATGGGTGATGTTTGAAGTGACTGTGCAATAACATTTTATATTTTCTGTTTAACTGTAGGCAGAGTTCACATACAAACATTTTTTATGTCTTACATTTCAGTTTTGTTTTGTTTTTATGTATTTTCTATGTTATACTTCCTGTGTTCTAGGGAGATAGTGCACGTCTGCCTTAATTCATTTTGGATCAGCAGAGCATTTCTTAAGTGGCCAAGGCTTTGAGCATTCAGTGAAGCTGAGGTACTTGCATAACATAAAGAAAACTGCTACCGATTTTTCTGAGTAACCTTTCCACAAGGATAATGAATTTGCTATTCCTTCATTTACTTCTTTTTTAGTTTTTTACTTGATTCTCTGCATGTTAGTCAAGATGGCAGCTTTTGCAAGCATGAACAATAGAAAAACGCAGCAGGTTTATAATGAAGTGTAAGTTCAGCATGTAACAGTAACGGATTTTTATATCAGTCCTGCCAAGGGCTCTCACCACAAATGATGCACAAAACATTAACTCATATTCCCAGAAACCTGATGCTTAAATTCTTTTGAAAACACTATTGGAAAAAGGATATGGTAAAGTGTTATTATTCTACTCACTAATAATGCCATACCCATTCTTATCTTCAAATGCCCCTTTTAGAACTTTGCTGATCTTATTGAATATTCTGGGTAGCTGAGTTTTCAAAACATATTCATTCCCAATAGAGCTGTATGCTCTGTTGATTGGCTACGTCCTTTCCTGATCATGCTGTGAACTTTAGTGGATGAAATTTTATACATAATCATGCTGCATTCTTTGCTGATTGAGGCGCCTGTTATCACTGTTTATATAGCTATTACATTATGCATTTGCCAGTCCAGTTTCAAGCTTGTTTTTCCCCCAATATATTATGCAAAATAAACTGAACAGGAATTACAGTATTTCCAACCTGCTGTGTCTTCAGAATCTAAGACAGCAAAATGCTTAGGTTTTCTTTCAAAAAGTGGGATAAATGCTTCTCCAAAGATTGAAGCTGCTGGTTATGGAAAGCTTGTGCCACTTACTATATGCAAAATAGAGAGATTTACAAAGAAACTGATTGCATCTTTATTTGCTTTATCAAAGAATCTAAAACCATAGCTGAAACTATAAGAAATGCACTTTAGTGGTCTTAAAACAAATGATATCTCCAACAGATTTGTCGTCAGCTTAGCACATAAGCCCAGGCTTCTGAAGCAAAAAGCGTCTGGAATTTCTCCTGATGGAATATGCACCTTAATAAGAAAAAGATTCAAAAGTTCAGTGTCTGAATTGTACAGCTTGGTCAGCGGAGTTTTGCAGCTGAACAAGCGTTGTCTGTGCAGCTGGCTTTCCCAAAAATAAATAAAGGGAATGAAAAAAAATGGAGCTGAAAAATATGAATCTTCCCTAATAATAAAATGTGGAAAAATGATAGTAAACTCTCACCATTTGTTAAATTAAATTATGCATCTCAATCAGCAAAATATACAACAACTGCATTCAAGAAGGACATCACTGAATCAGGAGAAGATGCAGCTCAAACAGGAAAATTTCACAACTTGATCATTAAATTGGGTAACACTACCAGAACCAAGGTAAATAAAAAGAAGATAAAGTGTGTGCTCTGATTTTTGCAAGCTAAAGCAGAAGAAAGGAAACTGAAAGACACCATTGGATAATAAATAGGTCAGTCTCCCAGGGGACCAGACCTTTAGGTGATGTGATTATTGCTTTAATGAAGTCACTGGACATGTATCTGCTCTTCTAAAGCAAATACCTGATACAAAATTATGATGAGACTTTTTTTTTTTCTTTTCAATAGAATATGGGTTCTTTTGTACACAGATTATCACTGCTATTCACCCGCCTCAAGAGCCTACTGTGACAGGCACTATAAAGACAAGTAAAATATTGAAACTGAATTCTTACTTGTATAGAAGTGCTCTTTTGCGTCTTTCCCCAAATTATCTTCTGTTGAAAAATAATAATTAAAAAAAAAAAGGGTAAAATTTTTCCACCAGTGCTACGCAAAGAGTCAATCTTCAAGCTCAAATAATTTACATGAACCTTGAAAAAATGAGTCTACAGGGCAGTATGGTATAGGTGTTGCAAATGGCTAAATACGGTCAAAAGGTATAAGAGGAAAGACTTGGAAATAAAGGAAAAAGACTTTGATGGGATGATTCTTGGAAATTCAGAGAAATTTTTCTATTGATTTGAATAGGACATGGAGAAGTCCAGGCAGGTCATGCTGCTATTTTTTAGCTTCTTTAGTGAGATGAACTGCTGTAGAATGGTCTATCTGGATGGTGATTAGAAGGTCCTCAGATACTATAACAAAGAGAAAATCATAATACTGCTCTTCAGTTACAGTGGGAGGAGTTTTATTCACCCAAGACCCACCTAGAGTTTTTTCCAACAAGTGTCACCATATTATTCCTATTATCTTTACATGTATCATGTAGGTTATAGGCAATCTGTACAGAAATATTGGCTTCAATTTGCTGCATAGACATATGCCTAGTCAAATGCTTAAGGGAAGGTACCATTAATACAGTGTGTGGAGGAGCTGCATTACAGGTGTTTATTTAACCTTGGCATACATAGGAAAACTATAATGATCTCTTTCATACTGGAAGCCTCAGAGAGGATTATGCTGCCCATCTACTGTCTGTTTGTGAGGAGTTAGAGCAAGGCAACATAAAAGACACAGACAATTTCTGTGCTTCGTCATGATCAAACATTTCTATTAAAATACTAACTTTTAAAAAACAACATTATTCTTAAATAATTATAAAATAATGCTCCCTGTAGTCATTATGTCCTTAAGCAAGATGAGGTAATTTCTGCTGTTAATATTCCCGACACTATTTTTCTAGCTCTCTTCTTTGAGCTTTTTCTCAACAAATTTAGCGCTATAGAAGAACAGATACTAATTAAAACAACCCAAGGTAGTTACTATATAAGACACTAAAACACAGACACAAATGAAAATATGCACATACACAAACACACAGACACAAAATAAATTTTGTTGGTGACATGCACAGTGGGACTGAGCACAGCCTCTACAAGTTTGTGGATGACACCAAGGCGTGTGGTGCCGTTGACGTGCTAGAGGGAAGGAATGCCATCCAGAGGGACCTGGGCAGGCTGGAGAGATGGGCCCATGCCAGCCTCATCAAGTTAAACGCGGCCAGGTGTAAGGTCCTGCAGCTGGACTGGGGCAATCCCAAGCACAGATACAGGTTGGGTGGAGAATGGCTGGAGAGCAGCCCTGAAAAGAAGCGTTTGGGAATGTCAGTTGATGAAAAACTCAACATGAGCCAACAATGTGCATTTGCAGCCCAGAAGGCCGAACGCATCCGGGGCTGCATCAAGAGAAGTGTGACCTGCAGGGCCAGGGAGGTGATCCTGCCCCTCTGCTCCGTTATCATGAGATCCCACCTGGAGTACTGCGTTCAGTTCTGGGGCCCCCAACACAAGAAGGACATTGAGCTGTTGGAGGTTGTCCAGAGGAGGGCCTCAATGATGATCAGAGGGCTGGAGCACCTCCCCTACGAAGGCAGGCTGAGGGAGTTGGGGTTGTTCAGCCTGGAGAAGAGAAGACTCTTGTGGGACCTGATAGTGGCATTCTAGTACCCAAAGGGGGCCTCCAGGAGAGCTGTGGAGGGACTCTTTAGAAGGGCATGGAGCGACAGGGCAAGGGAGTGGCCACAAACTGGAAGAGGGGAGATTTAGGCTAGATATTAGGAAGAAATTCTTTCCTGTGAGGGTGGTGAGACACTGGCACAGGTTGCTCAGAGAGGCTGTGGATGCCTCCTCCCTGTCAGTGTTCAAGGCCAGGCTGGATGGGGCTCTGAGCAACCTGGTCTAGTGGGAGGTGTCCCTGCCCATGGTAGGGGAGTTGGAGCTAGATGATCCTTAATGTCTCTTCCAACCCAAACCATTCTATGATTCTATGAACATAAATGTCTGTAAACACACGAACGTGAACATGCACAAGCTTTCCCAAGAATTTGTATTCTTGATGGTTTCATTACATTTCATATTTTTCACATTATTAAATGTGTAATAACCTGTAATTTATTATTTTATAATAATAAAATTTTATTATGAATTAAGAAAGTTTTGGAGAGGTCAAATATTCTTTCATCTTCTGCAAATTTCCCATGCAAAATTACCATTCTATAAATGGGCAGTTTTTGAAATTGAGATCTCTAACAACCTTCTTTCTCCTACAGATCATATCTTGTTCATTTATATGTGTCTGTGGAGATCTTTTTAGGAATGAGCATGTAGTTAGGAGACATTGCTGCAAAGGTATATGAGATCCCAGAGTCAGTTGTTGAGCAACAGCATGCCTGCCTCACCTTTACTGCAAGCAGTGGACACAAATTGCACAGGTCAGTATTTTCTTCACCGAAGGGTGCATTTGAGCATGAATATTTACCCTTGAAATCTATAATTTTAGCGAGTCGGGAGTGCTGATCAGGCTGTAAGGCAGACAAAATTCAGCTGATGGACTTGTTAACTCCCACTGGAATCTGAAGCAAATGAAATCCCCAACACACCCAGTACAGGGCTAGGTGGCCTGCAGGGATGGTTTGAAGCATGGGAGACTTTGATTCATCAAACATGCAGACATCCTTCAGAGCCATCATCTTCAATAAGAACTACCTGTTATCAGTTCTTTTTGTGGCCAATGTCTCTCAACCACATGTCTGCATGCTCTCTGGGAATAAAACCTGACGAGCTGTTTTGTTCAGATACAAGCACAAAGACTCTTTAAACTGATTTAAAAATGCCACAAAACATGTACACACACATTTCACCACTTTGCCATGCCTTCAAAATTAAGGTATCAGGAAACAAAACAGCTTCTCTGTAACTCTTTTAAGTGGATGAAAAAATGAAAAATATTTGATATGGTATGGTTTTACCTGAAATTATTTGTAAAGAGCATTTAACCTTTACTTAATGATGAAACCACTTGTTATAATAAGATTTGGAAGCTTGTTTATTCATTCATTTACTTATTGGAAAATAAAATTATTTAATTTCTCAAGTATTACACACGGAATATATGCATTTGGGAAGGGATACTTCAAAAATGTGAAAATGTTTCATTAAACAGAAACTTACCCCAGTTCACTGAATTTAATACTTTAAACAAAGGAAATTGCTGCTGATAACTGTTCAAGGCACAGGTATCTTCTTTGGAGCTGTCAGTTGCAAATGGCAGATCATATATGTCAATGTAATTGACAGAGTTTTCATGTCCTTCTTCAGCTAGATTTCAGCACTGGAAACATTCATACACTTTTAATACTCCGAGCTCACTGCAATGACCAACTCTTTAGTTACCATTAGTGAATCAAATAGCCACATCACAATATTGCTTGTGTCAGGAGAGACGGTGCAATTTTTTTAACAAAATGTATATTTTTCAATATGAGCTGGTCAGTGTAGGACTACCTTACAGTCAATGGACAGAAACAACCACATTCAGATCATATAGATATTTATAATGTTTTTGTATAATTGTGTTCTTTTAAAAATTGATTTCTTTAAACTTGTGCAAAAAAAATTTACTGCAGTCTTGGATGGAAAGGGTCAGAGATAATTTTTCAATAAAAGTCTTTGCGAGGGATACAAATCAATTATGTTTCTCTTAAGCCTCCTTTCCCTGCTACTTCTCCCCTACACACTTTCAAAATTTCATATACTAATGGAATATTTTGATGAATGTTTTGACCATCTGTGCTGCTTATCACCTGGTTGATCAGTTTATAAACTTATATAACTGGCACAAATCCTTCCACTGTTTCAGAACTTGGAGTTGCTTATTAGAAAATTTTATAGGCTGTGCTCAACTTTTCCTGCACCCACTGAATTTACTGGTAGTTCAACATTTTTGTGAAGGTCAGGTTTCGGTTCCAGCATCTCCTGAATGCGTCCCACAGCTACATAATCATGTGAAAGTGTTGATAGATTTTGTTAAAAATAATTGTATCTGGCCAGGTAATTAAATATTTGTTTTCTGAGTCCCACATGAGGGCTGAGCTTTGAACAATCTTGTAGTACTAACTTCTGAACACTTAATCTGCAATTTAGTAATATTCTTTTAACACAACGTGTTTGCAATTTTTATTGCAAATGATTGTACATTTAGAAGGCCATTAAAAGAAAAAAGATATTTCTCTGAACTGTAATAATTTATTATTGTAGTACCTCAGAAGCTGTTTCTCAGAAATACAGAGCAATTTTATAAAGGAGTAATTTTTCATACTAATTCTTGTTTGACCATGTCCCTTCTGGTATGAAAAAATGTAATTATTTTTTTGTGTGACCTAACCTCCAACTGTCTTCAGAAAATATTACTTTTCCAGAGTACGTATGCAATTTCTTTAAATATATTGTTAAATGTTTCTTTAATGAGAAACTGTGTGCAGAATTTATACTGTATGTTACTATGATTATATATCTAATTGGACAAGTGCACAGAAATGGTAAGTGGAATTTTTCTGTAAGCTGACAAAATGCATGTATGTTTCCAGGTGTAAAGTATTTAACTGTATTAATGTGCAGCTGTATAACTGTAGTGCCAAGGCTAACATGCAGTCATAGTCAATTATAATTAATCTTGCAGTTTAGCTGTAAATCTCTGTATTTACTACTCCATCTTTTCTATTTCTGAGTGTCATATTTCCTTCTTAGAACAGTTCTTATGTAAGTGTTACTTGTCACCTACTAATTTATTTCAGAGTATAAAGAATAATATATAATAATATCATATGGTGTTAAGGACAGGATTTATCTCACTTTCCTTTAGTTATCTAAAAGTTATGTACTTAGTTTAAACTAGATGGCTGGGCTCTGTTTATATTCAGAGGAGAGAAATGGCCACCCTCAGAGATTGATTTGTCCTGCTTGTGTCAGACATCTGGCTTAAGTTGGGACAAATCATTACTTGGAGTTGTCTGTTTTTCTCTGCTGACTGCAGAGAGACCCTAGGTGATTATTTTAGACCATTCACCTTTCAGACAGTGAAGGTTAGTTGAGATGAATCCTATCTGTAATTGTAGAAACCCATATGGCAGANAAAAAAAAAAAAAAAAAAGGTGAAACAGAAGAAACAAAACAACAGCTAAAATAAATGTTCCATGTTTCTTGTATTGATTCCAAAATGAGCAGACAGTGCAAAATGTTCTGTGCTAATCATGTGAAAAACACAGCAAAACAAACAGCATTCTCCATGTGTGTGGATGTGTGTGAAGGGACTACATGTTTAAAGCAGTTTAACACATGCTTATGATTCCCAAATATCTTTTGGATTGGGATCAAATTAAATCTGGTCAGTCCCAAGCGCCTGTGTAAGGCTGTGATGACACTGCCATATGGCAGGTCAGTTGCTACACACATGCAGACATGATCAGGTTTATTTGGTCAGTTCAAGTAATAGTAACACAGGCACTTCTCTAGGACCCCAGACATGCTTTTGGTACATGACCAAAACCATGTAAGAACCATGGCTATGTTTACCTGATGTAACTGGCCTACAGCTATCCTGGGCTACCTGCTGATTATATAGTCAGGTCTTGCAATGTAGAAATTCTTGAGAGTGCTTCCATCCTCACCTCTACCTCCCTCCCAGTCTCTAGAAATTCTTGCAATGTGATACTCGCTGTAATCAGTGAGTTCAAAAGGAAGAAAAAGTACATTGTGATTTATAGTCTTCAGGGTTTCGTTTGTACTATTTCAGGTCTTTCAACAAAAACAAAGGAACCACAGTATGATGTCACATTCCCACTGTTGATGGCTATACCAAGCAATGTAGGATAATACGAAAAAATAAGATCAAAGCACTTGGCCTTTACAGTAAAAGACCAGGTTCAACAATGATTTAAGAAGAATAAGATCATTAACAGAGCTTGTTCTTTTTGGACCATAATTAAATGCAAGCACATCTATAATACTTCTTAAAAACAAAGAAAATTATTTTAAACCACTTAAGTCAGGATTTGAGTCATTTGCGTTTCACAGACTAAAAAAGCCCCAAAGACAAACCCTAATCTGGGAATATTTTTATTTGTATTTTTGTTAAGCTTTAAAAAAAAAAAAAAAGTATTTGAAAGAGAACAGTATTTGAAGTTGAACTGTAGCAAAATATGTTTTCAATTGCATAATTTCATTTTTTTCTCCTTGAAAATATGGTTACTGAAACAATCAAAAATACATATGATATCAGCAACAGATTTTTTTTTTCTTACATGAAGAAAGACTATTTAAAGTAAATTTTTTACATAAGAATTCCACTTCTAAAATTCCTAGTCATTTCTATCAGCTATGAAAGGATCCAAATAACAGTGTGTAACACTTGAGACACTCTTTCTCCAGTGCCATCTGAGTTTCCACTGGGTGCTGTGCTTGTCTGTTGTATTGCAATGATGTGCATTGCCAGGATTTCACTGGTATTTTCTTTGTTAATTTCAGTTGTAAAAATTCAATTCCTTTAAAAATGAGGGAAGATTTGCATTCACTCTTTCTGTCTTCCATCTTTCAAGTGGATTCTTGTTAGGCTTCTCATTTTAGATTTCCTTTTCATTCTTAGCTTTTTATAGTTTGCTAAGGAATAAGCAAATTTAGTGTCATTCATAAGGCATTTGAGCTAGCTATCTGCACTCCCTTGTGATCAATGGACAGAAGCAGAATTTCTTTTGTCATAAGCCATTTAATCTTAAAGTAATTGTTTAAAATTTCTCAGTTGAAGTATGCCCTAAAATCACCCAATCTGAAGAATATAAAAGATCTGAGGTACAGTGTTTGCTATCAATTTCAGACAACTATGATCACACCGAAGGATTCCTGCATCTTGTGGTCTCAGCCACTGTACTCCAAGATGACTATTGTCCTTTTCCATCTGAGTTTTGACTGTCAGTCATCAGAAGTGACTGAACATTGCTCTGCTTTAGTTGTTCATATTTAACATCACACCAATAAACAGACAGAGATATGGCTTTTCGTTCAAGAAAACCTAGTGCTTTCAACATGTTGGCTTGGGTTCATATTGACTCCATAGCCCTAAACCTAAAAGGTTAAGAAAAAATATATTCCTCTGTTGAGGAGATTTACTGTTAAATCTGTCCCTCTTATGAAATATCTTTGTCTACACTATTTGGTAGTGATGTATGAAATAAATGTAACTGTTAAGCAAAACAGCTGAGCACTTGATGGCCACACAATTGATATTTCAAGAGTATTTGCTTGGGACTGTCAGTAGTTTGGACCCATGGACAGCAGCCCCATGAACAGGTGTAAGGCACTGAAGAACTCCTGCAATATATCTTATGGTTTAGTTTAATTGGAATAGCATAGAATTTGCACACTCCAAGACTGTCTCATAATGCAAACCAAGGCATGGTAAATGAAGAAAATTAGGAAATTTTCTTCAGAAGCACACTTCTGGTCTAAGGTAAAACACTGATGTAGATGCCTCCACTAATAAGTATGATTAGGGTTTATTATCATGCAAGCTGTGCACAGTTACCTGCAGTCAAGAATACATATTTTACAGAATATAATTTTACACTGTAAAAGAAATAACCTTAATGGTGAAATGTTTTCTTACTCGTTCCTCTGCCCATATTAAGAACTAAATTTATGTAATCTGGTCTGTTTGTCCCTTGAAGTGGTATTATTGTATTGTCAGGAAACAAATCCTTTTTGTCAAGAAATCTGATTACATATTTGAAATATTGACCTTTTTTGGGTGGAATTTTTTTTTTTTTTTTTTTAAGAAGATGCTCATTTAGATCTTTTGTCTACAAAACAAGCATGTTTTCCTATGCCATAGAGCAACCGAATTCTAATTGCTGGCTTCATTATACAGAAAAGTAGAAGTGTAACAATCAAGAGCCTTATTACACATACATAATTGAGTTTCATTGCAACTTACGAAAACATAAACTGTCTTAAACACACTTGCAGAAAATGTCACATAATCAAATCAACACTTTTATTATGCAAAAGTAATTGTGTTTAAAGACACAAAACATATGTTACGTATACAAGGCAAAAACATGAACGAAACACAGAATTCTAATATGAATCAGAAGTCCTGGCATCTCTTGAATCTTCAGGAGTTTTTTTTGTTTTCAATTTTAAAATAATACAATTCAAAACTAAAGTCAAGGGAACTAACACCCTTGAAACACTTAAGTTTGTTTGTTTTGGACAGAGCCATTTAAACAAGATCTCATTTGGCATAGAAGACAGGGTTCATTCATAGAATCATAGAATGGCTTGGGTTGGAAGAGACCTCAGAGATCATCTAGTTCCAACTCCCCTGCCGTGGACAGGGCTGCCAACCACTAGCTCACTAGATCAAACTGCCCAGGAACACATCCAGCCTGGCCTTGAACACAGCCAGGGATGGGGCAGCCACAACTGCTCTGGGCAGCCTGTGCCAGCGCCTCACCACTCTCTCAGGGAAGAATTTCTTCCTGACGTCTAGCCTAAACCTCCCTTCTTTCAGTTTTAGCCCATTCCCCCTTGTCCTACCATTATCCACCTGTGTAAAAAAGTCAGTCCCCCTCCTGCCTGTAAGCTCCTTTCAAGTATTGGAAGGCTGCAGTGAGGTCTCCCCAGAGCCTCCTCTTTTGCAAGCTAAACAATCCCAACTCCCCAAACCTTTCCTCATAGGAGAGGTGCTCCAGCCCTCTGATCATTTTAGTGGCCCTCCTCTGGACCCACTCCAACAACTCCACTCCCTTTCTGTACTGGGGGCCCCAGGCCTACACGCAGTACTCTAGATGTGGTCTCACAAGGGCAGAGCAGAGGGGGATGATCACCTCCCTCTCCCTGCTGGCCACCCCTCTCTTGATGCAGCCCAGGATGCCGTTGCCCTTCCTGGCTGCAAGAGCGCACTGACGGCTCATGGCCAGCTTTTCGTCAATCATAACACCCAAGTCCTTCTCCGCAGGGCTGCTCTCAATGTCTGTACACACACCTGGGATTGCCCAAGCTCAAGTGTAACCCCTTGCACTTGGCCTTGTTGATCCTCATCACATTCTCATGGGCCCACTTTTCCAGCCTGTCCAGGTCCCTCTGCATGGCATCCCTTCCTTCAGGTGTATCAGCTGCACCATACTGAGCATATGGAGCATGTTTCATTTCATTCTGATTTAGATTTAGAAAATAAATAAACAAACAAATAAATAAAAGTACAAATAAAATGCCAATCTGTTTCTGTGCAACCACATGTAAATACGTGCATTGAGGAAGCCTCAATCTAGACAAGATCAATCAGCCTTCGGTATGCTACTACTTATAAAATTTGAACTGGGATCTTCAGTTCAAATCAAAACTGAAATTGCATGACTTTTTGTAAAAAGAGGCATTGCATGTATACTGAGCCATAACTCCTTAGCTCATATTCTAATATTTAATGCCTTTGGATTTGGAGACTCACTGAGAGTCAATCAGTTTGTCAGCCTTCAAGCATACACCTTTTCCACTTCATATCTTGATGCAGGACATATAGCCACTGGTTATTTATTGTGATATCCTGTGGGAATTTGTTCAGTAGACAGGAGCCACATGATTCAAAGCTTGCTGTTTGACATTGGACACTTTTGGGATTTCTCTTCTGAAATTCCTGGGAGGAGCAGGTAGGAAGTCTTTTGCAAGACTGTTTCCAACTGGTAACAAGCGGTGTTACCCAGGGGTCAGTGTTGGGGCCGGTCCTGTTTAATATCTTTATTGTTAATCTGGATGAGGGGACTGAGTCCATCCTCAGCAAGTTTGCAGATGACACCAAGTTGGGAGCAAGTGTTGATCTGCTTGAGGTTAGGAAGGCCCTACAGAGGGATCTCAATGGGCCATATCAATGGGCTGAGGTCAATTGCATGAAATTCAAGAATTTGAAGTTCTGGATGCTACACTTTGGTCACAACCTCATGCAGTGCTACAGGCTTGGGGCAGGAAACCCTACCCAAAATACCCAAACTTCTAAGGCAAAAAAAAAAAAAAAGTAATATGAGATATGAAGAGATGTTTTATCATGTATGTCTTGAAGAATGTAGTACACAAACAATAATTTCTTCATATACATTTACCTACCAAGTATCTCAATGGAGGAATAAAATACCTGTTTTTTTAAAGAACCTCCAGTCCCAGCTTCCATCTTCGTATAGACCAATGCATGATTAAGGGGGCCAAATACCCATGTTCCACTGAGTTGAAGTATTTTCTCTACATTAAGTGTATATGTGTTTTTAATATATCATCGTCCATCTTCCACTCTGCTACATCTTGCATTTCAGATTAAACTAATCTTATTCTGATATTTTAAACAATCTGCTAGAGAAACATTTCAAAATTCATGTTAATATTTAGATTTCACCAGTTGTTCTAAGTTAAATTATTATTACTGGTGATATTCATTTCCAAACAAAATATTATTTTTGGGTACTATTCTTGTTTGAGATTACACTGTGTTATGAATATATACACAGAAAGAGTCAGTTCTCTGGAAAGGTTACCCTTGATTCTTAGGAGAATATAATAAACGGGGGTGAATGGACTTAGGCAATAGGTTATAACACACTCACATGATGGAACAGATTTCCTGATTCCTAGTTTGAAGACTTATGACATTTCTAGTTCAATCTCATCTCAATTAATCTAATCATTGGGTAGTAAGTTGCATATTACACCCTTTCCTGATCCTTAGCAATAAGTACTTAGTTCAGTATAACCATCTGATATTTTTGCTGACCATTAATAAAAAACTGCAGCTATTCATCCTGTCGGTAGCACCTTGACTGTCTTTCCCCACAAATAAATGGTGAGAGCAGGAAATAAAATAACAGAAAGCTTGCTTTCTTTCTTTCTTTTTTTTTTTTTTTTTCTTTCATTGTGACTCTTTGCCTTATCCATCAGCTCTTTTGCTGTTATTTGTAATGTGCCCTAATGTGGCATCTTTGCTTGGTTCCACATGTTTTATACATCAGTTCCTCTAACATTCAAGCAGATTTTATAGAGATCAATTCGGAGACTGATATATGTGCACTATTAATTGTATATATTATATATAGTATATGAAGCAAGTGGGAGAAAGAGAATCTGATTACTCTAGGGCATCAGCTCCTTTCAACCAATAATAATTTAACATCCCTATTAACTACCTTTTGATGTTCTCTGTAGAGGGTACATACTGTTTTATATACAGGATGCATAATAAATTCCTATGAGATTATGCTGCAATTGAGTAGAAGGTCTATAATGCATAAGTTATGGACCTGCAAAGCAGCTAGGAAGGATTTTCCTTTCAAAATAAGGTCACATATTTATATCTTATAGGGCAACATGATGGGTGCTGAGGAACAAGAGGCACTGAGTTGTGCTTGCTGGTGTGCCAGCCCTTTCTTCATATGCACTTCTGCTGGAGTCTGAGGTGTTATTTGACAAGAAGAACATGAGGAAGACAAAGCTATAACCTTCTGACCCCCAAGCAAGAGGACTAGGGTAACTCAGAGTAGAGAAAACATAGGATGGGTGTAATCTCAGCTACCATGAGCTAAAAGAGGAATCTCTTAGGCAGACTAGTTCTCTTAGTCATCTCTCTAACATGTGATAGTTTGATCACAAAATGTGCCACTTGTACTACATGTGCTTTTCCCTTTGACATCAGAAGGAGCCTAGGAGACAAGTACAGACTAGGCACAAGTATCTTCCAACAGTATGCTAGCAGTGGGTCATCCAGCTCACTGTCTGAAAGATATTCTATAATCCAGTTGTATCTCCCGCACTTTCATACTTCATAATACATTTTTACTTACTCTGTCAAAGAGACTGTATGTCATAACTGTTAACAGACCCGCACCAGAAGAAATAGACCTACATTCCAACCTGTGTCGGTGTCTTACAAACCAGGAATATGAGATTTGTTTTATTAACTCTAGAAGGCTGAGGCATTGTGCAATCAACACCAGGCAATGCCAATTAAAGTTGCAGATACTATCCTCTACCAGCCTAAGGTTTTGTTGAACAGGTAGGTTTCCAGAGTAAGTTCTGCTTTGGACAAATCACTGTTTTCCATGTGAGAGAAATTTACTGCAAGCAATGTCATCTCACACAGCTAATGTTGTACTGAAGATCTTTGCTTACTTTCCATCATTATGAAAACAAATTTGCTTAACTATTTCCATTGCTTGAATTTGGTAGTTACAACTAAAATTGACCATAAAAACCCTCTCAACTTGAAAAGGGAAATAGAGGAATAGGCATAATTGTCAAAACATGACATATATCTTTTCAAAACAAAACACATACACACACACAAGCTCAATGGAGCTGGCTTAAGCAATTTACATTTCAGAATGTAAGTTAATGCATTAGAATGTATCTTAAAAATGAATTGAAACTGAATTGAACTGA
>VXAV01001147.1:119225-150649 GCA_013399715.1 Alectura lathami
TCCTTTTTGTAAAGTAAACAGCGGTTCTTTGGGAGTGTCTTCATGCGTCAGGAGTAACATTGTAAGTAAACAAAGCACTGATTTTTTTCTTTCCTCTTGCCTAAGCAGTTATAAGATCTGGTGGGTCTTGTGATTGGACTAATTAAACTATATCAAATAATTTAGATTGATGAAAGTCTGGAGGCCACAAGTTCACCGCTTAGATCTGCGACTCTGAAATGAAGCTTCCTTTACCAGAGAGCTGTATTTCAGCAAGGATCATGTAGTAAAACATGACAAAATCCATTTCACGCTGATAATCTAGCCTCAGTAACAGTGCGGTGATACTAGCAGTTGGGGGTGCTGAGAGTGATGATGTGGGGTCAGTTCTGCTATGAATAACATTTGTGTGAATATAGAGAAAATCTGCTGATTCTACTGGTATTGTTTGAGAAATAGCCTGAAGTCAGGATCTAGCCCAGGATTTTACTTATAGTTCCTTTTTTCAGCATGTCATATCACAACAACTGGCTGGAAAATACCAAAGGTTTAGACATTCTGTCATGATAAGCAACAAGATAGGAAACAATGACTGTAGATCATAAAAATTCTCAGTTTCTAAAGCAAAATCAACTAGAAGGACCCAAGAGAGTAGTATATTGTGCATGAAATCCTCATATGATATGGGAGAAATAGTCTTTTGTGAGAAACAGGCAGATCAGACATTTGAGCTGGATGTCCCCCATCATTACTGGGATACTGCATTTTATGGGGCAAGTGGGACTCTTTCCTGAGATAGCTAGGATTCACTAGGTATGCTGAGTTCCTGGAAAATGTTTTCATTTCAATGTATGAGTCTTTTCTCATAGCAGTGACAAAATGCTGAAAAATTTCCTATCAGCTCCAATAATCACACAAGGGAGCATCTGGCTGTAAAATACAGGTGAGAAAAGCAGAGTATTTTATGGATAGGTGAGAGGCATTAAATGCAACTCAGCAGGATTTTTTTCACTTTTAAACATAGCATAGAGAAAATCAGGGGAAAATTTAGCCTACAATTTGTAGTTTTGAGGGCATTGTTATCTTAGAAACAAGGGTAACACAGATTTTGTATGGTTTTTGAGAATAGATGTTATATGCCTAAGAACCCTTGTTCTAGATCTGGTTTCACGCAGGTTTTTTTTTCATTGGTGGTAGTGGTGGTATGTTTTTTTTCTAGAACTTCTTAATTCAGCATGAAGTACTGCTAGGAATTCAGCAGCATAGAGAGAGCATCTTGCCAGTGTATCGTACTTTTTCCCAGACTGAAATCTCAGCCTTCTGGTAAGTACTAATTCAACAGATGCTAGAAGCATGCACATCCGGCAAGAGCTTACTAAATATCTAGTTATGTTTAAATTAATGGAGGCATTTATCTGCTAGACAAAGGTGAATCTCAGTAAAACTACAATCACAGTCCACCAAAGTAATTCCCAAAAAAGTTGCCCTTTAATAGTAGGAAATTCAAAGCAGAGAGATAGCTGGTAGAAGGCAATATTTGTTGCTCTCCTAGCTGGTCCAGAAATTGTTCTCTTTAGACATAGAAACCTGGCCTGTGGGACTCAATGCTGGAACATACTAAAGGTGAGCATGATTATCCAACTCTATTCCTTAGAACAAACTGGAACATTGGAACTGTTGCAGTGAAAGCATAGAAGGTCTATGATGATGATCAGGGTGCAGGAGCACCCCTCCTCTGAAAACATGTTGAGAGAGTTGGTGTTGCTCATCCTGGAGAAGCCAAGGCTTTCAGGAGACCTCATTGTGGCCTTCCAGTACCTAAAGTTATCCCACAGGAAAGCTGGAGAGTGATTCTTTACTAGGGAGTATAGTAACGGATCAAGAAGTAATGGCTTTAAAATAAGAGAAGTTAGATTTAGATTAGACATTAGGAAGAAATTCTTTCCTCTGAGTGAGGTGAAGCACTGGCATAGGTTGCCCAGAAAAGCTGTGGATGCCCTATTCCACACCCATGGAGGTGTTCAAGGCCAGGTTGCATGAGGCTGGTGGAAGGGACACCATCCATAAGCATGTCATCAAAAGGACAGTGTGTAATGGTATTTAGGTATTCTGATCACCAGATGAAGCAATGAGTAAGGTAACATGTAGAAATAAACAATAATGCTAGCATTTATTTACCTTATTTTCTATGAATAAATTGTTACAAAAATAAATAAATAAATAAAGCTGTATGGTGTTTGCTGAGTATTGGGCTGTGGTGGTTTAACCCTTGATAGCTCCCAACAGTCACTCACTCACCGTTCCCAGGCCGCAGAGGCCTGGGCCTGCCAGTGTACTGCCAGAGGCCACTATCAGTGGGATAGAGGAGGAAAGTAGGAAAAAGAAAAAAATTATTTCGTGTCGGAGCCCATTCTGGTTCCATAAGGATGCATTCTTCTTTGATCTAACTAGTTCTTGTTATAATACTATTGATAATAGAATGCAGTGATTAAAATTGTACATATACATATTTACATATATGCATTAAGTCATCCACTGTTTTCACCCAGCATCAATTCACCTTAGGGTACACATCGGACATCTCCATCTTTCTGCATTACCCACAAAGCGCACCCAGGCCTTTGGGCAAAAACAATCCCACGGATGGGTTTGCCTTTGCCTGAGGCAGGAATACTCCAGACTGCTTTACCCAGGATGTTTCTTGCATGTACTACTGGGACTTTATCTCCTTCTACAGTACGTAAGACATTGGATTGGGCAGGGCCAGCTCGATTGGCGGAACCCCAAGTGTTGACTAACCAGGTGGCTTCTGCTAGGTGGTTGTCCCAGTGTTTGAATGTCCCACCCCCAATTGCTCTCAGGGTGGTCTTTACTAGTCCTTTGCATTGTACAACTTTCTCAGAGGCTGGGGCATGATAGGGCATATGACATATCCACTCAATGCCATAGTCTTTGGCCCAGGTGTTCATGAGACCCGTTTTTGAAATGAGACCCGTTATCTGACTCAATCCTTTCTGGAGTGCCATATCACCACAAAACTTGCTTTTCAAGGCTTAGTGTGGTGCTTCTGGCAGTGGAATGTTGCACGGGATATGTTTCCAGCCATCCGGTGGTTGCTTCCACCATTGCAAGCATATAGCGCTTACCATTGTTGGTTTGTGGCAGGGTGATATAATCAACCTGCCAGGACTTCCTGTATTTATACTTTTGCCACCGCCCTTCATGCCAGAGAGGTTACATTTTCTTAACTGCAGTGCATGTTTCACATTCATGCATAACCTGCACAATAGCATCCATGGTTAAGTCCACCCCTTGATCCTGAGCCCACCTCTATGTTGCATCTCTGCCTTGATGGCCCGAGGTGTTATGAGCCCACTGAGGCAGAAACAACTCACCTTTGTGCTGCCAGTCCAAATCTATCTAAGCCACTTCAATTTTAGCAGCCCGATCTACCTCCTGGTTGATTTGATGTTTTTTGGTGGCTTGGCTGTTGGGCACATGGGCATTTACATGATGTACTTTCACAGCCATGTCCTCTACCCAGGCAGAAATGTCTTTCCACAGCTCAGATGTGTTTACCCCTGCACTGCCACCCATCCTGCTTCCATTGTTGTAACCACCCTCAAAGAGCATTTGTCATCATCCATGAGTCAGTATAAAGGCAAAGCATTGGCCACTTTTCTCGTTAACAAATATTATGTGCCAGCTGGACAGCTTTTACCTCTGCAAATTGGCTTGATTCACCTTTTCCTTCAGTAGCTCCCACAATTCACTGTATAAGACTCCATACAGCAGCCTTCCACCTCCAACAATTCCCTACAATAGGACAGGACCCATCAGTGAACAAGGCACATTTCTTTTCATTCTCTCATAATTTGTTATATGATGGGGACTCTTTAGCACCCATTGTCCCCTCCTCTTGTGGTGTTCCAAAATTTTTACCTTTGGGCCAGTCCATGATGACTTCCAAAATTCCTGGATGGTTGAGGTTTCCCATCTGAGCTCGTTGTGTGATCAACGCAATCCACTTACTCCAAGTAGCATCAGTAGCATGGCGTGTGGAGAGGACCTTTCTTTTGAACTCCCAATTCAGCACTGGTAGTTGAAGTGCCAATGAGCTGTGCTTCCATACCAATCACTTCTGAAGCAGCTCAGACCCCCTCATATGCTGCTAATATCTCTTTTTCAGTTGGAGTGTAGTGGGATTCAGATCCTCTATACCCTCAACTCCAGAACCCAAGGGGTCTGCCTCAAATCTCTTTAGATGTTCTTCGTCAAAGGCTGCAGGTGTGGCCCTTCTCCCTGGCTGCAGTGTAGAGCAAGTTTGTCACATCTTGTCCTGCTCGACTGGTCCCAGGGCTACATCGTGAGCTATCTCCTGTTTTGAGCATCCCAAAAATATACAAAGTTCTCAAGGGAGAGAGAAGAAAAACGGTGAGTGGAGGAAAAATTGAAGAAACACTTCAAAATTTCCTCTCCTGTTTCTCTCATGGACATGTTTCTCAAAAAAACAAAATAAAGATTGTAATTGCCAGCTCTCTTGGAGGTGTAGTTTCTGAGGATCAGAGAGTGCTGTGCTGTGCAGACACCTGATTGGTATCCCTACCAGTGATTGTATTGTCATAAAATAAGAAAGTAATCCAAAAAAGAATCTAATCTTCTTGAACAATCTTCAATAAATTTTAAGTAATACCATCCGAAGAACTGAGGAGTTAATTCCCAAGACAAACTGCTTAATGAGCAAAAAAGCATACATTTTTGGCTAGCACTTATCAAGCTGGCACGATGCCCACAACAACCAACCCTGCTTCAATACATTCAGGTCAGATCTGCTATTATCTTAACACTTTGAGCTCTACATTGGGTGCCAAAAAGACTGTGGTGGTTTAACCCATGATAGCTCCCAACAGTCGCTCGCTCACTGTTCCCAGGCCACAGAGGCCTGGGCCTGCTGGCATACTGCCAGTGCCCACTGGCATACTGACAGTGCCCGGTATCAGCAGGATGGAGGAGGGAAGTGAGGAAAAAAAATGTGGAACTAGAGAGTTAAGATAAACACTAGTTTACTAAAATAGCTAAGGATCAAGAGATAATAAAAATTAAAGGGTGTATAATGGTAATAATACTGATAATCGGAAAAAAACAGTGACTTAAGAGGAAGGTGATTTCTCACCCACATGCAAGCCCAACCTGGAAGGGGAAAATGAGCTGCGGTGTCCCCTCTCACCAGAAAGCAGGGGGAGGGCTATGGCATGATGTATGTGGTATGGAATACTTCGTGGGTCAGTTTAAGCTAGATGTCCTAACTCTGCTCCCCCCACCCTCAACTTCCTAATCCCTTCTCTTCCAGCATTCGCAGATTCAACTGTGTTGGAAACCATGACATAGGCATAAACATGAATGACAGTGTTTTTGCACGCTTAATTCAAGGTTCTTAAAATGCTCCACATCAATTAAACCTTAGGTCTGTTTGTTGAGGTCCATAATAATAGGCAGATAATACTTCTGCCACTCTGTGAATGTAAGGAGCTTAATCAATGACTCCAGGTTTCTTAGTTTTAAGAATGTGAGTTGATTCAGGTGGCATTCAGAGGGTTTGCATCAAAATTCTAGCAGATTTATTGTCCCTTAATTTCTGGGACTAATTGATTTCTTTATTGCAGGATGGATGACAGAAAAGGAAAGATGATTCACTTCAGATCTTGTGTAATTCTCCATTTGAACAACAGCAGATTACACTTTTCATTCTCCATTGGTGTGAAAAATGAAAAAATATATACATTTTTTAAATCCCATAAAAGAAGAAGTCATGTCATGCCCTTGACTACAGCATGGCTTTTGACACTGTCTCTCATGACAACCCCTGACAATCCAATGTCACTTCCAACCTCTACAATTGTGTGTTTCTGTGATTCTGTTTGACTGTCTAACCAAACACTGAGAAACACAAAAATGCCTAGATTCACTTCACCCTAATCACCTGACTGGCTATAATCATACAAAATACTCTATGATGTTAAAACAGGAACTTTGCCAGAGTTTAATTTTGCCTTGCTCTGATCTCAGTTAACTGGTAAAGAGACTTATCACTCCTCACTGACTAGATATCAAGCTCAAGGCAACTACATTCCAACTTAAAAACCCTTAGGTTCTTCAAGAATGAGCAGGATTACTCCAAGTTTCTTTGTTTGGCTGATCCTTCCATATGATGTTTCCACAGAAAACTGTTTTGAGAGTGTATGTATCTAATTGAAAACAAAGTGAGCAACAGTCAAGGTGACAGTACTCTCCATGGAATCTCAGTTTTATTGAGAACAATTTAACCAGAAAGACAGCAGTAGCCTTAAAACCCCAAGATGGTAACCTGGCTCCTCCAATTCCAGCAGTAATTTTTATTAACTGTAGTAAAGACAAGATTTCACCCGTTAGTGGAGACTCCAATTTGAAAGAGGCCTGTGTCACTGCAGCAATTCAGCCCAAGTCAAGAGACTGTTAAATTGCACACCAACTTTTTTTTTTTTTTTTTAATAAATCCCTTGACCAAAACTCTCTCTTACTGATATTAGGAACACTGTTTGTTGACTCTCTGCTTGACTCCTTTGCACATGCAGGAACATACGTTACTTAGATATCATACATAAAGGCATATAAATTGCCTTCTCCCTTATACAAACACATTAATAGAGATTATTTTATTCACTTCTATTTCTATTGGTTGAATAGAGTAGTATCAAGAGCGTTATTCCCTGTAGCAGGAACTATAATATATTGTCAATTGAAAGATACCTTAATAAGACAAAAAATCCGTTCAATGATGGGAACAATAGAGTTCATAGGAAACTATGTGACAGAAAAGAGGCATTGCGTTGTTTGGAACACCTGTGGTTAATTATCATAGCTGCATACATTAAAATCAGTTTCTAATCTCATATATCTTCATAGACTGTTTGGCGATATTAAGCGATAAAGGCTTAATAATTAAAAGTACTGAGTTAGCAAATGTTTTCTAATTTTAATAACTTCTTGTTGTAATTACCAAGTCTTGGAGTGAAATGATTTAATTAGAAAGTAATCAAGAACTGTCTACTGTTAATTGAAGGAATTATAAAAGATCTACATTTTTAATATATTTCTTGGTAATAAAATTAAAGTCTGTGATAATTATTTTTTAAACCATGCCGATAAGAAAAGTTTGATACTAAAATGAGATATTGTGTATAATAATTCCCATAGCTGCATTTGCCTTTGGCAAGTATAACCCAAAATAAAGACACTTTGGACATATTCATTATCTGTCATTTTACATCTTATCATACTTAAAGAATGTCCATTCATGCTCACAGTCCCTACAATGAGAGTAATTATCATTATTTCTATTTTCTCAACTAATAAAGTGAGGTTAGATGCATCAAGATTAGTCATGGCTATTTGTAGGTTAGACTGAAAAAATTCTGTCTAATCTCTTTGTGATAGAAAACTGGATTTATATCTAATCTGTTTTTAAAAGAAATGGAGATGATTTTCGTTTCTTAGATATTTTAAACTTTGGAAAGGAAAAATGTACCTCTCAAATGAGAAAAAAAAAAAAAAAAGGTGAAAAGAAATGATTAAAAACATTCAGTTAAAATCAAAAGTATTTGGATTTAGAAAAAAGTCAGCGAAGTACCTAGTAGGATTTATATTTCATGTTCTTCGTCTTCACATTACTCTCTGCCAGCTGAGCTCTGAAAATTGATGATATTTCCCCAAATCTTCCATGGCTATACATTCCCATGTCAAACTATACTCAGCAAGTGGGGTGTCAAAAATTCTGAGTGTGTCACATGGATAAAACCTTTTTTTCCTGACTACTACTATTTCTGTTAAACATTCTAAGACACTGATCACCCAATACAAACTTCTGTGGTGAACTGTTATTCCCTTGAGTGTCTGTTAAAGATAATTTGTCAATGGACAGGAAGCACAGGATAAAGATCTTCTAACACATGCCTGTCAGAATAGACATGGTATGCAGGTTTCTGAAATGGTACATGTCCTAAGTTTGTGTGAAAAACTGGTACTCTAATAAGAAAACGTTATAAAGAAAAGCTGTTTCCCATGAAAGGTAAAAATGATCTGTTTTCAGAAGAAATGACAGAGCTAAAAACACACACACAAATGTTTTCCAGCCTGCAGTAGAAATAATTGGAAAAATAAATAAATTCTAAAAAATGAGAAATAAATTTATCTTTCATAGGAATGCCATTGCTGTTTTGCACCCTATAATTACTTATCCTAAAAAGTACATCTGATTAATAACAAAATGAAAATTACTATTTCTGTATAACTCTTTTTAATCCTAAAGGACTTTTCAGAGTGTCAACAAATGATGTCATATGACATGCATGATGTACAGCCACAAGCAGGATGGAAAGTGACATCTGTATAGCTGAAGAAAATTCAAATGATTTGTCTAACTAACAAGACTGCAATATCTTGAAGAGATGATTGTCAAACTGTCAGACACTTCAGACCAGGTTCACAAATACGTGCACATTTTCATTGATAATTTATAAATGCTGCTAAAATAATTGTAGGTGCAAATAAGACACTCTGACACCAAAAGTGTACTAAGAGCTGGAGACACCTGATTCACATAAGTACTTTTGTCTTGCCAATTCAACTGATTTTTATGTATCCATACCTTTTCTTAGGTTGGTAAATCTTTGAAACTTAATGAAATTAAAAAAAAAAAAAAATCTACAAATATTCAGATCAAACTAGATATAAACTATTTGCCTGCACAGAATAGCTTTAATTTTTGTTCTAATGTTTTTTGAAGAGATGACCTTGACATAAGGATTCTATTTGGAATTAATGACTAGCTTGTGATAATGTTCTCTAGGCGTTCACTAGGTCATCATCTTCTCTTACCTCTTCAATAAACCCCAGGAGTAACTTTTGGCCTTGGTCTTTATTGCTTAAACAAATACATATTGAAAACTTAGGAGATTCCTTTTCGTTTACCTGCCAACTGAATTTGTTCTTCAGAGACTTTCTATCAGTATAGGAGACATGAGCCAGTGTAAAGGAAAGAAAGAAAGAAAAATATCAAAATATGGCATGCTTTGTATGAAGAAAAAAAAAAAGGGTAATAATATCCTACCTGTTGCAACAGGGAAGTTTCTGAATTACTTTTACAAAAGGAGGAAGCCAATTTTACAAAAAGAAGTGGAAATAAGCAAAGACAAACAGCAAATAAAACCATCAAACCAACCCAAACCAATCCAAACCAACCCAACCCAAACCAAACCAAACCAAACCAAACCAAACCAAACCAAACTAAACTAAACCAAACTAACCTAAACTAAACTTTAAATAAAATCTGTGAGAGTGGCTGCATTGGGGAACTTCTGAATCCATTAGGAAAACAAAATATTGGAACATTACAGAGATTGTTCCCAGCTGGGCATGGCTGTTTAAATTACATAGAGCTCCCTTATTTACTGCAATACGGACATATATGCATGAGAAATTCCCAATTGCTGACATTTTGTGAGCTTTTAATAGTACCATTAGTCAATATATCAGTATGCAGCGTATCATATTGACTAGAGTTGATGTTTATAGTGGAAAGCTATTGACTTATGGGATGAAAAAGTGGCTATAATTCAGCTCCAGGCATTATTGCCCAATCAAGGTTACTTTTTCATGTATAGAGACAATAATTTGCACTGTAAACTAAAAACTCTGGGCTTAATATATATTTTACCTTGCACTTTAACAAGAATTTTCTGCCCTGAATGAGCTTTATATAGAAGCTGGAACTTCATGGAGTGATGGCATCAGTGGACTAAGGAAGAGCAACGGACGTCATTTCCCTGGACTTGTGCAAGTCCAGGATACACTATTCCGGAAGTTCATAGAATCATTGAATCATAGAATGGCTTGGGTTGGAAGGGACCTCAGAGATCATCTAGTTCCAACACCCCTGCCATGGACAGGGCTGCCAACCACTAGCACACTAAATCAAACTGCCCAGGAACCCATCCAGCCTGGCCTTGAACACAGCCAGGGATGGGGCATCCACAGCTTCTCTGGGCAGCCTGTGCCAGCGCCTCAACACTCTCTCAGGGAAGAATTTCTTCCTGATGTTCAACCTAAACATCCTCTCTTTCAGTTTTAGCCCATTCCCCCTTGTCCTACCATTATCCACCTGTGTAAAAAGTCAGTCCCTCCCCTGCCTGTAAGCTCCTTTCAAGTATTGGAAGGCCGCAATGAGGTTCCCCCGGAGCCTTTTCTTTTGCAAGCTGAACGATCCCAACTCCCTCAACCTTTCCTCATAGGAGAGGTGCTCCAGCCCTCTAATCATTTTGGTGGCCCTCCTCTGGACCCACTCCAACAACTCCACTCCCTTTCTGTACTGGGGGCCCCAGGCCTGGACACAGCACTCCAGCTGAGGTCTCACAAGGGCAGAGTAGAGGGGGACGATCACCTCCCTCTCCCTGCTGGCCACCCCTCTCTTGATGCAGCCCAGGGTACCACTAGTCTTCCTGGCTGCAAGAGCGCACTGAGGGATTATGTCCAGCTTTTCATCTATCAGAACTGTATATCCCAAGTCCTTCTCCACAGGGCTGCTCTCAAGGAGTTCTTCTCCCAGTCTGTACACGTTCCTGGGATTGCCCCGACCCAAGTGAAACACCTTGAACCTGGCCTTGTTGATCCTCATCACATTCTCGTGGGCCCACTTTTCCAGGCTGTCCAGGTCCCTCTGCATGACATCCCTTCCTTCAGGGGTATCAACTGCACCACTCAGCTTGGTGTCATCAGCAAACTTGATGAGGGTGCAGTTGATCCCACTGTCTAAGTTGTCAATGAAGATGTTGGAGAGCACCTGTCCCAAGACGGACCCCTGGGGGTCACCGCTCATGACCGGCCTCCACCTGGACATAGAGCCATTGACTACAACACTTTGGCTGCAACCATCCAGCCAGTTCTTTATCCAACGAACAGTCCACCCACCAAATCTGTATCTCTCCAGTTTAGAGATAAGGATATGGTGTGGGACCATGTCACTGGCCTTGGACAAGTGCAGGTAGACAACATCCGTTGTCCTCCCTTGGTCCACCAATGCCGTCACTCCATAATAGAAGGCCACCAGATTGGTCAGGCAAGATCTGCCCTTGGTGAAGCCGTGCTGGCTGTCTTGGATCACCTCCTCATCTCACATGTGCCTCAGCATCTCCTATAGGAGGATCCGCTCCATGATCTTCCCAGGCACAGACATGAGGCTCACTGGCCTGTAGTTCCCCAGGTCTTCCTTTCTCCCTTTCTTAAAAATGGGCGTGATGTTTCCCTTTCTCCAGTCACCAGGTAACAGGCCTGACTGCCATGACTTTTCAGGCCCTGCTAAAGATTCTGTCTCTTTCTTTGTTGTAACCCCCTTTTAGATATTGAAAGGCAGCTATCAGGTCTCTCCAGAGCCTTCTCTTCTTCAGGCTGAACAGCCCCAGCTCTCTCAGTATGTCCTCATATGGCAGCTGTTCCATCCCTTAGATCATTTCTGTGGCTCTCCTCTGGACGTTCTCCAACAGCTCCATATCCCTCCTGTACTGAGGACTCCATATCCGGATACAGTGCTCCAGGTGGTGTCTCACCAGTGATGAGTAGAGAGGAAGGACCACCTGCCTTGCCCTGCTGGCCACACTTCTTTTGATGCATCCCAAGATGTGGTTGGGTTTGTGGGCTGTGAGGGCACACTGCTAGCTCATGTTCAGATTGCCATTCACCAGTACCGCCAAGCCCCTTCTGGCAGGGCTGTGCTCAATTCTTGTATGCCCCAGCTTGTATTGATAGCGAGGGTTGCTGTGACCCAGGTGCAAGACCTTGCATTCTGCTTTCTTCAAGCTCATGTGATTAGCCTGGACCCACTTTTCCAGCCTGTCAAGGTCTCTCAGGATGGCATCCTGTCCTTCTGGCATGTGAACTGCACCACACAGCATGGTGTTATCTGTGAACTTGCTGAGTGTGTTTTTGATCCCACTGCTGATGTCATTGATGAAGATATTGAACAGTATCAGTCCCAAAACAGAGCTTTGATGGACACCACTCATCACTGATTTCCGTCCGGACATGGAGCCATTGACCACTGCTCTCTGGATGTGATCTAGCAACAAGTTTCTTATCCATTGAAGAACCCATCCATCAAATCCATATCTTTCCAGTTTAGAGAGAAGGATGTTATGGAGGACTGTGTCAAAGGCCTTCCTGAAGTCCAGATAGATCATAGAACGATAGAATCATAGAGTCATAGAATGGCTTGGATTGGAAGGGTCCTCAAAGATCATCTAGTTCCAACACCCCTGCTGTGGACAGGGCTGCCAGCCACTAGCTCACTAGATCAAACTGCCCAGGAACCCATCCAGCCTGGCCTTGAACACAGCCAGGGATGGGGCATCCACAGCTTCTCTGGGCAGCCTGTGCCAGCGCCTCACCACTCTCAGGGAAGAATTTCTTCCTGATGTTCAGCCTAAACCTCCCCTCTTTCAGTTTCAGCTCATTCCCTCTTGTCCAGCCAGTTCTTTATCCAGCCAACAGTCCACCCATCAAATCCATATATCTGCAGTTTAGATATAAGAATATGGTGTGGGACCATGTCAAAGGCCTTGCACAGATGACATATGTGGCTCTTCTATTGTCCACCAATGCAGTTATATCATCATAGAAGGCCACTAGGTTGGTCTGGCACGACTTGCCATCACTGAAGCCATGCTATTTGACTCACATAACCTCCCTGTTTTCAGTCTGCTTTAGCATAGCTTCCAGGAGGGTCTGTTCCATTATCTTCCCCTGCACAGAAGCGAGGCTGACATGTTGGCCGTTCTCTGACTCATTCTTTCTACTCTTCTTAAAAATGGCTGTGGCATTGCCCTTTTCCAGTCACCAGGGACTTCACCTGTCTGCCATGTCTTCTCAAATATCATAGAGTGTGACTTGGTGACTGCATCAGCTAATTCCTTCAGGACTCTGGGATGCATATCATTTGGACCCGTAGACTTATGGATGCTTAGGTTCCTCAGGTGGTCATGAACCTGACCCTCACTTACAGTGGGAGGGACATTGTTCCACTAATCCCCACCTTCCAGCCCATCTGCACATATGAAGAGCAGCTGCTGTTGAAGACAGAGGCAAAAAATTTTTAAACACCTCAGCCTTCTCCTTGTCCATTGTTACCAGCCTGCCTGCATTCCTCGTTAGGGAGTTGACGTCTTCTTGAACTTTCCTTTCCTGGCTGATACACTTAACAGCATCCCTATACTCCTCCTTTGTGCTATGTAACAGGACCAAATCTTTTGACCACCGATGGACAGTCCAATGCTCAGTTCTTCTCAGAGAGAGGAAAGAGTTTTGAACCAGGGTGGAAAAGAGGCTGGTTTTGAGACCTAAGACAAACCAGCTTTTCCTCTCTTTGCAGAGTTCTTTTGTTGTTTTCCTGCTAAACAACTTCTTTCTTCCTCTACTTTTTTGGCCCTTGATTAGCTGTGACTGCATTGCAGAGAAAGAGAAGATAGCATTGACCCATTTAACTGTCATTTGAGACGCTCTAGAGTGTTTAAAACATTTGTCGGGAATTAGTAGATGTGACACAACCTATACAAAGGTAAAATCCTTCAGTTCAGGCCACAAAGAAGGACAGGCAAAGTAATCTCAAATGGCACTAGGTAACTACGTCTTGGCAAATTTACTTTATTCTTAGTGTCTAATTTATGACAATCATTAAGAGTATGCATATACTGAAAAATCAGTTTGGATGAGGAACATTTCTGGTCATTGATGTTAAGGAGCAAAATATCTTTAGGATTACAGTGGTGAATACTCTAGCCTTCCAAAAAGGCTGAATACAACTGGAGTAATTATTGGCAGTGGGTAGTTCTAAAATGCGTTACACACTGCAATTTTTTTAGCCATTGTGTATCAAAACTGGGTCAGAGACAATTCTAATAGATAATTAATATGATCAGAGGTGCTCAGGAAACCTTCTGGATCCTAGTATCTAGGATTCCAGACATGTGGAAAGGCATTAATAGATATATATTCCCTGTTTAGACACTAGAAATAGTAAAAATGCTCAGCATCCAGTCTCCTCATTCCTATCTGCTTTCAGTATTTCTAAAATCATTTCAGCCCTTTCAGATGACATAACTCCAGAGGCTCCAGGTTCTACTAAATTTATTTTTCTGTATTTGTCTCGATGTAACTGCCATCCAGTTCTGGAGTTGAGGTATAACAGTACAATTGTACCTTTTGGGTATTTTATTGGTTCTTCTCTCTGTCTGTGATTTTCTCTTTCCATTCAGACACAGAGCATAGCAGAATTGGCACTGCCAAGACCCTCACTCCACTGGAGTGAAAACCATTCATTTGTAGTCCCAGTTTTAAGATTTTCGACTCCAAACACAAGCGTATGTTCTCCATGTAACTAATGGGAAATTTAGCAATTCATTCATTTTCTTCATGTGCTACTTATTTAGACACTCAGCAGCTGGCAACTTTGATGTGGAGTGGTGGAAATTATAAAGACGTATCATAAAAGTATAATAGAAGGAAAACATAGGCCCTGTTTTGTATCAGAATAAATTCACTAGTGTCATACTCAGGATATTCTATTTTAGAAATTATAATCATTAAAGGAGACATCGCTTGAGTGAAAAAATTCCAGTCTGTTTCTTGTATGGCACCAACTCTTCATTTTTACCTCTGCAAACAATTGTTGTGTAAGACAAAAGTACACAAAGAATTAAATGTATAAACTCAGATAAGAATGCATGTGAGTACAGAAGAATATGCTTGTGTTTGATATCTTAAATACTGTCAAGGTCTTGGAGTGTTAGTGAAGGAAAAGAAACAATATTGTAAGGCAGCACAAGCCAAACAGCTCCAGAATTAGGGCTATGATTGTTCAGAGATATTTATATAGAAAGAAAAAATAAATTCTTATGTTGTTCTTCTATCCTGTTTTCTGCCCATTTGCCAATAAATTCAGTGGTCACAGAGCTGCTCATTCATACAAACCCTTGCAGTGGAACTGGAGAGAAAACAGGAAGAGCAAGAGTCAGTAAACTTGGGATGAGATAAAAAGCTTAATAAGTAAAGAAAAGAGTGGAAAACAAACAAACAAGCAAAAAACAATAGAAAACAAAAAAAAATATATGCAAAGATTACAATTTATACACCACCTGTATAATCAGACTGTATGCCAGTCTCTGAGGAAGAGCTACAACTCCACCCCCATTTTTCATTGTGTATCATGATGTTACCTGGCATGGACTACGCCTCTGTCCAATTAGGGCCAGCAGTCCTGGATGTTCCCTCCCAAATTCTTGTCCACTCCTATCCTACTTGCTGCAGAGGTTCAGGGCAAGAAGGGGAAAACATTGATGTTATGCAATCCAAGGTTAACCAAAGCATTGGTGTGTTATCAAAAGATTCAGTCACAAAACTAAAGCACGGCATCATCTGGGCTCCTATGAAGACAAGTAACTGCATTCTAGACACACTCAGTGCACCATAATAAATGCTAGTGTTGAAACATTGCCCCTTTTAGACTATAGTGCTGATACAGTGAGACAAAACAAGACAGGTCCACTCTGGGTCCTATTATGCACTTTCTGATTTGTTATTATTGACCTACCTCTTCACTATTCAACTTTTATATTAGTTTTCTTGTGCTATTATTATTTTTTTCTAATCTTATAAATTTTCACTATAAGCTCAAAGATGTTTTGGAATCCTTATCCTTGCAGATATTCAAAAATTTGCCGGACAAGACACTGAACAAGCTGATCTATGTTGTTTCAGTTTTGAGCAGTGGGTCAGAAAAGGGGACTACCAGAGGTCTCTTCCAGACAATATCACACAGTTCGGTTCTGTATTTCTGCACCAGTACACTCCTACCACGACCAACAATCCTATACACAGTTACTGCCACTTGGATCAGCATTTTATCCACATTATTTTTCAGTGTCTGCAAATACCATGACTCTCAATGGCTGTGTATCCTCTATGTGCTGATGTTCTCGCTGCCATTTCCACAATGTGACTCTGCATTAGTTGCAATTACTGTGAAAAGCAAAGCAAAACAAAACAAAACAAAACAACAGTCTAGTAGCAAAGTTTGTTAAAACTTATATGCATGCCTAGTTTTAGTAACATCTTGATCTGCAAGAGAGGTCATCCAGAGATGTGGATTCTAGAAAGCACTGAACAACTCTAACACCTACAAAATTTACTTCATGGTATTTTACCTTCAAAGGCTGATCATCTAAGGTGAAAGGCATAAGTCAGACATGGTATTAAAGTGTATCTTATGTTTGCATATATGCTTATGTATGTTGTTGAATTTTAAATATGAAGAAGGGAATTTTTCTGCATATAATTACTATAGAAAACTCTGTATTCTGCAGCAGTAAACAGAGAGCACCAAACAGATACCCTCTGTGTGCTACTATGGTATCACAAACTAATGTGGAAATTTTTCAAGGGCAGAATAACATTTTTCAAGCAGATATGACACAAAATACTCTGCAAAACGGTGTGTTTACTTTCCCTGTGACTGTAACAACTTCCATAATTACTTCATTTTAAATTTTAAAAATATAATTATAGATTCACTGTTTCAAATCAGAAGATGAGGGGGGTGTTCATCTCAACTTTCTCTACCCATCTGGAGCCTTAATGCCTAGTCCACAGTGGTACTTGAGACTTTGAGTATATTTCACGACTTAGATGCATATTTTGAATGACATCTTGTTCCATCAGTCTAGACATCTGCTTTAGAGTAAGATCAGTTCTTTATTTTATTTTCATTTCAAAAATCATGTTAATTCTTCCTTAGAAAACAGATTAACAAACAGTACAGCATGGTGAATTGGTCTGACAGACAAATTTCCTTGAAAATTTCTTGATTACACAAAATTTATAATCATAGAAAATTTTCTGATGCACAAAAAATATACATTTATTGAAACGTTTTTTACTCCAAACTTTCAACTATCGTAACATTATTTCAATACCTACGGACATTATTTTGATGTTGCACACTCTCAGTCTTTGCAATTCTGTCCTCAGCTGGACGACATTCACGTGATCTCATACATGATGTACTGCTTCTTCTCACAAAAAGTGCATGCAATAATATGTCTTGTTTATTTTATTCTGGAAGAAATAATGGATTATAGCAATATGGTAGTATCTCTACAGTAGTATGATTCATTCACATTTATTTAGTAAAGCACAATTAATTGTTTGATGAAGACAGTTTTTACTTTTTTTTTTCAAAATTCGAAATATGTAAAGCATTAAAAAGAATCAGTGCAGATAATTGTTCTTCATCAAACCATGAAGAAGTTAAAATTCTACAAGACAATTATTCTAGGATCTATTATTAATGAAACTTTCTGTTTAAAAGAGAACTCTTTGAGCATTTCATTATGAGGAAGCACATGATAAAGGAATAGTTAAAAAAGACGTGTGTCACATTCCAAGAAATGATGTAAACTTTACAAGGTTATTTATTTATTTATTTATTTATTCTCTGACAAATAGAATAACTACTCATGTGAAAATTACCTGTGTCAGACTTTATGCCAATCATAAATCAAACAAATCCATCGCTAGTCTTTTAAGTTTGTTATTTGTTTGGATTTAATCCTCTACCGTTCCTTTATTAAATAAAGTCATGCATTATTGGATCTCTTATTCTCTCTACAGAGTTATATTGAATTGATAAAATGTATGGTTGGAATATATTTGAATTTTTTTTTTTTACTCTTATGCTATTTTTTTTCTCAATGTGTCTTAATATTTTAATTTACCTTGAAAATTAACGTTTTTTATTTACTGTTGAAGTCTGATAAGTATTTTCTTAACCTTTTTTATATTCATTTTTTCTCTCTTTATTCCTTTCTCTTCACATATAATGTTCCTTCTTGAAGAAGGAGTCTTGAAGAACCTCAAGAATACTTCTTTTCTTATTCTTTTGACATCAGACATATATGTATATATTTTTTTTCTTCTATCACTTATTAGTGCTTCCTTTCTCTTAACTCATTTTTCTATTATACTTTTACATTCAGAGCAGTCTGACAATGTTTCATTTAAAGTTAATTTTTGCCAGGATACGACTTTCCAACAGTCTTCCTATGTTGGAAAAAGAAATAGACCTTCTTTATATTCAGGTTCTGGATCTGTTCTACTCAGCTGACTTCCCTGTTTAATTTCCTCTTGTTCGTTTTGTTCTTTATCATTGAAAACCTTAGTTACAGACCTGTTTTCATCCTTTTGATTTAATTTGAATAGAATCATCTTTAAATCACTCTGACTAGGGTTAATTTTCATGCCTGGCTTATATTCTTGACTTACCACTACCTAATCGTACAGTGGGATCAGAAATCTTTCAACTCTGGTGTGTGACAAACCTGTAGACAGCTAGGATTGATATTCTGTAACAGTGAAATTATTCTGAAGAAAAGGTATGGCCAGAACAATTTTGATTTTCCGTGGTGCTGGGAATGCATGAAAAACAGTAAGCTGCTCTAAGATTAGTATGGGAGAAGGCTAATTGGTCTTTCACCTTACATTTGCTGTCATTCATTCAGGGATTAGGTTAAGCCTCAGTGTATGTTACATCAGGCAATCACAGAGATTACACTTTGTCTCTCTCTACCAGCCAGACATTTCCTCTAATGTTGACTTGATTTTTATAAGCCTCACAACTCATCATGTTGTTCCTCTTAGTCAAAATAAGTATATAATTTATGGTACGAAAGGCAGCTGTTAGGGCGACAGAACGCAATGTATGTGATAGTATCATGATTGCTGAATCTTTATTATATTTACTGACTTCTATCTTTTTGCCCAGGCCAAGTCTCACCTTACCTATCAGATTTTTGCACCTTTAAATTAAGAATATGTTAATCAGCTGTCTATGAATCTGACCTGAGACCCATAAAGCCTTCTGGGAAGAACTGAGGTTGCCTGTTGTGAAGTAATGTAACCCTAACTAACGCTCTGGTCTTTTGAAATAAGGCTCCACTCAGTGATAAAATAGAACTGTTGTAGGAAAATGTTGGTTACTCAGTAAAATTTGAATGATATAGTAAGACCAACTATTATTGTTTTGGTTTCAGGCAGGACTCCTCACCAATAGCGAAAAATTGGCTATCAGTGTGATATCTGAACACTTAATGGTCCATAGAATTTCCTGTTGGCCTAAAGTCCAAGAAAAATCATTGTGTTAATTTAGCATGTAATTCATCTTATTCAGCTCAAAAGATGACAACATCTGCACTTGGATAATACCATTGTCAAGCCAGTAAAATAAATATCCATTTTTAGGTAATGGCTCCTTTACCCTATTTACAAGTTTTCTTTAGGATGAGTTGAATTAGACACTAGAAATACCAAATTCTGGTTTTGACTACAAGATAGATTAAGGGTAAAACTAAATTAAGACACCTATTTCTGTTCAGAAGAATCTTACCCTTTCTCTCTCTGCATAATCAAGGTGAATAGGTACTTTTGGAGGAAAATTCATCCTACCTATGATCCATGCTTAAGGAAGATAGAGTGAATGTCCATATGAAGGTGTTAGTCTTTCCCTACTGAATATGCAGAAAAAAAAATTGCAGAATCAGCTTAGAAAAAAATATTTAATTTCTATCTGATCAAACTATGTGAAGTGTATTTGAACTTTTAATTGTACTTTAATTCCACGAAGAAATTCCAGGTTTAATTCTAGGATCTATGTTTGAACTTGATTATCTATGGTTGGACTAGGCCATCTCCAGAGGTCCCTTCCAACTTCAACAATTCTGTAATTCTGTAATACAAGACATTTTACAAACACTTTCTTTACTTGCTTGAAATATCATGTGATGAAAAACCTAACGAAATTCATGATAAGTCGTTCTGCTATTTTCTACCATTTTGCAAAATTTATGAACAATTTAGCAAGTTTCGATTCCTGATCACTGAATATAAAATTAAAGAATTTTCCTTCTAAAATTAAAGAAATTTCTGTTACCACATTTTTATTCCATTAGCGGATATTTGTAAACCATATCTAGATAATCCTTTATCTTCCTTTTGGAAAAATAAATAAAGCCTGGAGTAACTGATTGGATAGCATTTACAAATTTGTAATAAGTACTAGGGAACTTTTCTAAACCCTTTCCAATCTTTTCTGATATCTTTTCTTAGCTGCAGGTACCAGGACTGGATAGTTTTCCTATAATGGTCATGTCAATGAAAAGTATGAACTAATAAATAGATTCCTTTTTCTTATTAGGCATATTTTCATTTGCATGTTTAAGGATTGTATTAGTCCTCTGAAACATAACATCTGATTGGTATCCCATATTCTTCTGATGAGCTACCACTAATTCTCTGTTTCTCCCAAAATCACAAAATCACACTTTCTCAGAATAGAGTTTTCAGTCCAGTAACTTTGATTTTCTGATCTTAAGGCCAGAAATGAAGCTGACCGAGGTCAGTGTAATTTGTGTTCTATTTCATTTTCTGCCAGATCAAGATCTGGGAAGGAATTTCTTTCAAGAACTTGTTATATGAATTTTATAAATTTCTTTGCTTAATTTTACACCATGAACTACATCTAACTTTAATGTGGTCCTAAAATCATTCCTCCTAAACTTCTAACTGCATGTTCATCTTTATCTTTGGGAGCCATCCATGGTGATCTTGGAAACTCTGCTTCACTTCTGACTATGCTAGCCCTACTCTTATTTTTCTCCACATCGTAACTGAGCTTGTGTCCTTCATATTCACAACAATCTTTGAAAGTAGAGAGCTCTGTAAGAACAATTGTTGCAGAAAATAACAATTTTGTACTCCTAATTTTCTCTCCTCCTTTATCCCTTGTCTAAATTTCTAATTTGTCTATATATAAAGCCTACTAAAATAATTTTTAAAAGAGGCTATTGAGTTATTTCCAGAAATGTTCCATTTTGTAAATAAGAACTGCAATGTGGATAAGATTGGTTTGATTGTAAGTCAGTTGGGAAAGGATAAGCTCTGGCTATGGGACTGGGAACAGTAGTTCATGTGGCATCAATCTTTAGTGGGTAAGAACAGATTCAAATTTTTGTATCCATGTAGACATAGATAGTATCTCTCTAAGCTTAAATTTATTAATGATGATATCTTCCCATTTCACAAGATTACTGCAGGACTAAATTGATCAGCAGCTAGTGACTAAAACTTTTCAGTGATCATCAGCAGGAATTAACTCCAAAGGAAGAGGTCTGCCTTGTTCAGCTGCTATAGGAGATTTACAGCTTTCTGAAAATGATATGCAAACTTCCTCTTACATTTTGAACAGAGAGCACTTGAGGGAAATACTACTGTTTCCAGTGATGTGGATGCTAATTCACACCTTATTGGCAGCTACTTAACGTTATCAGGTGTACTAGGTGAATCTTAATAAAGGATTAATGAAGACAGCATGTTTCTTCCTACTTTTATTATTGTTCCATTAGACTTTCAGAGCATCAATTTTTTTTCTCCAGTCTCCTCTCAGCCAATGAACAAGCCAGAGTCATCACTTAGGGAAGCACATCATGGTGGTGTTTTCCTACCAACTACGAAACCCAAGCCCCGTCTCCATGTAATTTCCTCTTTCCCTCTCCTACCCTTTGAGATTGGTCTGTAAGCAGATCAAACCTTTCCTGGTTTTGGTGGTAGTGTTCACATCTGGGGCAGGCAAACGTCAGCAGGTAAGAAAGAACAAACGCAGTCGGGCGGGGAGAGCGCCCTGCCTGGCCCATCACAATGAGTGGAATGATTCTCCAAGACAGAGAGTGGCAGGATCCTGCACCCCAACTTCCGTTAGAAATGCTGTCCTTTCTGGTAGTTACTTGTCCCATTTGCCCAAAAGTGTCCCCCAACCCTTGAGTCAAGGACTCTGTGCCCCTCACTTCTTTCTGCCATTTTTTCAGCTGTTATTTTATAGCAGGGAGACACCATTTCTGGCAAGGTCATGATCCATATACTTTCATACTGCCTTAGGAAAGGACTCAAGTGTCCCTTTCCAGTTCCAGAAGTGCATCAGTACAGGAAGTTCCTACACCCTGCATACATGGAGGCTCCCATTTTTGGTGTCATATCCCATGTGTTTTCAGACCGCAACATGATAAGGTGTTTGCTATGTCTTGAAATTGCTGTACTTACATGATTTCAGAGCACCCTCTCATTGGCACCCTCTCAGAGAATAGGAAGTGCTCATATATGAAAATGTATTCATTTTAGACATGTATGAATGCACACAAATATGCACAGATATAGGTATCATTTATTTATACATAGGTACTCCATGCCTAAATGACAAAACATGTATTGAAATGGCTGGGACTTTTTAACATGTTTTAGATGTGTGTGGCTTCAGAAATTACAGACTGACAAGAATAAAAACAGAATGTTTAAATTAGTCTTTAAACAAGCTGTTAAAACAGTATCCACCATTTTGTTACTAATATTTAAGACAGCTAAGATGAATTCTCATATCCAGTGGATCTGTGCTGTTACGTGACAGCTCCAGCCCATGTAGGATCGTCACTTACAGTAATACATACAAGATTTCTGCTAACTATGTTATCTATGTACGGAAAACTAGCCTGTAACATCACTTCTGCCTCTGTAGACAATTTATACTGACTATTTGTAAGTGCTTTATCTGCAGCTCCTGCAGACCTGACTGTCCTGGCAGAAAGGAGCAGATGCTAGGCTGGACTACATGAAAAGAGCCCAAGCAGATCTCAGGAGAGGGAATTCGGTAGGTATGCTAGTGCTGCTTGGGGAGTTGACCCTCATGGATTTCTTGGGATGTGATTTCCTACAAAAAACACTGCAACTCACAACCCAGCCCTGCCAGACTGGGGCTGGTGACCCCTGACTGCTGGTCTGGCTCCAGGGTAAAGCTCACTACACAGTAGTTATGGCTACAGAGACGCTCTTTCTATCTTTTCTGCCCATAAATATCTGTGTCATCTTTATGGTGGTACAACAGTCACACTAGTGGGAAAGTGCCACAATCACTGAGCAACTTCTGAGAGCCTGGGAAAGTGCCCTAGAGTGATTTTGCCTAAAAGAACTTGTTATTTCTGTAACGAACTGGGTGAGTGGCATGGCTGACCAGACCATGGCACTCAGTGACTCAGGAGAGGGAGGGACATTGAAGGAACATTTCATAATATGCACGGATGTAAGTGACACAGGTGCCCAGGAGTGTGTGGGCAGGAACTGAGATAGGCTAGGGAAGGCCATCATTGGATTTGAGAAGTGAGAGTGCCAGCCCACACATCTTGGGTCACTGCTTTTGGAGTTTGGACTCTGTGCCCCACATCATGTCCTGCTCCTGCCCAGATCTCCTCCCTGTCCTGATTCCTGTCCTCTTCTCCCAGATGACTCCTCACACTCATCCCAAGTAGTGCTGTAGTCACCAAGTAGATTGGTGACTAGGTGTGCATATCTGTTTAGCTTTTAACAGATTTAGTGTAGAAGATGAGAGGCCTGCATGAAATTCCATGCTTGATGAAGTAAATGCCAGTGTGTCATTGACTTACTTCTGGGGAGCCAAGATCTCATCAGGAGCCAATATCTCATCCTGAGCTTCTGTACAGACACTAGCATTGTCTTATTGTCTCTCCATAGGCCCTCAATATTAATGTGCATTTGTTCAATGGTGTCACCAGATTTTACATTAATCACTACAGAGGATATTTGCCTTCTCTAGCTTTAGAAATCTACCAGCCACTTAGTTAGTTAGATTACTTAGAATTGTTGTGAATAAGTGTCATGGTCAACAATGGAGTCAAGAAAAAAAAAAAAAAGGAGTATGAGATATTCATATGCATCACGTCATGGCCCTCACCTTGCTCTCCAGGAAAGAGGCGGGAGAGGGGGGAATAAGATGTGGCTGGCTGGGTGGGTTCTGGCTTTTGTGGGCAGAGCTGGCGTTTTGGCTGGGGTTGGCTGGGGTTGGTCCAGTTTTTGGAAGTTTGGGCTTACCCGTGGGTGAGAACGTTCCTCCTTTGTAAGTACTCCAGTTGTTGGCATTGTTACCCTTACATTCCTTTAACGACTTTAGTATATTAGTTTGTTATCTTAACTCTACTTTTTTCTTTTTCTGACTTCTCTCCTCCACCCCAGCGGTGCAGACACACTGGTAGCAGCCAGTTTTTCCCCAGCCAGGGGGAGGGGCAAGTGAGCGGCTGTTGGGATGTGGGTTAAATCACAACAATATGTAATACAAAGATGACTCATTCTACTTCAGGTAACGTACCTTAGAATGAGATGGACCACCCTTTAGAAGTCTTTCTTCAGGGAAAGAACTCAGAATAGCAGATTAGCCACCATGTAGACAGTTAAGGGGAAATCTGGACACACATGATCTTGCAAAAGTCCAACACACCATCACTTGATTACTTATTTGAAAGAAGGAATCACAGAATTATAGAATCATAGAATGGCTTGGATTGGAAGGGACCTCAGAGATCATCTAGTTCCAACACCCCTGCTGTGGACAGGGCTGCCAGCCACTAGCTCACTAGATCAAACTGCCCAGGAACCCATCCAGCCTGGCCTTGAACACAGCCAGGGATGGGGCATCCACAGCTTCTCTGGGCAGCCTGTTCCAGCACCTCACCACTCTCTCAGGGAAGAATTTCTTCCTGATGTCCAACCTAAACCTCCCCTCTTTCAGTTTTAGCCCATTCCCCCTTGTCCTACCATTATCCACCTGTGTAAAAAGTCGGTCCCCCTCCTGCCTGTAAGCTCCTTTTGAGCATTGGAAGGCCACAATGAGGTCTCCCCTGAGCCTTCTCTTTTGCAAGCTGAACAATCCCAACTCCCTCAACCTTTCCTCACAGGAGAGGTGCTCCAGCCCTCTGATCATTTTGGTGGCCCTCCTCTGGACCTGCTCCAACAGCTCCACATCCCTTCTGTACTGGGGGCCCCAGGCCTGGACACAGTACTCCAGGTGAGGCCTCCCAAGGGCAGAGTAGAGGGGGAACATCACCTCCCTCTCCCTGCTGGCCACCCCTCTCTTGATGCAGCCCAGGATGCCATTGGCCTATGAATAACATCAGCTACTGAATATTAAGGCTTGATTTATGATTTTTATGTGGAAGTGTCACAAGTTTTTTCACCACTCAGGTGCTGAAGAAGCTTTCCTTTCTCCTCAGAGAGTACACTTGAACAAAAAAACATTTATTTTCAGTGAAAGATGGGTATTTGTGGCTAAGTGATAAGAATAACATTTTGTAATTTCAGTAAGCCTCCCCTGTACAAACTCATATCTGGTGACTAAAAGCAATATTAGTTTTTTAGAAAGACTAAATAATGCAGACTGTCTGACCCAGGAGATCACTTCTTGTCACAGCAAAGAAACCTCTGATGTGAGCTGCAAGGCATCGTGTCATTTAATGGAGAGATTTTAAAATTTTGCTTACATATCTTACATCAAATGATGCATCATCACTTTCCCCACAAAGCTATCAACATAAACTTTATGCTGTTATCAAAACTCTGCAGATTGCTGCTCTGCTTTTTGAGACTCTTATTTCTTGATATGAAACTTCCATGATGCCCAGAGCTTAACTGCTTGAATCCCATCTTCAGTACTCTGTGTAGCACAATTCAGCCACACAGGCTATGTGCTGTGTTGTTCATTCGCTTGCCTCCTACCATGCTTCAGCTCTCACCATCATCTTCAAAAGAGCATACTGCATGACATGCTTTTTACATTCTCTTAGACTGCAGCGGTCAAGCTGAACAGTGAAATGTATGTGCCAGTTCTTTTCTGGCATTTGGATCACATCAGCTGCCAGGCTCTGTAAAAGAAACAACGTCCCCATTGGAAACAGTTTGTGGTGGAATATGGTGATGGGGTAATTGTTCAAACAGCTTCATTCGTCTTTCTGAGCTGGAGTTTTCCACTGTCAAAGTCACTGATTATCAGCTCAGCCAGTGCAGAAAGCTTTTTCCCCCCTCCAAGCTACACGACATTGAGTTCCATAATTGTTTACAGTCAAATGCCTATGCAATTGTTAATTGCCTTCTGTAAGCTGCTTGGCGAGTGGAGCAGGAGGAATGGTTTGATGAGTAGAGCTAGAGTCCAAAACACTGTGGAGCTTGCAGCAATAGGATCCCTGCTGATAAGAAACAAACACAACTGCTTCTATGTCATTGTTTTTTTGGCTGCATCAGGCAAGTTTTGGGAAAGTTATTGTCTCCTAGCAGGCGGTGTAATGGGCAAACACAATGTGCTAGTTCACCAGACTTTCATCTCCAAACCGAACGCATATTCTGGCTTTCATCACTCTTCAAAATGACTTTAGTACATGGCCATCTATGTTAATTTCAATGCCACAGTGGCTGGCACAGGCAGGCTTCAGGTTGCTTCAGGTTGCTGCTGAGATACCCAGGAAGAGGCTTGGAATAGCTATATGCTGAAAGCCAGGATAGAGGTGTATTGGGAGCACAGCAAGTGAAAGTGGAAGGGCTAGACTAAGACAGAGAACAACAGATGCGTTTTGGGTATAAAAAACAATACATTTTCAAAGGTCCAGTGCTGGCATAGAACAGAGCTGCAAATGAGAACTGAAACATTTTATGCCCCCAGTATGATTTTCGGAATCAACAGAATGTTTTACACCATGCTTAGAAAGAAGTTTGTCTTAATTACAAACAAACAATTAAGACACATATTTCTCTCTCTATTTTTTTTTTTTTTTTTTTTTTTTTTTTGATCNAGTCATTTTGCAGATATCAGCACAATACATGCTGTCAGTACAGCACAGCTGATAGCATCTAGTGCCGTTTATACTAGAGACTGTAATTCCATTTCACAGCTAGTCTTCTCTCAGTGATGCAAAATGGGCAACTAATTAAACTGTCATTTTTCAAATCAGAAAGGTACTTACTAGGCAATTGCATCATTAAATAAAATACCACAGGTAAAAAAAAAAAAAAAAACAGAACAAATTACAGAAAACATAGGTGCAAAATGAGTCCTAAGGTACAATGTAACTGCAAGTTTATACAGACATGTAGTTATTATGATGATACTATTTCAGGAGTAAAAGATATTTAAAGATACTACATCTCTTGCTAGTGCTTAGCTAGATAACAGGACCACATTTTTAAAACACTTGCACATGATCTTAGCACTAAGTAATTAGGTAGTTCCATTATTTTTACAAATACATCATTATTTATTTCCATAGCTTTAAGCACATTACTAGTTTCATTGCAAATTTAACTAAATTCTGTGGAGTAATGGGCATAAGGAAAGCAAGGTATTCTGTCTTTTCAGAAACAAATTTTACCATTCCCATGCTCATTGTGGAAAAATCTTCCATAGCTTTGCTAAATCAATAATTCCATTAGTAGAAGATGAAAACAAAAAAAAAAAAAAAAAAAAAAAAAAAATTTTTTTTTTTTTTTTTTAAAATNNAGATTGTTATTTATTTCTTTAAAATATTTTTTTTCCCATTTTTGCTGAGGACATAAAATTTTTAAATTTTCAAATTATTGACTACAAAAGTAAAGCAAAGAGAAATGTATGAACTTTGATTTAGATTTTAATATTATAAAAATAAATATGTAATTTTGTTGGGTAGTGACAATTAACTTTGGAGAACATTCATAGACAGAAGAAGAAAGCAAATATACAGTAAAGCACCAATAATCTTTTTGAAAGGACTGGACTATAAACTGAAAAACCATATACTTTCCAAGATCTCTCATAGAAGGCCATTTTTCATTCCTCTTTGTCTTTGTTAGTTTGTTCATTTGATTCTTCTGTGGAAATTCCAGCTAGAAACAACTGAAGAATCCATTTAAATAATTAGGGTTTTCCAACTGCCTGGGAATTTAAACCACTTGTCATTTTATTTTATTAGTTGAGAAATTTGAAGCGCTTGTGAAACAAAATTGTTTTGAAAACTTCCCAGAAATTAGTTTTATTTTCTATTTGGCCACTAGCTGTCATTAATCACTGCATTACTTATATGGAATTTTACTATTTTAATGACTGACTATTACTAAGGTGGAGTCTCAGAATGAATAGATTTGGAAAACCTGTGCTGGTCAATTAATCTACTGCATATTCTACTTGTTGAAGGGGAAAAGTGATACTGATACTCAAAAAATATTACCCTTTTTGACAACTTCTTTCATTTGGGATAGAAAAACTGCAAGTAAATGCCAAATAAAGTTCTGAAAACTGAAATGACTTGGGGCAACATTCTCTTGCCTGAACAAAGATGTTTAATGCCCTTTAATCCATTCTGCAACAGTAAATGGATGGAGGTGGGATAACTTAAGATACCTAAAAAACCAGATTTTTGTCTTTGAAGAGACTTAAGAACCAAATATCTATGTTGAAATCAAAGGGAACAAGATACTTCAGGGCTTTCAAAGATTAGATTAAGAAGCTTGTGTTTCATCATTTCCATTGATATTTAACCCATGCAGTTAAAAAATAGATTAACACAGTGAAAATTTGGTAGCTGAAATTCTGGTAAAACTTCTGAGTTACTTTAGTTTTCCTCAGAACAGTTTTTCACAGAATCACAGAATGTTAGAGATTGGAAGGGACCTCAAAAGATCATCTAGTCCAATCCCCCTGCTGAAGCAGGAACACCTAGATCAGATCGCACAGGAACGCATCCAGGCGGGTTTTGAATGTAGTTTGAAAATACTTACTTTTTTCAACTTCAGTATTTTGAGGTGCAAGTAATTATTACAATGATTTATGACAGCTGCTCTATTGCCAGTATTAATATATGGTTTTTCTTATTACTTAATTGTTCTAGTAGTGCTTTAGCCATTACTTTCCTTGTTCTGAAGATAGCAAACACCAGTTTTCTATTACAGATTCTCGGCTAATTAGTTCAGAGTCTGTCTAATGGGAACTATTAAAAATGCAAATAAGGAGTGATCAAATAGTGCAAAGTTTTGTCCTGACAGAAAATACTAATAAGTTTCTGCCAACATAAATACATAAAATTATGAATGATAATCAGGCTTTAGATGGCACCCTTAACTGTAAAAAGGATGGCACAAAGATAACATGGATGAAAGCCAAATAGCTTGTGACATTTAAATCTGGACATAGCTATAAAAAAATATCTTGAGGGGAAAAAAAGGGAGAGGGAATCCTGCTCTGACTTTATTGTAAAAGATAACAAACAATAGTAAGTCAGTGTTTCTCTGCCTGTGGTCTGGGCTAATTTATAAATCATCAAAAGGATAGTTCACAAAGCCCTCACATTTTACTTGTTACATTATATAAACATGCACATCCAGGCAAGTAAGAAAACACCCGAAGTGATGTGAAGGAACAATAAAACATACAGAATTTAACCTAATTTTTATCTCTCTGTAAAATGAAAACTATTGTAGCATCTGCATAACGGTCTTTGGATTAAAAAAGGTTTAAAATGCTGGCATAAATGAACAAAATAAATAATCTTGTACCTTTCAAAATGCATTAAAATGTGCTTTTCTTTGTTGTTTCAAGAAACTGGATATGAAGGAGCAGAAGTAAACTTGATAGGAGGCAAATCTTATTCACAATTCAAATTAGGATATATTAGAATACTTTATTCACCTTAGACAACGTTACAGATGTGAGGGTCTTTATGGACTGGGCCTTTATGACTGTTAATCAACTTAGAAAATAAGTTTTGTGCAATTTGCATGTTACAAATTGTCCAGAAAAGGGATGGTATCTGTCAGATGTCCTGCAAGGAGATTTTCTGACTTTTCCTTAAAGATAAAATATTTCTATATCAAAAGTAAGTTCATACAGAAGGAGTGAAAGTGGTTAGGAATGGAAAACTCAGCTGTGCTAGGACAAGTTTGGAAGAAAAACTTGGAGGAGGAGGCAGACCTACCGACAAATTGAATGGGCCTTTGTAGTAATTTGGGATGATTCATGCTTTTTTCGTAAGATGTATATCACCTTTGCTGCCAGATTCATCTGGTTTTTGTTTTTTTTTTTTTTTTTTTTTTTTTTTTTTTTTTTTTTTTTTTTTTTTTTTTTTTTTTTTTTTTTTTTTTTTNAGACACCTTTTTATTGACTCTCATGTTGTTTTTCAGGATAGAAGTTATGACATCTTTCCCTTTTCTTCCTTTCTGCTCCATTCCCCATAAATCCCAGTCTAGTGTTTTACTGCTCAGTGATCCTTTATTTGTTCCTCATCATTGTTCCTACTGATCGGACAGTCTTACCAATTTCCTCTTCCAATTACTACAGCAAGATTGCCATTTACATGACTGGCATACCCTGAAACCTCAGGACCAACTTCCTGGCCATTAGCAAGATGCCTTGTCCTATTTAAAAAAGGCATTTGGTGTCCTGCCTGTCTTCTAAATAGGTCTCCTGCTGGTTGTAGCTCCTGCTGGAAGTGTCTTTCTCTGTGCTGATTGGAGCCTACACTGAACATTTGCTAAGGAGGACCAAGACAAACTTCTATATATACTGGGTAACTCATGCATAAGATTGTCTTCCAAAGGCAGCAGTACAATCAGCAATAGTTTATATACAAGTTAAAGAAACACTCAGAGGGGAAAAGTCTTTACGTGGTGTAAACATGAGCAGATAACTAGGCTTCTGACCTCCTTTCCACGTAAAATTTTGCACTTCAGCTGTGGTCTTGAGTTAAGGCACTTTGCTTTCAAAACCCTTCCTTGAGCATTCATCCTTCTGGATTATTTCGATAATTTCTGTTAGAACAAAAGGAGTGGATCTGGTGGATTTGAGTAGAAGGGTAAACAATGGGCAAGCTGTTCCCTCTGCAGATTACAAATGCTTCTCTAACTTCAAAAAGGCATATGGTGGCTTTAACAGGGGACATGACCTGCATTTACTTACGTGATCAACATACCATTGTCTCTCTCTCAATGCTTCTTTTCAAAGTTTTTCTACTCTGTTTATATTTCTATATATACACACGCATACCCAAGGAAATGTTCTGTGTCATTAAAGTAACCAATACATTTTTCAAAACCAAACTGTTCAGAATAAGCAGAAAATAAACCCAAAATCTCACTGTCCACATACCCTTGTCTTCTATGCTACCCGAAGATGGGAAGATTATGCTTTCTCTGGTTTTAATCACAAGCCCCAGAGGGGAGCTAAGAAAACTTCTTACTTAGAGAACTTAGCAGTTGCCTCTGCACTGCTGTATCTTCATGAAAAGTTTCAGTTTTGATGATTCATCGTTTTCACTCACACACAAAAACATATTGTGTTGAAAGATTTCTGACCAGCCCTAGTAATGAATCCATCTGCTGCAGTCACCGAACACAATTACGAGACAAATCACCCATCTTCAATGGTAAAGCTGAGAATAGAACACTGCTTGGGAAGAAAAAAAAAAAAA
>VXAV01001147.1:156214-167434 GCA_013399715.1 Alectura lathami
AAAAAAAAAAAAAAAACCCACCTTATTCTTATTTTTCTCTGGGTGAGAAAAACTGGTAAGCTTTCCTCATTGTAGTACAGTGTTCTCATTATCCATTTTGATCTCACACAGAACTTAAAGCACTGAAGTGACCTGTGAAAGCTGACTTAAGCATTTTCTCTCTGCTAGAGTTCATTGTGGTCACTGTTTGAAATGCAGCAACTCTGATGGCTGAACGTTGGAACACATGTTGGCATCTGAAGAAAATACTTTGAAGAGGGAAGTGTCCCAGGAAAAGTCCCCTTTGGCTGACACTTTTGCAAGGTAAGTCAATAGTTCAACATTTCTGCTAGATTTCTCAGACATGTAAAAGTATGTTTTCCTTCCAAAATTTATGAATAACTTTTTCTAACCTATTTGCTCTTAAAAATGCTCTGTCCTGTTCTAGAAGGCAATAGCCTGCTCTTACATAAATGTGATTATAAAGAACAAAGTTACGTTCCTGAGAATTATGCTGTCAATGCTTAGGAGACTATCTTATACATTTATACAAAACATGTCTGCCTAGAATCATGACCTGACATACAGTCCCACTGTCTGTAGTATAACTAGTGGACAGATAAAATTTAGCATTTCAGTTGTTATTTGAAAGATGCACATTCTTCTGTCTGTACAAGTAAATTCAAGGTTACAATACATCCAGTGCTGTCATCACTATCACAAAATTGTCTAGCCTGTTTGATTGTTAGCCTACTTCTTCAGACAGTTTTAGCTCTCCAGTCAAGATCTGCCATATCACTTTTAATAGACATTGCACAACTATATGAGTATGTTTAAGTCTATGGGGCCAGATGATATGCATCCCAGGGTTCTGAGAGAGCTGGCTGATGTGGTTGCTGAGCCGACCACCATCATATATGAAAAATTATGGCTGTCAGATGAAGTCCCCGGTGCCTGGAAAAAGGCAAACATCACTCCCATTTTTAAGAAAGGGAGAAAGGAAGACCCGGGGAACTACAGGCCGGTGAGCCTCATGTCTGTGCCTGGGAAGATCATGGAGCGGATCCTCCTGGAGGAGATGCTAAGGCACATGCGAGATGAGGAGGTGATCCGAGACAGCCAGCACGGCTTCACCAAGGGCAGATCGTGCCTGACCAATCTGGTGGCCTTCTATGGTGGAGTGATGACATCAGAAGACCAAGGGAGCGGGACAGATGTTGTCTACCTGCACTTGTGCAAGGCGTTTGACATGGTCCCACACCATATCCTTATCTCTAAACTGGAGAGATACAGATTTGAAGGATGGATTCTTCGATGGATAAAGAACTGGCTGGATGGTCGCAGCCAAAGTGTTGTAGTCAATGGCTTTGAGTCCAGGTGGAGGCCGGTCATGAGCGGTGACCCCCAGGGGTCTGTCTTGGAACTGGTGCTCCTCAACATCTTTATCAATGACATAATGGGATTGAGTGCACCCTCAGCAAGTTTGCTGATGACACCAAGCTGAGTGGTGCAGTTGATACCCCTGAAGGAAGGGATGCCATCCAGAGGGACCTGGACAGCCTGGAAAAGTGGGCCCACAAGAATGTGATGAGGATCAACAAGGCCAAGTGCAAGGTGTTGCACTTGGGCTGGGCCAGTCCCAGTTATTTACATCGGCTGGGAGAAGAACTCCTTGAGAACCACCCTGCAGAGAAAGACTTGGGGGTCCTGGTGGATGAGAAGCTGGACATGAGCCAGCAATGTGTGCTTGCAGCCCGAAAGGCCAACTATGTTCTTGGCTACATCAAGAGAGGGGTGTGCAGCAGGGAGAGGGAGATGATTGTACCCCTCTACTCTGCACTTGTGAGACCACATCTGGTGTATTGCGTGCAGGCCTGGGGCCCCCAGTACAGAAGGCATGTGGAGTTGTTGGAGAGGGCCCAGAGGAGGGCCACCAAAATGACCAGAGGGCTGGAAAACCTCTGCTATGAAGAAAGGTTGAGGGAGCTGGGCTTGTTCAGGCTGGAGAAGAGAAGGCTCCGGTGGGACCTTGTTGTAGTATTCCACTACTTAAAGGGAGCTTATAAACAGGAGTGAGAATGACTTTTTATGCAGGTAGATAGTGATAGAACATGGGGGAATGGTTTTAAACTAAGAGAGGGGAGATTTAGGTTAGATATTAGGAGGAAATTATTCACTGAGAGAGTGGCGAGGCACGGGAACACGTTGCCCGGAGAAGCTGTAAATGCCCCATCCCTGGATGTGTTCAAGGCCAGGCTGGATGGGGCCCTGGGCAGTCTGATCTAGTGGCTGGCAACCTTATCTGTGGCAGGGGTGTTGGAACTAGGTGATCTTTAAGGTCCTTTTCAACTCTGGCCATTCTATGTTGCTATGATTCTATAGAATCAAACAATGGAGGTAATAAAATTTACTTAATGTTGTCCTAGAAGGTTCTTAGATACAGCTGTGGTAACAATGAATTGAGAAATCAAAGCGAATAAAAAGAACCAGTATTGTCATTCAACTTCTAGGTTGCTGTCAAATTAAATTTAATATATTTATAAGCAATATTTCCTGGCTAAGTTTCACCAGAATATTGACCCACCTTGCTCTGTGATATAATTCATGAGTTTTTGTTGATATGTTGGATATGAAATTGGCTTGTAGACATAGGTCTCATTTCCATAGAATAACTACGCTTGTGGCTCTCAATGACAACAATAATATAACTAATGTACTAGGAAACCATAGAAGACCTAATCATGATGCTTTTTATTTTCCAGGTGTCTGAACTCAGCTAGATTCATAAATCATGAATGTTGGACTCTGGAGGATTTCTTGGTAACTTCACCATGTAATGACGCATGACAAGGTTAATTTTCTTTTTTAAAGACCTTCATTTTATATAAGAAATCGGTACTATTCAAAGTCAGGTAGTACTTACTTAATATTGGATACTAAGGAGAGGATTGAGCCCACATTTGAGTGTCATGGCTATCAACAATCAAATTGTGACTTTCTAGAGTTCTCTGCATGTTTTCCTTAGGCTTGCTAGCTGTGAAGGATTTATACATGCATGATGCTTAGGATGGGTGTACTAAATGCACACCATGTACAGTGTAAATGAGTAAAAGAAATCATGGTCTTCTAATGCCAACGTGTTCATTCTTCACAAGGTGAATTCTGCACTTTTGTCTGTTCTGTCCTGTATTCAGCTGCACACATAGATCATAGAATATGAAACATAGTTGAATGTTCTTTACAATCATGTAAGGGCAACATGAACAAGAATTCCCTTAATTTTATGGCCACATCATGGCTAGTGAAGAAATGTTATACTTGTCTAAGTCTGTAAGTGATTGTTAGTAGTACACTCCTGTTGCACAGCGTGTTCTGCCAGTATACAGTGCTGTTCATAACCATCTCATGTCATCCTGAGTAGTATGCAGAACAACAAGGAGTAGACCTTAGTCTTCATGGCAATAGTCTGCAAACCGATGACAGACTGACTTAGTAAAGTCCAGAGGCAGCAGTCTTTCAGATATCTCTGAAAGAATTATCATCCTTGCATGAGATCAAAGGCCTGCCTAGCCTGAATAGAAAGAGCATAAGAGACCAGGCAGGTACAAAATTACTGCTTTTCTGCTGTTGCAATTCGGCTTCTATCATTCTTCTGATAAACCTCCAAAGTTGATGGATTTAATAGCCATTAATAGCTCTATCCTTCACAAATTTGTTTAATCCTTTCTGAGCTTTAGATACCACAGAATCATGTACCAATGAATTTTATACCCTAACAATATGATTATTCTTATTTGTTTTCAGTCTGCTTCATAATTATTACACTGATGTTTTCATTCTGCGAAAAATGCTGAATCATTATTTCCCAATTGCCTACTGGAAATGTATATCCTCCCTTAATCCGCTCTTTTGCTCTTTTACCTGGCAGACAAATAATTTTTAAAATAACTTCATATACAATATGTTCCTTTAGGTCATTTCTTCCAAAGAAACACTGGCAAACTCTAGACTTTTAAGAGATCAAAATAATGATTTTCAGAGAGAAATGTTATGCCAATTCTATAGCGTGCTGTTTTTCATGGCTAGGTCATGTTTTTTGTAAGTCTGTAAAGGACAGTTTCCATAAGTGGGTATTTTGAAGACGTTGTTACTCAATGTGTGTCTAAAATTGTACAATTGTCCCCGTCTTGGGACAAGTACTCTTCAACATCTTTATCGACAACTTAGACTGTGGGATCGAGTGCACCCTCAACAGGTTTGCTGATGACACCAAGCTGAGTGGTGCAGTTGATACCCCTGAAGGAAGGGATGTCATGCAGAGGGACCTGGACAGGCTGGAAAAGTGGGCCCACGAGAATGTGATGAGGATCAACAAGGCCAAGTGCAAGGTGTTGCACTTGGGTCGGGGCAATCCCAGGAACGTGTGCAGACTGGGAGAAGAACTCCTTGAGAGCAGCCCTGCGGAGAAGGACGTGGATGTTGTGATAGATGAAAAGCTGGCCATGAGCCAGCAGTGCGCTCTTGCAGCCAGGAAGGGCAACGGCATCCTGGGCTGCATCAAGAGAGGGGTGGCCAGCAGGGAGAGGGAGGTGATTGTCCCCCTCTACTCTGCTCTTGGAAGGCCTCACCTGGAGTGCTGTGTCCACGCCTGGGGCCCCCAGTACAGAAGGGATGTGGAGCTGTTGGAGCAGGTCCAGAGGAGCGCCACCAAAATGATCAGAGGACTGGAGCACCTCTCCTGTGAGGAAAGGTTGAGGGAGTTGGGATTGTTCAGCTTGCAAAAGAGAAGGCTCAGGGGAGACCTCATTGTGGCCTTCCAATGCTCAAAAGGAGCTTACAGGCAGGAGGGGGACCGACTTTTTACACAGGTGGATAATGGTAGGACAAGGGGGAATGGGCTAAAACTGAAAGAGGGGAGGTTTAGGTTGGACATCAGGAAGAAATTCTTCACTGAGAGAGTGGTGAGGCACTGGAACAGGCTGCCCAGAGCAGTTGTGGCTGCCCCATCCCTGGCTGTGTTCAAGGCCAGGCTGGATGGGTTCCTGGGCAGTTTGATCTAGTGAGCTAGTGGTTGGCAGCCCTGTCCACAGCAGGGGTGTTGGAACTAGATGATCCCTGAGGTCTCTTCCAACCCAAGCCATTCTATGACTCTATGATTTCTGTTTACCATGATATTTGATAGTTTACCTTCTTAGGATAAAGTAAACAAAATTGTCCTCTTTGCCCCTTGTCTTCATGTTGTTTTCCAGAGAATTACATGTAAGTTCTATTCAAAACAACTACTTAAGAAAGGATGTTATTATTACATAATGTCAACATTTTTTGAAGAATCTAGTGAGAAAATAGAGAAGTAATACAAACAGGATTTTTCAGTTCCAATTCTTCCACAGATACCAGAGGACTAAGATGTTTGAAACAGGAGGTGCATGCACAGCGTTATTAGAAGCTTGACCTACATTCCAAACCTTTTCTGGATTTTGTTCCTTCTGTATACCACTCCTATATTTACTGCCACTACTTTTGTAATGTTTTGGATCTTGGAAACTTTTAATAAAGTCATACAAGGCTAACAGTTTAAAAGCAATAACTGACAATTATCCACTTAGGGGGTTAGAAAACTGCCTTGAGAGAGTAAAGTACACTACCAATCATATCTTTGTTATTTAATGGAGAGCTACTGTAATTTAGTTGTTGTGACTGTCATGTAATGGGTCACAGTAAATTCACTTGAGAAGACTGAAGGCAGGGTGTACACTACTACAAGGGCTCTGAGGATCCCAAATTTATGTTTTTCTGTAACGCTAAAGAGGTTTTTCCACTCATTTTCCATTCCAAAGCCTAAATTCTCCAGACTGAATAAACCATAACTCGTAAATTCACTGTGACAAACAAGGAGGCAAGTGTAAATACATGAAATATAGATTTAATAAATATTCCTCGTATACAGGGAAACTGCTGATATGTGTATAGCCTACTAGTGTCCCATCACGGACCTTTCACAAATATGACTGGCAATGTGCCATACTTTTGGGGAGACTGCAGAGAAATGACTTTGGTATGTTATTTCATTATTGGTTTTTCCTAATACTAAAGAAATCGGGGGCCTATGGTCATAAGAATACTGAGGTGACATACCTTAGAATCAAAAGATTGATTGCAAGTTGCATTCAGCGCTGGAGGAAAGGTTGAAATATTTCATATATTAACAAAATCCACTTAGAAATGCCTAGTTTCAAAGTTTTCTTGGCTTATTAACTCTCAGGATCACTTTAAGTTTTAATTATTAATGCAAGAATTAGACAATATGAACTGTTGAAACTCTGTCAGTTTGGTCTAGCTGCCTATCTCTCTAGATCTAAGCCCAGAACCTCAAACTTTGGACATTTCATTTAATAAGAAAAGAAAATACAGCTCTGTCTTCCTCCTCCATACTGTAAGCCTTCAGCTAAACTACTTAATAATATAGTATCCTTGTTAGTCACTGTATGATTTGTGCTCATACTATCATGCATTATTATTACACAATTAATCATAGTGACTATAGTGAAGAAGACAGATAATTGAATAGATCTGCTTGAAAATATTTTTTGTACATTAAAAATACTACATAAATATCTTATCAAAATTTTTCAGTAAAAAGTATCTTCAACAGCTATTTTTATTTGAAAGAACAGCAAGATCATAGGAAAATCCAATACAGTATTACTTTTTTGATTGCTAATTTAAATATTAAACATTTTTACCAAGAAGGGAATTTTTCTAATGACTGGAACAAGGAGGAAAGGAACAAGTCATTCTCTCTTCACAGCACAGGCAAAGTACTTCATTCTTTAATAATCTTGTCTTCTTGCCACAGATGCAGGACAGTTTAGTTTATTAAGCATTTTTGGAATAAATATGTATGGAAACTATTTTTACAATTTTCAGCATATAAACATATTTGATATAAATCAGTGTCACTCATACACAAATTTCCTTACAAATTCAACCCTTTCTCACTTTACTCTTTAGTAATGGGTAACACTGTCTAAAGGAATGCGTTTTTTTTGTATTTACATTTTATGTTAATTTTGTTCAAATTCTACTTTTTATAACAGTGTCTGCCTATAGAGAACCTACCACATTCTGGGATTAATGTGTAGTTCATAATGTGCCAGTGAGTGACTGTGTATTATAGCTGGAATATTTTAAAAGCTGCCTCATTCTAATTAGTAATATGAAAGATACTTTACCTGGCTTGACTTTAGCAATGGTTGCAAAAGAGAATTTTAGAATCACAGAATCATAGAATCATAGAAATCATAGAAACATAGAATGGCTTGGGTTGGAAGGAACCTCAAATATTATTTCATAATAACCCCCCTGCCATGGGCAGGGTTGCCAACCACTAGACCAGGCTGCCAAGGGCTGTATCCAGCCTGGCCTTGAACACAGCCAGGGATGGAGCATCCAAAGCTTCTCTGGGCAGCCTGTTCCAGTGCCTCACCACTCTCTCAGGGAAAAGTTTGCTTCTAATATCTAATCTAAATCTGTCCTCTTTTAGTTTAAAACCATTCCCCCGTGTCCTATCACTATCTGACTATGTAAAAAGTTGTTTCTCCCGCTTGTTTATAAGCTCTCTTTAGGTACTGGAAAGCCACAGTGAGGTCTCCCTGGAGCCTTCTCTTCTCCAGCCTGAACAAGCCCAGCTGCCTCAACCTTTCTTCATAGGAGAGGTGCTACAGCCTCTGATCATCATACTGTACCTCCTCTGGACCTGCTCCAGCAGCTCCAAGACTTTCTTGTGCTGTGGGCCCCAGGCCTGGACAGAGTACTCCAGGTGGGACCTCACAAGGACAGAGCAGAGAGGAACAATCACCTTCCTCGCCCTGACAGCCAGGTGCATCCCAGTGTACAGTAGTCATTCCGGGTTGCAAGCACACACTGCTGGCTCATACCAAGCCTCTCGACCACCAGAACCCACAGAGACTTCTTTGCAGGGCTGCTCTCAAGGAGTTCTTCTCCCAGTCTGTACACGTTCCTGGGATTGCCCCGACCCAAGTGCAACACCTTGCACTTGGCCTTGTTGATCCTCATCACATTCTTGTGGGCCCACTTTTCCAGGCTGTCCAGGTCCCTCTGCATGGCATCCCTTCCTTCTGGTGTATCATCTACACCACTCAGCTTGGTGTCATCAGCAAACTTGATGAGGGTGCACTCAATCCCATTATGTCATTGATAAAGATGTTGAAGAGCACCGGTTCCAAGACGGATCCCTGGGGGAGGACACCTGGACATAGAGCTGTTGACCAGAACTCTCTGGCTGTGACTATCCAGCCAGTTCTTTATCCACCAAACAGTCCACCCTTCAAATCCGCATCTCTCCAGTTTAGAGAAAATCATCTGTTGAGGGATGAAATTAAAGGACTTCAATTCCAGGTAGACTACATCTTTTGCCTGCCCATTATTCACCGATGCCATCACTCCATCATAGAAGACCGCCAGATTGGTCAGGCACAATGTGCCTTTGGTGTAGCCATGCTGGCTGTCTCAGATCACCTCCTCATCTCTCATGTGTCTTAACACAGTTTCCAGGAGGATCTGCTCAAAGATCTTTCCAGGCACAGAGGTGAAGCTCACTGGCCTGTAGTTCGCTGGGTGTTCCTTTCTCCTTTCATTAAAAATGGATGTGATGTTTCCCTTTTTTCAGTCACCGGGGACTTCAGCTGGTCTGTCCAATGCCTGGACCAGGATGTTATCCTCAGAAGACTCCATGAGTCTTCTGAATCATTTGCAGTCCACCATGTTGCTTTCCTAGCAGACATAAGAGTGGCTGAAGTCCCCCATCACGATGGGAGCGTGTGAACATGACACTTCTTGCAGCTGAAGCAAGAATGCCTCATCAACAGGTTCCCCTTGATATCCCTTAATCATCGAGTTCTTTGTTTAAGTCCCCAAGTTCTCAACCTGATCATGTCTGGCTTTTAGAGGCAGAGTTTACCATTAATGGGAGATAAAAGAAGGGCTAATCACAGACAAGTAGAGCAATATGTCACCTTACAAGTGCTATGAGTATTTACCATCAGAATGCTATTGACTAACTTTTCATAATCCTTTTGGTGTGTAAAAAAAATCCATATGAATATATGGTGTCTTATTAAGTAACCCAAGAACACGTCTGTAAAATAAAACTGTCTTCTGAAAAAAATAAAAATAAAAGGGCACACACATGCAAAAATATTCCTGCAGCTCTATTAGCTCCATTTGTATAGTATGAAGGACACTGATCTTATTCATGAAGTCATTTTTTTCTCTACAATGTAGACATTAAAGGTCTTGCAATTTCCAATCTACTTTCAGTGTAATTGATTCTTTGATGTCCATTTTCTGTGTTAAAAACATTAAACAACTTGTCTGCAGGTCAGTGATGACTTTTATTTTAGTGGGATGTTATTTTTTTTTCTGTGCAATTGATGAGAACTTTCATTTATTTATTTATTTTAATGAGACTGCAGTTTATGAACCCAAGCGCTATGTTCACTATAAAGGGATAAGAATTTTGAAGGCAGCTGAAATGCATAGGTTAGCCTTTGCTTCCCTTACATCAGAGAGATACAAAAAATTGCAGGAACCATTAAGAAACAGAAGAAATCAAAATATACAAATATTTTTAGAAGGAAAGATTAGTCTGGATAAACAAGAAGTGATGAACATTTTTTTTTTTTTTGTATTTTATGAAAAGGAAAATTATTGAAACATTTCCTGCCTTGGGTAAGACTAAGAGGTCAGCATTTTAAGAGCTCTTTTCCTAATTTAAAATGTGAGAACCAAAAAGTCTTTTCTATCAAACTAATTTGTCTTAATTTCAGTTATTTTCTCTACTACTTTTCTTAATATTTGAATAAAAGCAATTTCTTATAGAATCATAGAATCAGAGAATTATAAAGGTTGGAAAAGACCTCTAAGATCATCTAGTCCAACCAGCAACCTAACACCACCATGCCCACTAAATCATGTCCCTAAGTGCCACATCTAGATGTTTCTTGAACACCTCCAGGCAAGGAGACTCCACCACCTCCCTGGGCAGCCTGTTCCAATGCCTGACCACTCTCTCAGAGAAGTTTTTCCTAACATTCAACCTGAACCTCCCCTGGCACATCTTGAGGCCATTACCTCTCATCCTATCACTAGTTACCTGGGAGAAGAGGCCGACTCCCACCACACGACAGCCTCCCTTCACGCAGTTTTACAGAGCAATAAGGTCTCCCCTGAGCCTCCTCTTGTCCAGACTAAACAGTACCAGATCCTTCAGCCACTCCTTGTAAGACTTGTGCTCCAGGTCCTTTATCAACTTTGTTGTCCTTCTTTGGGCATGCTCCAGGGCTTCAGTGTCCTTCTGGTAGGGAAGGGCCCAGAAGTGAACACAGCACTCGAGGTGAGGCCTCACCAGTGCTGAACAGAGGGGGACGATCACCTCCGTAGTCCTGCTGGCTACACTATTCCTAATGCAAGCCAGGTTGCCATTGGTCTTCTTGGCCACCTGGGCACACTGCTGGCTTATATTCAGCTGATTGTCAGCTAGCACACCCAGGTCCTTTTCCTCTGCACAGCTTTCCAGCCACTCTGTCCCAAGCCTATAGTGTTACTTGGGGTTATTGTGACCAAAGTGCAGGACCTGACACTTCGTCTTGTTGAACCTCATGCAGTTAGCCTTAGCCCATCTATCTAGCCTATCCAGATCCCTCTGTAGAGCCTTCCTTCCCTCAGGCAGATCAACATTTTCTCCCAGCTTGGTGTTGTCTGCAAATTTACTGAGGGTACACTCAATGCTTTCATCCAGATGAACAGTAAAGATACTAAAGAGGACCGGCCCCAGTCTGACCCCTGGGGAACACTGCTGGTAACAGATAATCATCTGGATTTACTCCATTCACCACCTCTCTCTGGGTCCGGCCATCCAGCCAGTTTATTACGCATCGAATAGTACATCTGCCAAAGCCATGGGCTGCCAGCTTATCGAGGAGAATGCTGTGGGAGGCAGTGTCAAAGGTTTTACTGATGTCCAGGTAGACCACACCCACCAAGTGGGTCACCTGGTCATAGAAGGAGATGACATGAGTCAAGCAAGACCTACCTTTCGTGACCCTGTGCTGGCTAGGCCTGATTCCCTGGTTGTTCTGGGGAACATAATCTTCCCTATTACCAAGGTCAGGCTGACAGACCTGTAGCTCCCCAGATCATCCTTCCAACCCTTCTTGTAGA
>VXAV01001147.1:168946-192145 GCA_013399715.1 Alectura lathami
AATGTAAGTATCAACTAAATCATTACTGGAGTATGTGTTTTCCGAAGAAAATAACCTTTTGTTATTAAAGATAGTAAGCTAGAGATTTGGGTTGAAGGACATACAATATCATGGTTATGAAGCCATCTCCAAAAGGAAAATGAGAAATGCCTTTTTTTTTTTTTCTTAATTTTTGTTGCTAAAAACAAAAGCAAACAAACAGAAAACCATGGGTAGTTTCTGTAAAATCTAAAGGATAACATGCTATTTTGATTGACAATAGGAAGCTGTTATTCTGGACAGTACCAAAGAACTGGTTTTGCATTAAACCAAAAATTTTGTTATTTGAGAGTTGGTACTAAATAGCACTAACAGGATTACACATGTTAATTGTTTTGTCTATATTCATTGTATTCCTTTTTTTTTTCCTTTCAGTCTATCTGATAGTTTGCTATTCCACTGTAGATCTTGGAAGACCAGGTCCACAGACTTAGATCCAGACAATAGAAACTGCTCCTTTGACTTCCTGAAAGTTAAGATACCTAGAAAAATATTTCTAGGCTCAGTATATTACCGGTTGTAACCAAAGCAATGAGCTGGTGAAAAACAAGAAGTACTCGTTTCGTTATACAATACTACCAAGTCAAAGTACCATAACAGAATCAGCTTTTCCTTTAACACAATTCAGAATATGCAGAAAGGAAGATCATACTGTTATACAGACTTCAGACTTAGATATATGCTCAGCTGGTGGTCTGAATCTTCTAATAGCTATTAATAATGTTCAGTGACTGAATCCAGCTGGCCCTGGATTTCAGCACAACGTATAAGGGTAGGATAGCAGTGAATACTGGAACTAATTGTTGCCCAGGTACCAATGATTTCCTTTAGCGGATAGAATAGAATGCAGTGTGAGATGATATGGAACATATGTGGTTTCTAAGAATATCTAGTTAATGCCTGTTCAGTGTAAAGGATTTAGATGACAAACAGGAGAAGGAACACATTGAACACCCAGACCCAGACACGCAAATCCAAACATGAATTAAAGGAGGCAGTACCCAAATCCACAGCTCTCAGGTCACTGATGAATGGGTCATTGAAGGGACCACTCAAAGCCTTGAGAGCTGATAGCAAGTGTTGAACCTGATTAGCCAGGATTAAGCCATTTGTATTTGTGTTTGTGTGAGTGGTGCTTGTGTATATGTGGTTCCTGTAAAGGTTCTCTTCTTGTATTTGTGTTGATTATTAGTGTTTGGTCATATCTGTAGTGTTTGTGCCTTCTGTCTGAACCCAGGACCTGGGGACAACAGCAGCTTGGCTGTAGCAAACTAGGAAGGAGTCCCAGCCTCCCCACAAAATTCAGATCCCCTTCAATATTGACTGCTAACATATAACAGAGTTGGGGTCATGCAGAGATACTGTTTCTCTATAGCCATGTTAAGATTCAATGCTTTGCATTATCTGGCACAGATAATCATGTAGGTATTCTGCAGGTACCACAGTTTCTGTTCTGAGACCACACAAGAGAACCGAACAAGTTTCCAAGCTTGCCATGTGCTGTGTCAACTCAATTCAAACTCCATACAAGCCTTGCGCTTAAACTTTAATAGATGTGGCAGAACTATTGCAGATCATGGCCAATGCAAAACATTGCCTGCTAAACTTTTTTCCTGATGGTCATTTCTTTGGAAGTATAATAAGAATACAGTGAGTGGCTTTCTAAGATTAGGAAGCAAATTGATTATGAACTGGAGTTTTGTCTACCAACAATTTTTAATATGTAATCTTGTCATAAGTGAACTAAAGTCATTAATAATACAGTAAGCAAAATGTGTTACAGTTAACCTTAAATTACAACTTACAAAGAGCATTCTTGCATTTTCTGCTATGATTTATGGGCTCAGTTTATTCTATGCAAATTCATGCACTGTTTCTAATAAGAGGGAGGAGGAAAGATAAAAGAGCCCTGAATATTTTATAAGCTTTTTCCACTTACCTTAATTTAGAAATATGAAGCTGAATATATAAGTAGAGAATAATTACCTATTACTAATCTCCCACATAGTTTATCTATTTCAGCCCTGAACATCCTGAGCAATGCAAAACATAACTGTTTTACCACCTGTACCACTGTAAATATGATAATTAGGTATATTTCAGTGCTAGTTTTTGCTGATACATGAGAAGATAGATACTGTAATACAATCAGGCAGTTCTGTGCTATTGTTTTATATCCCATTTATAAAATAATATGCCTGCTGTCCAGTATTTTATTCATTGCACACAGTAAAGTCAACTTTTAAGAAACTGATGCCCTACAAAAGTTCCTTGAGTGTGCTTTTCCAGATCCAATCCTTAAATTTTGGAACTATTGTAACAAATGTGGGATTGTCTTGGAAGTCCATATAACTATCTGCAGCACATCTCTGCTCTTTTGTCTGTAGCATGAACACTTCAGGCAACTGGATTTTCCACTCAGTTGAGACCCTAAATCATAAAGGCATTTAGGCATCCATGTTTTACTTTAAACAACTCACTCTAAAAGAGTGATCTGCAAGTTGTCTAGCTCTAAAACAGCAGTATGCAAAACCTATCCAGTCCACTCCTTCCTTTCCTCAGCTATGTAGGTATGATTGACTTAATTTAAGCAAAAAATTAATTGATGAGTCTTGAGGTTACATATCAGATATGCCTCTGTCTTCACTCAACACAGGTTCTCTCTGGAGGATGGACATACTCCCAACTCATACTGTCTGTGAGTTTCATCCAATGACAATACTGCAGACTTATGAGAATGACCCTTCAAGGAATTAGATATTATTTTCCCAGGAGACTCTATATACTGCTGAATAACAATTCCTTCCATCTGACTTTTGGCAAGTCGCTGGACTACCTAAATTAGCAAAATTCTTGCCCTCTGTCTTTTTCTATGGTTGATAGAAACAATAATTTCTAGACATTAGATTTCTATGCTCCACTTTTAATCCTAAAGCTAATGACAATACTCTTTTTTTTTTTTTTTTTTAAATAATTTTGACCTTAGTTAACAGTACTATTAAAAAAAATGAGAATCAATATAGAGCTTGAAAATGAGTTCCTAATTCTTAACTCTTCTATAAAGAGGGTAATTACATCTATGCAAAATTACCAGATACATCCCATTTGAAACAGCAGCAAATTAACATGACCAGTAGCATACCTAGTGAAGTCAGTGCAAGACTTCTTAAACAAGGTTTATCCCATTTCTTTTTTTATGAAGATGACAAAAGCCAATTTTAAAGTAGTTAATTTGTTGTTTTACTTTAGACTATCCCAAAGGCTGAAGTATATTTTCTCCCCTTCCTCTGCTCAAGAATGCGTGCCCGGAAATATCCCATAAATTTGAAATCTTGTCCAAGATTCCTAGACATGTAGAAATCCTGGAAATCATAGAATCATCAGATGGCTTGGGCTGGAAGGGACCTTAAAGATCATCCAGTTCCAATCCCCCGCTGTGGGCAGGGTTGCCACCCACTACATCAGGTTGCCCAGTGTGCCATCCAGTCTGGTCTTGAACACCTCCAGGGATGGGGCATCCACGGCTTCTTTGAGGAACCTGTTTCTGTGCCTCACCACCCTCTGAGTAAAATTTTTCCTTTCAATATCTAATTTAGATCTGCCATCTTTTAATTCAAAACCATTTGCCCTTGTCCTATAACTATCTGCCACTGTAAATAGCTGCAGAGTTCCTTAATGCACCTAACTAACCATGTTTTCTGGATAACCATAGACTAAAACTGGTAGCTTTATCTCCAGGCTACTGGCATCACAGACTCATAGAATTGAAGGGGTTGGAAGGGACCTCAGGAAATCATCTAGTCCAATCCCTCTGCAAAAGTAGGTTCTCTACTGCAGGTTGCACAGGAAGGCATCCAGACAGACCTTGAATACCTCCGGAGAAGGAGACTTCACAACCTCACTGGGTGGACTATTCCACTGCTCCAGTACCCTCACAGTAAAGAAGTTTTCTCTTAAATTTGTATGGAACTTCCTGTGTTCTGGTTTTTGCCCATTGTCCCTCGACCTGTTGCTGGGAGGAACTGAAAAGAGCCCGGCCTCGTCCATTCAGCTCCCTCATTTCAGATATCTATGTACATTGATTTGATCCTGTCTTAGTCTCTCTTCACCAGGCTGAAGAGCCCCAATTCTCCCAGCGTTTGCTTGTACAGGAGATGTTTCAGACCCCTAATCATCTCTGTGGCCCTGCCCTGGTCTCTCTCCAGAAGATCCGTATCTTTCTTGTACTGAGGAGCCCAGAACTGAACACAGTATGCCAGATGCTTCCTCACCAGGGCAAAATAGAGGAGGAGAATCACCTTCCTCGACTGGCTGGCCATGCTCTTTTTAATGCACCCTAGGATCCCATTGGCCTTCTTGGCCACAAGGGCACACTGCCGGCTCATGGCCAACCTGTTGTCCACCAGGACACCCAGGTCCTTCTCCTCAGAGCTCCTTTCCAGCAGCTCAGCCCCTAGCCTGTACTGGTGCATGTGGTTGTTCCTCCCCAGGTGCAGGACTCTGCACTTGCCCTTGTTGAACCTCACCAGGTTCCTCTCTACCCAGATCTCCAGCCTGTCCAGGTCTCGCTGAATGGCAGCACAGCCTTCCGGGGTGTCAGCCACTCCTCTCAGCTCTGTATCATCAGCAAACTTGCTGAGTGTGGACTCTATCCCTGCATCGAGGTCATTGATGAAGATGTTGAACACAACCAGACCCAGCACCGACCCCTGAGGAACACCCCTCGTAACAGGCCTCCAGCTAGATTCCATGCCAGAGATCACAACCCTCTGGGCTCTGCCAGTCAGCCATTTCTCAATCCACCTCACTGTGCACTCACTCATCTATCCCATACCTTCTAAGCTTTGCTACGAGGCTATCTTGAGAGACAGCATCTTAAGCCTTGCTAAAGTCCAGGTAGGGTAACATCCACTGCTCTCCTCTCATCATCATTTGGTGATGGCTTCATGGACAGCTACCAGATTGGTCCAGCACGATTTCCCCCTAGTGACCCTGTGCTTACTACTCCTGATAACCTTCTTTTCTTCCAATTGCTTGGAGATATTCTCAAGAACAAGATGTCCTATCATCTTTCGAGGGACAGAAGTCAGACTGACTGACCTGTCGTTGCCTGGATCCTCATTCTTGTCCTTTATGAATACCAGGGTGACATTGCCTATCCTCCAGTCTTCAGGGACCTCTCCCATTTTCCAAGACCTTTCAAAGACGACAGCAAGTGTTGTAGCTAATATTCCTCCAACTCCTTCATCACACATGGGTGCATCCCATTGGGGCCCATGGATTTGTGAGGGCTGATTTTGTCCAGACTCTCTCTGACCTTTTCCCCTCAACCAAGGAAAGTCATCCCCTCTACAGAATGTCTTTCCTACCCCCAGCATCTTGGATTCCCAGTGGGTAGTTCTAGGCATAAAGACTGAAGCAAAGAAAGCATTCGGTACCTCTGCCTTCTCAGCATCCTCAGTTACTAAGGCACCCACTTGTTTCAACAGTGGGTCAATATTTTCATGGGTATTCCTCTTGCTGTTGCTGTATTTGAAAAAGACTTTTTTGTTATCCTTGAACTACTTAGCCAGAATAAGTCTAAGTGTGCTTTAGCCTTCCTGCTCACATCCCTGAAGATCCTGATGGAATTCCTATATTTCTTCCAGGTGGCTAGGCCCTTTTTCTGCATGTCATAGTCCTTCTTCTTTCTTTTGAGTTTTTCCATGAGCTTTTTGTTCACCCAAGCCAATCTCCTGTCACCTATGCCCAGTTTCTTACTCTTAGGGATGCACTGGTCTTGGGCTTGGAAGAAGTGGCGTTTGAACTTTAGCCAACTCTCTTGGGCCCCCTTGCCTTCCAGCACTCTAACTATTCACGGAACTCATATGGGAATTTTGTCTAGAATGAGTTGTAAAGTCTAAAGTCAGGAAGAACCATGCAGAAAAATACAGCTCAAAGATAACCATAAGATGAAGAGTCATATACAAAAATCAAGCTGAAGAACAGAGGTTAAGAATTCTCAGTTTTGCCCAGGCAGGGATCATAAGACCAGTTACTGAGTCATGCTCTCCTGGACATGATCCTGGGCATTGTCTGGAAGAGTAATAAGTCTCATGGGCCAAATACCAGGGATCATACTAACAGCTGACCTGAATGGACAATTAGATATTTGCACTTTGTGGAGTTCATCATTACTGAGCTAGCCTAAGAGACTCAGGGTCTGAGCTTATTGGGCTGTCCTTCTTACACAGAAATCTTGCCTACCTCCTGTCCCAATTTTAATGAAATGGCAATTTCAAAAGGTCTCAGTTTACATGGAATTAAAATATGTGTGGAGATCATGACAAATACATGTATGTGTGTGTGCTGGCTTTTAGCCTGTGTCTTGCTGGCGAAGGCATCAATGCTTACTGCTTCTCATGCTCCATTCCCAGAACCTGTTAAAAGAAAGTCAGCTGTGCCAAGTGTTAATATTGTCAGTGGAGACTGAGAGCATTGTCATTTCTGACTGCAGCCACTGGAAACAGAGGGGAACAAACACTTTACAGGATCAGACTCATAGATCACAGGAACGTAGGTGGGAGAAGACCTGAAATCATTGTGCCGATTGGTGGTGACTATTGTTAAAACAAAGAAGATTATTAGCATTTATTTTGTAATAGAAAATTGATAACAACCTGAATCCTTGTATGAAGTGAAACAAAATGAATGTTTCTCTCTCTGTCTGATACACACATGCTCATGCACATACACACAGATTTTATTCCTTTTTTTCTTTTTTTCTTTTTTTTTTTTTTTTTTTTTTTTNTTTTTTTTTTTTTTTTTTTTTCATAAGATCTAAGTGCTCTGGGAGAAAGAAGATTGCATTTCTTCAACGACTGCATTGTTTATAAGAAGATGTCAGTATTGATCACTGGTTAGTGCTGGCAGAAAGAAAACGGTTTACACTTTCCATTTTAAATGTGAGAAGACTAAGTAATCTTACAAATGGTGCCAGATAGCATCTCCATCTCACTAGCATTTTCTTTGTTATCACATGGGTGGTTGAGTACTACACATCTCTTAAAGGAAATCCAGCTACTGGATCTCCAAACCACAGTGGGTGGTAGACCCTTCTCCTTCCCACTGCTCCCCTAGCCACACAAATATATCTCTGCAATGATAATAAAAGGCAACAAGATGTGTCATCTAAATGGTTGCATTATCTGTAATGAGGACAGATGTGGGTGCATAATGTGCATACACATAGGAAGAAACTGTGAAGCAGAAATTCCCTGTTTTTATTGGTTAAAGACAAAAAGGTCAGACTTGTCCGGTTTCCCTTTATTTCAGAACAAACTTACTGTTCTCTTTTGATTTAGTTCTCTTTTCAGAGGAAGTTGAATTAATAAAATTTTGGTCAAATCTCAATAATTTGATCACATTTCAGTCTGGAACAACTTCATTTATTTTTTTTCTGTTGGGGAAAAAACAGCCTAAAATTATTATTATTTTTTTTTTTTTTTTTTACTCTATTCCACAGATTTATAGCTCTGTCTGCCGCAATGTAGAAAAGGGACTTTGTGGCATGCTAGTATTTGTCCTTACAGTAACCCATTCACTAATGTCAAAATAACAACCAAACATCATATGTTTAAGAAGTGTAAACTTCATTTAACCTTCATATATCTTCTGGAGCACCAAATTTTGCAGAATGCTGTTCGAGCTTCTCAGTTGAATTTGTGTGCGAGAAAGGTAGTTTGTACCAAAGGAGTTCATCCTTTTCATTTTCCTGGCTCCCTCAGCTGCTGAAAACTTGGAACATTCTTGAATGATCAAATGCACTGGAGAGCACTGAATATAAATGTGGCTAATGAAAAGATCTGCTAGCCATAGCAATTCTAAACCCAGACAGAATTCAAGGAGATATAATTTATCATTTGGTTCTACATAGTTTGTTTGAGTATTTCAGTGTAAAAGGAACAAAAAGAATTTATTAAAAAACAACAACAACAACAAAAAAAACTAACAACCAAAACAAAAACAAAGGAGTGCAGCCAGCAGGGATCATATATGAATTTTTGTGGGAGTAAAAATATAGACATTCTCCAGGGGTTAAAATTCCACTGGTCTGTTCTCCAGACACCAAAAGACATCCTTTAATTTTTTTAAGTGGGTAAAGATGAAAATAATGCAGAGGGAAAATGAAAATACCATATGTAAATAATAAAAGCATTCATTAAACAGAGTCAGTGCTAGGAGGAAAATAAGAATGCCAAGCAAATTGTTGGTATAGATGATACCTGCCAACAAACAAGTTGTTGGATAATGTTTCTCTGTAGACCCATGGGGCAACTGGTAGCACATAGAAGAAGAGTTAACAGTACCTTCTAGGGCTTTTATGTTGCTTACTATCGATCACAAACTTTTGTCGTCTAGGAAAAAGGTAAAAGAATATCTAGATAAATTGGAATTGACAAAGCTAGGCAACTTAGAGAGAGAAATCTCTTGAGCTGCCTGTAACCACAGAAGAGATATTGAAAGTGATACAATCAATGCAGCCCAGGAAGACTCTGGGGAAAAATGACTTTACCCATCAAGTATCCATAGTTGGAGGCATGTGGCTGGTATCAACCTGTTCTGATGCTCACTGAGACTTCTATTCCTTCTATATTTAATGCTGTAATTTCAGTATTTGTTGAGAGTTAGAAGGTATTAATAACTTAAACAATTCCACAGTTTCAGTTTTAGGGCATCCAGCAGTCTTTTCAGCATTAGAAGAGAGATGTAACTTTGTATGGGGCAGATACAAAACAGAAGAAAGAGAAAAAGGGTTTACTCTGTTACTAATGTCAGTCTCACTTCGGTGTTGGCTAAAAATATGGACATTATTCTAAGACTTATTGAAAAACACTTGAAAGGCAATACAGTTTTAGCCTACACGAGTTAATGAGTGGAAAGTCCTGCTCAACTTTGCCCCTCTACTCTGCGCTGGTGAGACCTCACCTGGAGTACTGCGTCGAGATGTGGAGTCCTCAGTAGAAGAGGGACATGGATCTTTGGAGCATGTCCAGAGGAGGGCCACAAAAATGATCCAAGGGATGGAACACCTCCCCCATGAGGACAGACTGAGAGAGTTGGGGCAACTTAGCCTGGAGAAGAGAAGGCTCCGTAGAGACGTGATAGCGGCCTTTCAGTATCTAAAAGGGGGTTACAGGAAAGAGAGGGACAGATTCTTCAGCAGGGTCTGTGATGATAGGACCAGGGGAAATTGGTTCAGATTGAGAGAGGGGAGATTTAGATTTTGATATAAGGAAAAAGTTTTTACAATGAGGGTGGTGAAGCACTGGCACAGCTGCCCAGGGAGGTGGTGGATGCCCCGTCCCTGGAGACCTTCAAGGTCAGGCTGGGCAGGGCTCTGAGCAACCTGATCCAGCTGTAGATGTCCCTGTTCACTACAGGGGAGTTGGACTAGATGGCCTTTACAGATCCCTTCCAACTTGGATAATTCTATGATTATAGTTCACCAAGCGAAGCTAGTGGATGTAATATTTTTGGACTCCAGTAAACATTTCAATACCATTTCTCACAGTATCTTTTTACACAAAATGTTTAGTATAGAGCTAGACAAGTATGTAATGTGATGGTTGAACAATTGGCTGACAGGTCAAGCTCAAAGTGTTTTAGGAAATGGAATTAGGCTGGTGACTACTTACTAGTGGGGTTCTTCAGGACTCCATTTAAGGGATTGTTCTTCAGTGTATTTGTAATTGATCTGGATGCAGGATTTGAATGCATACTAAGTTTGCAGGTTAAAGATTGTCCCTCGGCAGTGTCGAGTCCTATTCCCCAACCCTTGCCACAAGGAGGCCAGGTAGAGGAGTGAGAAAAGAGGAGGCTCTCTGCTGAGATAAGGGTTTTACTTAAAATGGTAAAGGAATGTGAAATAATACAGTATGAAAGCAACTGAGAGCAATATATCTGACAAAATGGATAATATACGTATAAGGAGAAAGGGAGAGTCTCCTGACCTTGTAGTCCACAATGGTGATCGGATGCAGACGGGCAGAGCTTCCAGAACCTGGAAAACATGTGGGAATGGACAGGAGCATTTCAAGGGCTGTGGTTCTCCCTCAGAAGCCCTCCCACCTGTGTCAGCTTATTGCATGATGCCATGATATGGAATACTTATGGAAAACCATGACAGCAGGGGATTTTAAAATAGGAGGAGCTGCTGACTCTCTTCAGGATGGAGAGGTCTTGTGGAGAAGTCTTGAGAAATTAGAGGGCTGGGCAATCACCAACCACATTAAATTTAACAAGAGCAAGTTCCAAGGTCTGTACCTGAGATGTGGCAATCTGGATATACATACAGGCTGGAGAGTAACCCCATGGAAAGGGATTTAGGGGTTCTGGTCAATGGCAAGTAGAATGTAATTCAGCAGTGTGCCCTGGGAACCAAGATAGCTAACCATAGCCTGAGGTGCATGAGGCCCAGCTGGTTGAGGGAAGGGGTATCCCACTCTGCTCTGCCTGGTGCAGCCTCACCTCAGGCACTGGGGGCAGGTTTGGGCACCATAATATAGGAAGGACATAAAATTGTTAGTGCCCAAAGAAGGACTACAAAGGTATAGAGGGCAAGATTTATGAGGAGTAGCTGAGGACACTTGATTTGTTCAGCCCAGGGAAGAGGAGGTAGAGGGGAGGCCTCATGGTGGCCTACAGCTTCTTCACAAGGAGAGTGGAGGGGCAGGTGCTGGTCTCTGCTCTCTGGTGACCAATGCTAGGACCTTAGTGCAAGGCATTGCGTTGCGTCAGGGGAGGGTCAGGCTGGGTGTTAAGAAAAGGTTCTTCACCAGATGAGGGTGATGGGCATGGAATGGGCTCCCCAGGGCAGTGGTCATGGCCCCAGGCTGCGGGAGCTCAAGGAGTGCTTGGACATGATCTCAGGGTCCTCTGTAGAGCCAAGAGATGGACTTTATGATCCTTGTGGATCCTTTCCAACTTGGGATATTATATGGCTCTATGATACATTAATTACTCCTCCTGAGGAAGGAGAGACTGCAGATACCTGAAGAGTATAGATGTATTCAGAAACAGTTCTTAAAAAGAGGAGTAAGTCACAATTTGTAATGTAAAAGGCACTGAAAAGAAAGGAAGACAAAAAATAAATAGAAGTTGAAGCAAGGCACCCTATCAAAATCACAGACACTCAGAGGACTATAGTCAGGAAACAAAATATGCCTTTTCCACCTTTTCCACTTTTTATTCTATATCTACAAACGAGGCTCATCTCTCAGATTTGTTCTGTAGTCGTTCACCTTAGTATAGATACTTTTTTGGTTCTCTCTGAATTGACAATTTTCCATTTATTATAAAGTGTTCATAAGGAACCTAACACGGTAGCTTAGCTGGACAAATCAAAAGACTCTAGCTATGTACAAGTGCTGCACTTGAACAACGGTCTCCGAGGCACAATTTAGGAACAAAATGAGACCATTCTTCATCATCATATGTGTATAGGCCATGTAGAACAGTATGTCTGTTACTGGCTTAGGCTTAAACAACTTCATTTTTGTTAGTTTCTCGAGCCTGTGAATTTAGATTTAGAGATCTCAGGTGTAATATGATTTCAGCAGATTTTATGATATTTCAACATCTTTCACAATATCAACTATAGTGATCAAAAGCAAACCCAGATAGCATTTAATGCTAAGCGTGTGTTGGATATAGCATGATATTAGCAAGATCTCCGCATTACCATCTGCAAGAAATCTTGCAGACATTCAATAATGGCAAAACAGAGATATAGAAGTTCTGAGGGATCACATTGTGCTCTGGCAGATCATAAAAAATAGTAATGTAAATTAATGCTTAATATTTTAAAGATTGTTCATGATACGAACAAAATTCTTGTCCTTTCTGAAACTGTGTGGCCTTAGTGATTGATATCTAAATGCTAGTATTATAAAACTTTTACAACTGACCTTTCATTGCCCATCTGGGTTAGGAAAGGTCAAAAATTGCACAATAATTTGTAAACAGATGTTTTTTTTCAGAAAAAGTCCTGCATAGGCAAAGTCTGGGAAATGAAGGGTAAAGATTAGGAGGGTAGCTTGAATTCCCCCCGAAACAGTGTCCAAGTATTTTCTGGATGTATTTACAAATGAGACCCATTCCTATCACATGCTCCTGTAACTGCTCTTCCTCTTGACATCCATTATTCTAGATGAACTGAGACTCCCATAGGAAAATATCTCCATCGATGAAAGCTGTCCAAAGAAAAAAAAAATGACAAGATGGTCAAGGTGACTTGTCTGTATGTTACTTTCTGCAACATTCTGATGCATGAGTACATTTTGATATGGGAGGAGGGAGTGGGACCAGAAGTCAAGTGCAAATCTTCTTGTGTAATGAGAGAACAAAGTAGACCTGTGCCGCAGATCTCAAGAGCAGAGGGGCAGCACTCTAGTGATGTCTCATATTGCTGCTAGAAAAAAAAAAAAAAAAAAAAAAGGAAAGAGCAATACATTGGAGCCTACTTCTGATTGGGAGTGAGTTTCACTACACCTTGGCTTCTGATTTTTTGTGCCACTGATTTTTTTTTTTTTTTTCCAGAGAACTTTCAGGGAAGAAGAGACTTCAAGTTGAGAAGGAGTTCAGAGGGAAAATATGTCCAGGAAAAATGTGCTTACTGAATGTTGCAGTTCAGCCCTGACAGGGAGCCCAGCCCCACACAGCTGCTGCCATACTCCCTCACAGTGGTTTGGAGAAGGCAATCAACAAGGAAACAGTGAGAAATCTCATGGGTTGGGATAAAGACAGTTTATAAGGTAAAGCAAAAACTGCACGGACAAGCAAGGCGTTGTTTTCATTACTCTCTATCAGCAGGGATACGTTCAACTGTTTCCAGAAATGTTTCCAATGCCTATCATACATAATGATTTCTTAGGAAGAGAAGCACCATCACTCTGAACGTCCCCCTGCTTCTTCTTTCCTTGCAGATTTTATTGATGAGCATGATGTCATATGGTACAGAATATCCCTTTGGTCAGTTGGGATCAGCTGTCCTGTCTGTGTCCCTTCACATCTTCATGTGCAAAACCAAGACCCTTTACTGTCAGAGCAGTATGAGAAACAGTCAAGGTCTTGATGATGCATGAGCTCTTTACAGCCAAAACATTGTGCGTTTTGTTGTTGTTGTTGTTGTTGTTGTTTTAATCAACACTGATTTCACTACAAATACAAAACAGAGCGCCATACAGGCCACTATGAAGAAATTTAACTCTATTCTATCCAGAACCAGTTATTCTGAAGTTATTCTGATTTAAGAAAATTAACATTATATCTGCAATAGCCATTGCCATGATGGATGAGGTAAGGCTCCATTGCTTTCTTAGGCAAAAGATGGGCTGGAAACCTTAGATGCCATAAAACTCAGGACACATCAAGGGTGAAATCAAGAAGGAAGTGGCAGGACTTTATACCGGATGCTCACTCAGTGAGTAAAATCCCTTTGTGAGGGTTATGAAGACACACTGCTGACAGCAAATCTGGATTTACCTTTCTTCAGGCAGTGGCCTGCGTTGTGGAGATGCTCATCGCTCTACTAGTTACAAAAGGATCTTAGGATGTCCCTTTTCCCTACAAAAATGACTAAGTAGTACTTTTAAAATTAGGCAGCAAACCGATTAATTAAAATTGACTTAAGTCTGCTAACTTCACTTCACCTTGCCATAGTTCACAAACAAAGCTGAGCGCCGGGCCAATTACAGCTGATGAAAGAAGCCATAGGCAAGGGGTGACTCTTCAGGGTTTTTTTTGCCTTNACATGCACATACATCTCTGAGTCCAGATCTGGTTGCCTGTGTCCATGTGAGGTTTCATCCATGTGAATTGAAAGGTGCAGGGCACTGAGACTAGGAGAATACATAGATCTGCATATGACTTTATGCTGAAAGATACAAAATTATAGCTTTATTGGAAGAGCTGCAATTCCTACAGTGGCCCTTAGAGCATAAAGCCATGCTGAATCAAAGATACAGCCTCAGCTTGTGAATGTAAGAACCATAATATTGAAGGTTTTGCATATTTAATTTCCTGGCAGAGACCAAGCTGCAGTGATTTAAGCACTTGTTTGCCTTATCCAGGGCCATTTGCTTACCCTGCTTTTAGTACCAATGATGATATACTAAAACCTTTTGTTTGTGGGGGTACAAAATAAGAACTTATCTTCTAATAGCAGCAGTTTTGCTGTATTTATGTCAGTGCTGCAGTACATGAGGACTGGCATGTCTCTGCTGATTTAAATCCTCCTGAATACAAGCCTTCCAGAGCTGTAAATAGAGAGAGGTTAAGGCCAGATCTTCCAGCTCAGATGAAGTTGCTTCATTGTGTATTATTGTTCAGTTACAATCAAATTATTGATGTTCTTAACATTGCTGGGGCTACTGCATGATGCAAGCCACATGAGTAAGATAGTGGCAAACGAGAGAAATAATATAGCAGAAAAAAAATAGAGCTCTTAGCACTTGCATACACAATCATATGGGAACTAAAACCCAGAAAGGTGCAACAAAAATAGGCTAAAATTTATTTATTTATTTTTCTCCCCATGTTCATGCATGATTTGAAAATCTCTTGCAATGGAGAGGAAAAAAAAATAAACTTTCCCAGGAACATTGTGATGTCAAAGTGCAGCTTTTATCCCTTAAGCATATAAAATATTTAGAATGCTCAGTAAAAGCCAATAGGGAAACTGCTTAGATAAGAAGATGAAAAATTAATTTTAATGCGCAGTGGACTAGGTAATACACTTGTTTCGCAACCTCAATCAATTTTAATATTTTAGTATTTGAAAGTAGTGTCTCTCCAATAGTATTTTAAAAGTTTCGTGTACCTCTTTACTAACATATGAAGTTGTTCTTATTCTCTCTTTGCCTCTCTTGAGCTCATTCTTTCCAATACGTGTCAGAAACTGCTTCTTGGTAACTAACAGTATAAGGTGATTAATGGATTCCCTCATTTTACAGTGTAGTATTTCTTCCCTGCTTTCCTTGTGTGTAAGAATAGAGGGTTCTTGCAAGTAAACAGAGACAAAAATCAGTGCACTGAAAACATCTTCAACTTCAGTCCAACTAAGTTGCACTGGAAGACTTCATAGACATAGTCAGAGTACTTCTCAATTAATTACATTGAAAAAGTAACCCATAGGAGCCAGAGGTTCTGTGCAGGCTATAGAAATGCAACCTGGAACTCAAGTGAAGATAAACATATTTAGGCCAAGCATCTCCATGGTTTTGACTGTATTATCATTACTGCCTGAATTATCATGTTTAAAGCTAACTAATACATAACTCCATGAGTGCGTTGCCTTATTAGTGTACAGTATAGACATGATTTGAGAGGAAATCTTTGTATGTCAGTAAAAACAAAAACAAAAGCAAAGAAGAAAGAAGAGGTAGAAAAAAAAAAAAAAAGAGAAACAAATAAACAAATTCTTTATTGACCCACCCTATCCATTGAAAATCATGTCCAGAAATGGCACTAAGAAAAAGGACAAATAATAAACAGTTAAAAAAAAGTAACTTAAAAGCTACAAGTTTTGTGCTGATTTCCAAGTGGAACCCTAAGGGTCAAAGTATCTTCTTTTACATCTAACATTGCTTTTGTTGGGTGCCAGGAAAATTCACTTATTTTATTCATTAACTGCTCAGCTATCAGTGAAAGCGTTTAAGCTATTTGCCTCATACCTCCATTCAGACATTTATCTCCAAAATCACATACTTGGCTCATTTTGTAACACAGCTAGTGATGGGCAAGTCATTTCCTCTGCATTTTCCCCCCATAATTTTATATGAAAGCAGCAGAGATTTAAGTAAACAGAGAACTCACAGAAACCATGTATTCTCAAGTAAATAAATACTCTCTTTATTTGCGCCTAATCATTTTACGCAGGAGTAGATAATATACAAATACAGCAATGCACGTTAGAAAAATTTCCGTGTGTGCTATAAATAAATATACCAGCTTTTATCAATCACATTTACTTCTTTATTATACTAGCTATCGCATCCTATTGGAGATAGATTTCCTAATTATCATACTGCCATAGTACTTACAGAACAGAAAGATTGACTAAATACCATTTGTAATGTTATGGCAGAGAGGACTGGGATTTTATTTATTACTTTTTTATNGAAAAGAAGAAGAAGAAGAAGAAGAAGATCAGTATGGCTGACTGTGAGCATTTTCACAGGAACAAATTCCTACACAGTCAAAGATATAGAACAAGTGAACGACTGCCCTCTCCACCACATCAAGAGTAGCATGCAGTGGCTCCCAAATATAACCAAATCTATCATTATTTCCTTATCCACTCAATACAAACTTATAAAATAGGAAAATACTGCTTATGAGTGTCATCCAAGTTTTTATGTTAAATTAAATGCTTTGTAGACAAAGAAGTTTACTGAACTTTCCAAACACTTCTACCTATATACTGATATCTAAAATGAAGCCTAAATATTCCTTCCTATGTGTGAGGCCTTTTTTGTCAGTTGAACCAGCCTTCAGCTTTTTATTGTTTATTACAATTGATTTCTTTACTTTTTGTTAAATGCTCACATAATTTCAGCTCTTTAACTGCTTATTATACATTTTATTGTTATTATTAGTAGTAATTATTTATTTATTTTTGTGATATTAAAGTGTCTGAGCTTGTTTGTTATAGTCCAATAATTATCTCCTTAACAAGGGATCTGTTTATGAAACAGCTCTCTGGAGCGTTTTTGTCATATGATCTCTGGTAAGAATATATCTCTGCTCCACAGTCTAGTTCAGCCACAGCCAAGATGGATACACGAGGAATAAGAGTAGCGATAACATGTTCTGATGAAAAATGTTTGCTCACTTGTACTTTTTTTCATTTGAAAAATGCATTTTCCATATATTCAAACTTCCATATAGGCACTGTCCCTTTTTAATATCTTCCTGATTTTTAAAAGCTATAGTTTGAAAAATAATAAAATACTTGCTTTAAATTCTTGATTTGTACCTAAATGTTTACTTTCAAATAGGCATTTGAATTAAAGTAGAATTTGAGTGGCATTTTAATTTATGATACCAATTTGATATAAAATTTATGCTTCATGTCAACTTTTCAAATGAAACATTTCATTTCAAATATACAGTTTTATTCAATGTTTTCTTTTAACCTGTCAAAACATTTTGACAGATTAAAAGAAAAATGAAAAAAAAAAAAGAAAAAAGAAAAGAAACTTTCCCCTCTTTGTATGCTTATTTCTGAAACTTAGTTTTTTATCATTCTAACATGGTATAATCTTTTTCTAAAAATAGCTGTAATAAAATTTTCAAGCTGACATAAAAGTTATTTTAAAATATTCTACTTCAAATTGTTATTAAATATATGAAATTGTTATAAAATTCTGAAGACACACTTGAAATGTTAAACAAACACCTTAATATAACTACATCACTTCCCAAATTTATCTTTAATTTCTCTTTGATAAAAACTGAATAAATTAGACAGTTTTACACATATTCTGCACACAATTTCATGAAATGGCTTTTAGGTGTCTGCATGATCTTAATATATTTTGAAAAGTCTCTTAAAAAAACAAACAACAATCAGAATTTCATTAGAAGGAAAGAGGCTTTGAATTTCATTAGTAATAATTTTTACCTACCTATTGAAGTCTGAATGGTATTGCAAGTGATGTTTTAAAGTCTCCTCTGATTCTAGCTGGGATTTTTAGGAAAATGAAAAAGATATTTTGTTATTTTTTCTTTTATTTGTTTACCTAAACATAAGATTTTGTTATTATTTTCCAATTTGTAATTCACTTTTTAATCAACAGTTCCATGTGAAAGTTAAAAAAATAGAGATTTTGAAAATAATTCAAAAAAAGAACCAATATTTTCCAAAAGACTTGTCTTAGCAGAGGCAGAAGGAATTATTCTTATTATTAACCAAACCAATTTGTTCATCTTCCTACAGTAAAGTTTCTAAAACAGAATTAACTTTAGGCCACATTCTTATTTGTAAACTATATAACTGGAGAAAATATATATCCTATAATAGAGAAAAATAAATAATTAGGAAAAAAAAAAAAAAAAACAATAAAACCCTTACTCCTGTTTATGCTTTTTGAAATTGCTCTACTTAACTTTTTTCATAAGAGGGACTAAGAATGCCCTACACACATCCTATGGACAGTATTTTGCATATAAACTACAGTAATTGATAACTAAATGTTGCCCAGATAAAACTCGTGCCTATTAAAATATTTACAAATCTTAGCTGAAATAAATATTCATAATAGACCTCATCCTGGACTCTCTGACAGCCATTTTGAGAAGCTGTTTTCTATTTGCACAATGAATTAAAGCAATTATTGTTTATAGTACTGGAAGCCCTGGAGACGCCATTATGTTACGGTCTCTGAAAGGACAGAAAAAAAAAAAAAAAAAAGTACTATTCCTACTTTCTAAAACTGCATGTGGCTTTGAACTGCAAACAGACTCACTACAGGTAAGCTTCTTAATAGGTGGGATGACTCCAGACTGGAGCATGTCATATCACTGTGTCCTGATTTTGGCTGTTACAGAGTTGATTTTCTTCATAGTGTCTGGTATGATGCTTTGTTTTGGCTTTAGGAGAAAAAAACATGTTGATAACACACTGATGTTTTAGTTGTTGCTGAGCAGTGCTGCACAGAGCCAAGGACATTTCAGTTTTTCAGCTTCTCATACTGTTATGACAGCAAGGGGGACCAAGGGGGCACAAGGAGCTGGAAGGGGACAGTACCAGGAGGGCTGAACTAAACTGGCCAAAGGGATATTCCGTGCCATATGGCAACGCATGGAACTATAAAACTGTGGGGAGCTGAGAAAGGGGGCAGCTGCTGTTCAGGGACTTGTCGGGCATTGGTGAGCTGGTGGTGAGCAATTGCATTGTGCATTGCTTCTTATGTAAATATTCACGCACATATATATTATCATTACTGTTATTTCTCTCTTCATTTTCTGTCTTAGCAAATAGTTTTTATCTCAGCCCATGAATTCTAATTTTTATTCGGATACTCTCCCCATTCCACTGAGACAGAGGAGTGGGTGAAATACTATGTGGTACTGAGCTGCCTACTGGGTTAAACCATAACACATTGAAAGCAGTGGTAGATCTCCTCTGGTGTCAACACAGTCTGGATTTTGTCTTTCATTAAAAGGAGCGTGCTTGTATATATGTATACATTTTCAGCTTGGAAAAGAGAAGGCTCCGGGCAGACCTCATTGTGGCCTTCCAGTACTTAAAAGGAGCTTACCGGCAGGAGGGGGACTGACATTTACACAGGTGGATAATGGTAGGACGAGGGAGAATGGGCTAAAACTGAAAGAGAGGAGGTTTAGGTTGAACATCAGGAAGAAATTCTTCCCTGAGAGAGTGGTGAGGCGCTGGCACAGGCTGCCCAGAGAAGCTGTGGATGCCCCATCCCTTGCTGTGTTCAAGGCCAGGCTGGATGGGTTCCTGGGCAGTTTGATCTAGTGAGCTAGTGCCTGGCAGCCCTGTCCATGGCAGGGGGGTTGGAACTAGATGATCTCTGAAGTCCCTTCCAACCCAAGCCATTCTATGATTCTATGATTCTATGATTTTATTATTAGACATTAAGAATGAATACAGGGTATTACTCTCACACAACGTTTCAGTTGATATCAAAACATTCAGAAGGATGTGGTGCTGAAGTTCTTCAATAAACTCAAAACATGACATTAGGGGCTTAGGGTTTTCCTATATTATTTTTAATGTTATGCATTGAAAGAAGAAAATAAAACACAAAAGGAGCCATTTTGCTTGAATCAAAACAGAGCATTCAGTGTGGATGGAGGGTAAATATTTTTGAAAGTAATTTCAAGAGGAATATTTCAAGTAAATATATATATATATTTTTTCCTAATTTGGAACAATTAAAATATGTGAGATTTGTGGCATTTCTTTCAAAAACAGGTATTCAGATCGTTCTTAGTCTTGTGTACTAGATATATGTAGCTTTTATGTTGCTATTATTTTAGGCCAGTATTTTGAAGCTGTGTTTCTTTATTGTATAAAGCAACTACTGAAATAAATCCAGGAAGATCTTATAAAATCTATATGCACAAAACATTGCACACCTCACACTCTTTGTTGTCCCTTCTAGCCCTTCTGTTTCCATATAATCTGGTACTCTTGTAGTCTCTTATGAAACCTGCCGAAGACTAATTTTCAGTAAATAGTTCTCTAATTGCATACATGGAGTCAATATTCTTTCCTCTGAAATTTCATGAAAGAAGGAAAAATTAAAAGGAAAGAATTTATATTTATTGTCATTTTGGTTTTCTTTTATTTCTTTTGTTCATTTAGAACTGTTATGTTCACGCAGTTTGTTTAGACTGGCAGAGAAAAACATTCTCCAAATACTGCATTCTTTAAATGATATTGTTTTATTTTAACTGGTATAATTTTCAGTATGTTCTTTAAGTAAAAATGGAAGTTTTATTCATTTATTTAGTGTAAGGGTGTTTGAGAAGGTCAAAACTTTGTATTACAGTCAAGGCTAGTAAAACCTCCATGGACACCATAATTACTAGAGTTTTTACTGAAGTCCAACTCTAAACTTACAGGTATAATCTTCTCCCTTCCACTCCATGCTGAGATTTATTGGAGATAGAGGGATATTTTTAAAACATTATCTTCTTTATGATATACTGCAGAAATCTGGGTCCTTCTCCCAGTCCTCAGTGATGAAATTAAGCTCTCTATTTCAGCTCCACAACACATAATGCGGCATGCCTCGCTGAGTGGTATGCAGTGGAAACTGGCTTCCAGAGGAGATTGGATTAAATCAGATACAATCCTTGGACTGCAGCACTGCAGTTTGTTTCTGGTGGTCTTTATTTAGCAAACAAGATGAAGAAATGAGAATGTTGTACTTTGTTGATCTGGTGTCATGACTGATGGAAAATGGGAAGAAAATATTAAAATTTCTTTATCAAATATCATTAGTCTTCCATTAGGAAAAAAAATAAAGTGATATTTATTTAACAGCTCAAGTCATCCACATGGGAGATAGGTGTCTAAACTTTTTTTGCAGCCATTGGGAGGTCTAGTCAGTATGAGACTCAATGAAATTTACTCACACGTACCCAGAACGTTTGAGGTATGTTAGAACTGATTTATGTTAGATATAGTGTGCATCTCTGGGATGCCAATGACTTTCCAGAACACTAGCTGAAGATCAGAGAAGGGTGCCTTATGGCCTCACGGTCATTTCTACAGCCTCAGTTTCAGAAGTTGGAGTAATCTTGGCTTAATGCACTGTTTGGAGCTCCACTGAAAGATCTAACTCATATGAAAGCACTTATAAAATGTCTTAATCTGACTTAACCTGTGAATTGAACATCAGCTTTATAAACACATCACATGTTTATTATCACTGGGGAAATTTACTCAACTTTCAATGTTGAATAAAAATTAAGTCAATACAATCATTTTCTGGAGAAAATTTTCTCTAGAAAGATGCTTAGATAAATGGATTCTAGTATAGCTAACATATTGGATGCCTATATTTTATAAGGATGAATGCAAGATATTGGGTTTGTTGGGAAAAAAATAACTAAATAGACACTGGATAATTCAGAGCTGGTTCCCATTAACACCCGATCATGTTCTAGCTGACTGCAGAGTTTGTGCCAAGTCCAGTGAATACAGCAGTTCAGGCTCTGAAATGAAACTTAAGTCATTTTTGGCCATCTGCCCATTTAAATCCAATCCAAGCTGAACTGGAACCTAGCATCTGGTGGTAGTTTATGGCAGCGTGTAGATCTCCAAAGTACAGGACTGCTGAGTGTTGGATTGAAGGGATTAAGTACAAAAACAGAGTGATGCATCAGCTAAATCTCTGTTGCTAAGGAGATCTTCCTGTGCTGATTTCTACAAGTGTGCCAGTGCACCTATTCTCTCCAATGGCATCTTATTTTTCAAAAGTCGTTGGTGGTAAAGACTTCCAGTGATCTATCTCTTAATGCCGTCTGTGTTAGAGTGACCAAAATGACATAACCTGTGTGACCTTTCTTCCAGACATGGTCTGTAACCCAAAATTACCTTGGATTTGAGAATTAGTTTTTTTCTTAACCAACCCTGTTTTATGTCCTGTTCCTTATTCCTCCCCTCTGTTTTAGCTATGACAAAAGTTAACTGATGTGATCATCAACATATAGAAACAACTGATCTGGACCATGATGCTACACATTGGATAGGACAAAAACATTGAGTATTACTCAGTAATAAGTCTTTAAGTTTTTATTGCTTATAGTTAAACAATATCATGCTGGACAGGAGTACACACTACTTTTTTCCAACTTATTTGAAAAAAATAATCAAACATAAGAAACATTAAATCACTGAATTTCCTCTAGGCATTAATGTAGTACAAACTATCTACGCAAATAGTTATTTGGGCAAATTGTCTGCTGGTCCAGCCTCATTGGCTTTAATAAATAGAGAACTCAGCTGAGGTTTCCCAAGAGACGTTGGATTTTAAATAGACACTATGTTTGAGTTTGGCCAAAAAAAATGCGAGGAATTAAGTACTCAAACGTACTGAGGATTTTCTCTGTTCATCATGTGCCTATGCATCTCAGGCAATTTCTCTTAAAAAAAAAATTACTGAAAAATATTTGTTATTTCCCAGTTTTCACTGGGTTTCATTCGGGGTTTTTTTCACACCCTGAGTTCATAGAAATATCCATTAGCTATGGTTTACATAGAATTGTTTGGAGTGGGATGCCCAGTAATGGAGAAACATTATATCACAAAAAAAGGAATGCAAAATAAAATATTGTCTACCCTTCCCAAGTCTTACTTTTCACTTCCTTCACTTGCCCCTAAAAGTAAGACCAAAAAAACCAACAACCACTCAACAAAACCAAACCAAATCATCAATACCACAACCATTAAAACACCTACCACCAAACAGGCAAACAATAATACAACCAAACAAAACATCCAATTAATAAATAGAAAGAATTTTCCTTCACTAATGACATTCAGTTTTTCTAAAAAGAAAAAATGGTACCAAGTATAATGAGATGTCAAATACAAAAAAAAAAAAAAAAAAAAAAAAAAAAAAAAAAAAATAGAATAAA